>SJYA01003345.1:1464450-1497432 GCA_006410615.1 Neotragus moschatus | reverse complement strand
TTTTGTTTTTTTAATTATTTTTTTTTCATTGTTTCATTTTTTTTTTTTTTTTTTTTTTTTTTTTTTTTTTTGGACATTGCAGGTGAAAGTAGGGAAGAAAAGTTAGGAGACTCTTTGCAAGATTTATACAGGGCATTGGAGCAAGCCAGTCTGTCGCCCCTGGGAGAACATCGCATTTCAACCAAGATGGAATACAAACTATCATTTATAAAGAGATGTAATGATCCTGTGATGAATGAAAAACTACACAGGCTGAGGATTCTCAAAAGCACTTTAAAGGTAAGATTTGAAATGGAAGGAGACATTCGTTTTAAGAGATTCATTCCTGAACTCAAAATTGATTATCAGATACTCTAGGGGACAAAATGGGGAGGGGGGGGATAAATAGAACAAATGTAATAAGTGTATTTGGCCAAAGGGAAATAATCTTAACTTTGTATTAACATCTCAGAGCATGCACAGACTACATGTTATGCGACTTAGTTCTAGGAGAAAATAGGATGTAATTAATTTTTTTTTCCAAAAAATGTAGGGCTAATGTTATTCCTCAGTCTTTTGTTTTCCTAAGATAAATATGCCATGTTGTAGAATTGATACGGTTATTAAAAGAGCACAGCATTCATGCAGGGGTGGGTGCTAAAATGGTTTGAGATATTTTATGAATATCTCTTGTAGCACATTTGGAGTGAAGCCACATTGTTTCATATCCCCTGTGGAAATTTTGTAATTGTGCTGTATACATTAGCAGTTCCCAACTCACGTGTTACTTTTTTCTTATACATTTCCATAAGCACTTACATTGTCTCCAGTCTTCTTATGCCACCCCCAGATTGGGGAGGAGGTGGTGAGGAAAGGGAAACAGGCAGGAAGTTGAAGGAGCCAGAAAAATCAGCCCCCTCTCTGTGTTTCAGTGCAGAGGGCCTGCCATACATAGTCTCCCTAATCAGACCGTGCACCCTGAAAACTCCACCAGAAAAGAACTGTCATACCAAGTTTGTTGTGATGCAGTCATTTCAAGAAATAGATGGTCAGAGAGTTCGTTTGGAAAATATTTCAGATCCATAGTCTACTGCTGAGGTTTCATAATTTTGAGACAGAGTACCAAAGAGATCCTGGGCTTCTCTGGTGATTCAGTGGTAAACAGGAGACACAGGTTCGATCCCTGGAAAAGGAAATGGCTACCATGTCAGTATTCTTGCCTGGAGATTCCATAGAAAAAAGAGCCTGGTGCGCTACAGTCCATGGGGTAACAAAAGAGTTGAACACGACTTAGCAACTAAACAACAACCAAAGAGATCAACAAAATAGGAAATGCATGATTTGAAAAAACTTCTGGTAGCCAACAGCCAAGCTCTCATAGTCAGTTAGCTCTCAGTTGATATTCATGTGAATGCTGTTGCAAATCCATGGGACAACTTAATGACCTTTTGATAACTGAGACCAGAATTCTTTAAAGAGCTTTAATATACATAAGAATAATTCTGGTGCCCAACTAAGGTCCAGAGATATCCTTACTACCTCCCACTTCACGGAGCCCCCATTCTCATTCAGGTCCAAACTGCCAGCCGAGCATCTAGCAGGAGGAGATAGGACAATGCAAAAGTAACTCAAGACACAGTGGGGTAAGCCCACTCAACAGCAGTGATCAAGTGTTATGGGGACTTATAGAAATGAAGGGGAAAACATTTTTTCAGTTGTTTAAGGAAGGCTTGAAGAAATGAGAGGCATATGAACTGGACATTAAAGGATGAGGAAAAGTTTCCATAGGCAGAAGGAAAAATAAACCAGAGTGCCTGCATGTAGAAAAAAGTACCTGAGGATTTGAGTCTAGTGAATTTGAGAGGAGCCTGGAAGGCTGCAATCCATGAGGTCGCTAAGAGTCAGGCACGACTGAGTGACTTCACTTTCACTTTTCACTTTCATGCATTGGAGAAGGAAATGGCAACCCACTCCAGTGTTCTTGCCTGGAGAATCCCAGGGACAGAGGAGCCTAGTGGGCTGCCGTCTATGGGGTCGCACAGAGTCGGACATGACTGAAGCGTCTTAGCAGCAGTAGCAGCAGTGAGTTTGAGTATCCGGTGAACCAGTGAAGTTGTTCAGTCATGTCCGACTCTCCAATCCCATGGACTGTAGCCTACCAGTCTCCTCCATCCATGGAATTTTCCAGGTAAGAGTACTGGAGTGGGTTGCCATTTCCTTCTCCAGGGCATCTTCCCGACCCAGGGCTCGAACCCAGGTCTCCTGCATTGCAGGCAGACACTTTGCCGTCTGAGCTACCAGGGAAGCTCGAGTTTGAGTATAACAGCTATTTCTTCTGGGCTTTTGCCTATTAACTCTTTAGTTTAAATTTGAAGAACATTCTGTCCCTTTTGTAACTCTTGAATCCTTTTATTTTTCAGGCCAGAGAAGGGGAAGTAGCCATTATCGATAAAGTACTAGACAATCCAGACTTGACATCAAAAGAATTCCAGCAGTGGAAGCAGATGTACCTCGATCTTTTCTTGGATATCTGTCAAAACACCACCTCAAATGACCCATTAAGTATTTCTTCTGAAGTAGATGTAATCACTTCCTCTCTCACACACACTCATTCATACATTGAAACGCATGTGTAAGTGTATTGTACCCTCTGGCTATCTGGTACCTTCTGGTACTTTGAACAAGTATATAAAGTAGTTTTTATATCAACGTGTGGGACACGTTGACAAGCTATACTTTAATGTTACCATTATATGAAACAAACCCTATATGGTCATAATACCACTGTCTTTAATGAGCATTTGTATATTTTATATGCAGTTAGTGCTCAGCTTATGTTTACCATGTGCAAAATCAACTGTCTTCAATGATTCAAAATTAACTTTTGCAAACAACCCTGAAGACAGGTGGTCTTCAAGTAGAAAAAAACACACAAAAAGGCGGTTTTCTATCTAAGGTCATCTTTTCTCCCTTTAAGTTAATTTTATATAAACAAGACTTCAAAACTAAATCACATTTTTTCAGGTGCAGACATCCTTGTGGGTGGGAAAGAATTTAAACCTTTTTTATATTTATTAAAATGTTCTAAGAATTTTCTTAAACATTGCACAAAGTTTAATGCTGTAGTTTTATTTTTGTGAAATGTAGATGCGCATACATATAAGAGTTAAGCAAAATAGAAGAGCATCAACATAAGAAAAGTTCAGGTATCAAATATTCGTCTTAATAGTCTATTAACTTGTGAAAGCTGGTTAATGGAAATACTATTCCATATCCATGGGGACACTCAATGGTGTATCAGGGCAAAGCTTTGTAAGATGTTTTTGTAACTGAGACCAAAATTGAAGATAGAGCTGCTTTATTTTCTTGGTTTAAATCTTCCTTTATTTTTGTAGTGATGAAATGCTGATTGTGTACAGAGGAATTTGAGAGTGAATTTTTTAAAACACACTTAACTCACCCAGAAAGGCAGCTAACATATATATATATAATTTCAGCCCAAACTCATGTTTTTAAACTCCAACTCCTAAAAACCTACAAGGTATAAACGGAAATGAATCAACTTCCCAGTTAGTGTCCAATTTTCCCCCTAGTCCGTTAGTGAAACTTATGTAATTATACTTCAGGCAGGGAAGTAAAATATGTTTGGTTACAGGCTGATGTGTGTTCTAATATAGAAAACAATGTTGAAAAAGAAAAATGTACCTCTTTCCTGAGGAGCAAGAGGATGATGGTCATTCAGAGAGATATTACATTGAACTATACGAGAGAAACAATTTTTAGAGGTTTTTCCTAGTTTCATGATTTGTTCTATAGAGTGGATAAAGTCTATGAAAAAATCTTCATATATTTCCATTTATAAGCATCTCATTTTTGAAAAGTGATCACAGCATGATAATGACTGTGCTGCTTTTTAGTGTCTGGCTGCATAACGTACAAGTCACAATTTGCTGGGTTTTGGTTTTGTTTTTTTTCTTTAGAAGGAGGAAGAGACCCTCCTTTACTACTCTATATCCTGAAATCTACTTCTAATCAGCTTTATACTGTTGCCTGTACAGCTCAGTGAATGTACTTTCATCTCTAAGAGTTCAGATATCTGCCAGTGACTATTTTTGCTGTAGAGAAGAAAGTAAAAACTCCACAGCAAGGATCTTTTTCTTTGCTTTTGAAACCACCATTGAATCACTATCGTTTTGCAGACTTTGCACAACTGTACAGGAGAGTGGCCTTTCTACAGCACATTTTCAGTAATCCTATATTTAGTCAAAGTGGATGAGAAATCATGTATTAATGTTTGTATGGAATTTGGGGTCCAGTGTAATATTTTTATCATTTAAAAAAACCTATTTGTAAAAGCATTTATTTACTGCATGGATATTGACGCACATTAAATTTGTGGGATTTTGTATATGTTAAAAAAAAAAAAAAAAAGCATAAAAAAAAAAAAGAAACCTCTTGTCCTAAAATGAAGTGTGCTTGTTACAGGTGTTTAGACTTGTTGATGTTTACTAGACCAAATGTGTACATTTACTTAAAAATATCTGTACCTGATGGATGTGTCGTGGAAACAGTGGCCAGATTGTGCCCCTGTCAACAGCGAGCAGTTGATGGAAGGACTAGCTGTGTTGCTACTAACCGGCTTTTACTTTGGTGAAGTTGGCTCTGTTGTTTTAAATGGTAAAAAGTAAACTAATGAATTTTAAAAGACTTGTGGCTAGCTTAGCATGAAAGAGACCTTTAACGCTATATATCTGTACATTTTATTGCATTAGTTTCAAATCTAGGAGAGAGGCGGCACTGTAAACTGAAGTCAAATAAATTCAGCTCTTAATGAATCCTTATAAAGCACCTATTTTATTCATGCAGTCCACATCACATTTCTTTGTGACCGAATTACACGCCACCCCACCACCCCCAGTTTTAACTTTGTCACTCCACTGTGGTATAAGCCAGAAGAGGCAATGTCCAGTATATACAAGAATCTTCTCTGAAATCCTGCAAAATCAAGTTGGTTTCCCATTTACCTGACACTTTAAAATTTCACCTGCTGCTCTTTCCTTTCTCTGTGATTCTTTTAGGAAGGTGGGGTAAAGGGTCTGGGAGGTGGGGTACCATCAAAAATAAACCTAAAAAAAATTATTTTTACAAGTATTACCTACAGCGTGTCTGCAGAATGAACATTTAAAGAGTATGAAAGAAATAGGGGGTTTGTTAGCTGCTGCTGAGTCACTTAAGTCGTGTCCGACTCTGTGCGACCCTATGGACTGGAGCCCACCAGGCTTCTCTGTCCATGGGATTCTCCAGGCAAGAATACTGGAGTGGATTGCCATTTCCTCCTCCAGGGGATCTTCCGGACCAAGGGATAGAACCGCTTCTTTTCTGTCTCCAGCATTGGCAGGCACCTTTCTTACCACTAGTGCCACCTGGGAAGCCCCGTTAAATGTTCCACTAACTCAGAGAACCTGGATTATTATGGCTAAAGTGAAGTCGCTCAGTCGTGTCCAACTCTTTGTGGCCCCATGGACTGTAGCCTACCAGGCTCTTCTGTCCATGGGATTTTCCAGGCAATAGTCCTGGAGTGGATNACCTGGGAAGCCCCGTTAAATGTTCCACTAACTCAGAGAACCTGGATTATTATGGCTAAAGTGAAGTCGCTCAGTCGTGTCCAACTCTTTGTGGCCCCATGGACTGTAGCCTACCAGGCTCTTCTGTCCATGGGATTTTCCAGGCAATAGTCCTGGAGTGGATTGCCATTTCCTTCTCTAGTGGATCTTCCCAAGCCAGGGATCGAACCTGGGTCTCCCACATTGTAGACAGACACTTTACCATCTGAGCCACCAGGGAAGTTATTATAGCTAAGGGCTGCACAAATAAAACCAATAAGCTGCCAAAAGTCAGAGCAAAAGAAGACTAGGGTAAGTAAGGATGAAGTACGGAAAAACTTAACCTAGGTTATTTTCTCCAAAAATAAAAATAAAGTGCTTTCTAGGAGATTTTTTTTTTCTCAGTTCCATATCTATACTAAACCATCAAAGCAGAACTATAACCATGATTCTGTATCATAAAATCATAGTTCTCTCTACAATGATTGCATGTTTTTTAACCAAGGCACTTTCCCTTCACCATTTATTCAAATAATGCCATCTTCTAGAACCATTTATTATAGTCCTTATACCTAACAATTTTCTTATTAGGGTACGCTTTTTGGCTGTTTGGCACAAAAATAATCATTGTTTAGAACCTGGGAAACACTTTTAACTACAAGAGGGAAAACGAGGTCATATTTTATTTTCGAAAGTCCATCTCTAGCCCAACATGAGAATTTCTAGAAATCCCCAGCTCACTGGAGATGATTCATATATCCTAAATTTGATCCCTCCTGTCTCCCATTCTCAGAATAAGGGCAAATGTTTCTCTTTGGCCAAGTCTAGGAAAAGCCCACGACTTTCTCCTCCCTAGCCCCGAGGCTGCTTAACGCATTAAGCCCAGCACAAAATCCAGTGTCTCTCCCAGCTCTCCCTCCCTCTGCTCCTCCCCATCCTCTGCCAGCTGCAGCACTGCGCACTGCAGGCCGCTCCAGGCCCAAGGCAGCGCGCAGCCAATGTCCTCCCAGCGGTCCAGGTCGAGGTCATAGCCCACCACGTTGCGGGTGGGCACCTGGCGTGAGTCCCGCCACTTGAGGCCGCCCAGTAGCAGCACCGTCTCCTCCACCAAGGCCAGCCCATAGCAAAAGCGGTCGTAGGGTAGCGGCCGCAGCCGAGTCCACTGGTCGGTGCCGGGGTCGTAGCGCTCGATCTCGGAGAAGGGCTCGTAGCGCCCCAGAAAGGCGAACACCGCGCCGCGCAGGGCGGCCATGTGGTGCCCGTAGCGGGCCGTGCCCATGGGCGCTCTCTTGCTCCACGCCTGCTCCCCGGGAGTCAGGGAGAACACGTCCCGGAGGCTGCTTGCGCCGCCGTCGCCTCTCCCTGCCTTGCCCCCAGAGATGTACACGACGCCGCGGTCCCCCACGGCGCCCGCGTGGCCGTGCAGAGCCCGCGGCAGCGCCCCGGCCGCCGTCCAGCGGTCTCGGCGCAGGTCATACATTTCCACCGAAGCCAGCGGTTGGCCGCCCGCGCCCAGGCCCCCGACGGCCAGGAGCCCCTCGCCCACGGCGCCGCACCAGAAATGGGCCCGTGCTTCCCGCATAGGGGGCACCGTCGTCCACACGTGGAAGCGCGGGTCGTAACGGTGCACTTGAGCCATGACAGCCAGCGGGCCGTCCGCTGGGGGAGAACAGGCGCCGCCCGACGGGCTCTCCCCACCCAGGACGAAGAGGAAGTTGCCCGCGACACACACGCTGTGCCCCAGCAGCTGAGCAGGCAGCCGCGTGAGGCTGCGCCAGCGGTGGTTGTACACGTCAAAGGCCACCACGTCCTGGGTGAGCTCCCACTCCTCCTCCTCCACCTGCTCCTCTTCCTCCTCCTCCTCTCCCTCCTCTTCCTCCGGCTCCGGCGCGGCGCCCCTGCCCCGGGCTGCCCGCGGGGGGACCACGACTTCCTCAGTCACCATCTCCCGCCCCCGGCGCCCCCCGACCAACAAGATGCGTGTCTGAGGGCTCCGGACGCTGGTCTGCTCGCCCTGCATGAGCGGCTGGCGGGAGGGCGACGTGTGGTAGTTGAGGGCCTGGATGATGAGGCCCTTGACCCGGGCGGGCAGAGTGAGGCCGGAGCCCGAGTACACGCGCCGCAGCACGTCGGCGGGCACGAGGCCGAAGCGGACCCGCTCGAGTAGCTGGGTGCAGTGGGCCAGGCGTTCGGCCTCGGGCTCCTGCCGCAGCCAGGCCAGCGCCAGGCCCAGCAGCCGGGCCTCAGGCACCCGCGCCACGTCAGGGGCACCCAGCACGGCCCTCAGCGACGCGGGGTTGAGCTCCAGAAGGCCGGCCGGGCCCGCGCCCCGCGCCAGCAGTTCCCTCAGGTGGGTCACAATGCAGCGTTCGGCCGCGCCCAGCGTGTGCGCCAGGCCAAAGCGAGCCGCCACGTTGGCGGCGAAGCAGCAGTTCTCCGGGGCCAGCTGGCGCTCCAGGTAGCGGCCACAAAGCCCCAGGGCCTCGGTGACCTGCAGGTAGCTGGCAGCCTCCAGCGTGTCCTCCACTGTGTCCATGGAGAGCGGCAGCCAGGCGGTGTAGATGAAGTCTAGCAGGCGCTGCAGGCCCGCCGCCGACGGCACGTGCAGGTGGATCACGCTCGCCCGGGATTCCCGGGTGTGACTCTTGAACAGAGCCCTGAAGTAGTCGCTGGAACACGCGAGGAGCGACCTGTGCGCCGGGAACTCGCTGCCCTCCACCTCCAGCGTCACGTCGCACAGGAAGCCCTCGGCGCGCAGCGCCTGGTAGCCGGTGAGCAGCGAGCCGCCATGAGCTTTGCAGTAAGACAGGAAGTAACTCATGATGTCCAGGGCGGGAAGCGGCCGGGCCGGGGCTGGGGCCAGCCAGACGCGGCCGGAGGCATCCCGGGACGCGGGGCCCCCGGGCCCCCCGCGCAAGCGGAAGAGCCCCTAGCAGGGGTCCATTTTTGCCTGCTCAGCTTAAAGCCCAGGCCTCCTTCATATAGGTCCGCCGATCTGCCCGTACCCTTCTCAGAGCAAATCTGGTAGGGAAACGATTTCCAAAAGCACCTAGTAGCGGAGAGCGCGGAGNGGCTCAGCTGGTAAAGAATCTGCCTGCAATGTGGAAGACCTGGGCTCGATCCCGAGGTTGGAAAGACTTTCCATTCTCCAGGGAAAGTCTTCCCACTCCAGTATTCTGGCCTGGAGAAGTCCATGGACTGTATAGTCCATGGGGTCACAAAGAGTCGGACACAACTGAGCAACTTTCACTTTCAGTTTCTTATCTACTGGACCATCAGAGAAGTCCAAAAGTGTATCCATGTTAAATATGGCCGTTTATTGCCCCAGAAAAGCCTTAAACACACACACAACACAAATCCCACATTTGCCCAATGCATACAAGTTAAAAGTGAAGGGCAGAGCAGCTCTGGGGGCAGGGTGGTGTTGAAGTCTGAAGTGCCAGCTCCTGCCCTGGCCCTCACCCCACCACTCAGGAATACCCACTGCTCACTCTCCTCAGAGCCTCAGTGTTCCCTGGGTCTCCACCAAGCACGTTTCAAAGAGCCACGGATGCTTCTGGGAGAGGGGAAGGGCCCTGAACAAAATCACGCAGTCTAAGTGGGGGGCAGCTGCGGTCAGAAGGCAGGATTGCCCCATCTGTGTGGCCAGAACTCTTTCCAACAGGCACTGGGAGTGGACTGAGTGTCCATCAGGGATCCCTAGGATGGCCCAGCCGCACAATCAGTAAAGAGGCGCGAGGTTCACTCTCTGCTGGGCTAGGCGCTGAGGGGTGCAGAGAAGCGATCAGGCCCCCATACTCTCAGCCTGAAGGATCTCTCAGCCTAACTGGGAGCAAGACAGACCTAGAGTTCAGGAAGCATCAGAGATACAGAATTATAAAGATGGCATGCAAGTGGAATCCCTGGGCTGGAGGACCGTGACCACGACCCAGAGGGCAGCCTGGGAAGAAGGGTGAGGGGCGCTTTGTGACAGGGCAGCAGGGGCTCTGACTTCACCCCAGGACTGCGGTGCCCTTCCCTGGCATTCCTGGTCCACAGGGAGGACACTGAGGTCCAGAGAGGGGAGAGGACTGAACCACAGCAGAGGCTGGGCGTCCTGAGTCCAAATCCCAGTCGTCCTTAAAGCTGCCGCTCGGGAGGGTTGGGTGCCAGGCCATCACTGCTGGGGTCTGCGGTCCGCGGCTCCTCTTGGGAGGACTGGGCTCTGGTTGGGCCTCGGGTAGGACAGTGAGACCAGGGCAGGGCGAAGACAGAGGCTGCGAGGCCTGGATTTCTGCCAGCCCTTCCGGGCCTCTCTCTGGCTGCTGCTGGCTCGGCAATGACAGCCTTCCTCCCTGCTGAGCCCTTTGGAAGGCCTGGAACTCGGTGCTGACAGTTCAGAGTTGCTCTTCCCCTGGAGGCCCCGGGGTGGAGGGAAGTTCTAAATAAGAATCCGGGGCTTGGGCCTTTCCTCTTACCCTATCTCTTCCTTTCCAGGGGACTTGGTGGACGCCAAGCATGGAAACAGCCTCTTTGGGACACTTGGCCCACCCTGATCGGCCTGCCTACTTCCTGGCCCAGCCCCTGCTCTGGGATGAAGAAAAACAACAGTCTCTTCATTTAGAACGCTCTGAAGTACAAAAGAGATGCTCATTTACACACCCTTGCTATGAATTCCCCCCGCCGCCTCCCCAAGTCCTCACAATCAGATGAGAACCATTAGCCCCATTTTAAAGAAATGGAAACTGAAGCTCAGTGAAATGGGAGATTTTTGCCCTGGCCACAGAATTAGTAAGTGTATAGCGTTGCTTGCTTTTTTTTNAGAATACTTGAGTCATTAATTTTAGTGGTGGCACAAGGGGATTTTAATGGAGGAGATGGCATGTCATCTGACTATAATAGCAATTGGTCAATCAATTACAATGGTGTGGGAAAATAAAATATATAATGTTTTAAGAAAATATTTTTTCAAATTATAGTATTTAATGGACATCATATATGTTATTGTTTAGTCACTAAATCATATCAGATCATTTGGGACTCCATGGACTATAGCCCACCAGGCTTCTCTGTCCATGGAATTCTCCTGGCAAGAATACTGGAATGAGTTGTCATTTCCTTCTCTAGGGGATCTCCTGACCCAGGGATCAAACTCAGGTCTCCTGCACTTCAAGCAGATTTTTTTATCATCTGAGCCATCAGGGAAACCTATCATATATATATATATGTGTGTGTGTGTGTGTGTGTGTGTGTGTGTGTGTATATTTATGTATATGATTCTGAAGGACTTGTGTGTCATACAATACAATTAAAATTTTATCCTGTGTTACTGGTAATTAACAGGATCAAATGGTCAAATGTAATTTTAGGCGATTCATTTCCTCATCATCTATTTGTCAATGATTCTCCTTTAACAATTGGAAGAATTTATCAATGGAGATAGCTGGGCCTGGTACTTCCTTTCTACTGAGTTTCTGTTTGGTAATTAAATATCTTTACTTACTATAGGTACATATTAAAATTTTATATTTCTCTTTAAATCATTTTAGAAAAGTTGTATCTTTCTAGAAAAATTTTGTGTCTGAGTTATATACTTTTGATACATATTTCTCATATTTTTAAAGTGGATGGTAATAGACCTGTCTCTCTTTCGATTTTAATAATTTCAGTCTTCCCTTAATTTTAATTTTTCTTGCTTAAGTTTTTTATTTTTTCTCTTTTTATAATTTTTTATGTTGAAAGATTAGATTATTGATTCATTTCCTCTTTTTAACATATTCATATATAGTTATTAATTTAACTCTAAGCATTTCCGTAAGTTCACATATATTATGATTTTGTTTTGTTTGCATTCAACTCAAACCATTTCTAATTTCCCTTGTGGTTTCTTCTTTTATCCATTGATTATTTAGTAGTGTCTTGCTCGGTTTCCATGTATTTGTAGAGTACAAATTTCCATCTGTTTTTGATTCCTAATTTTATTCCATGTGGTAAGAGAACATATCTTATATGATTTTTTTCTTTTTAAATGGACTGAGGCTTTGTTATAATCTAATATATGGCTTTTCATGAAGACTGCTCCATATGCATTTTANTTATCCATTGATTATTTAGTAGTGTCTTGCTCGGTTTCCATGTATTTGTAGAGTACAAATTTCCATCTGTTTTTGATTCCTAATTTTATTCCATGTGGTAAGAGAACATATCTTATATGATTTTTTTCTTTTTAAATGGACTGAGGCTTTGTTATAATCTAATATATGGCTTTTCATGAAGACTGCTCCATATGCATTTTAGAAGAATGTGTAATAGGCCATTGTTGGAGCCTTTATGGATGGTTGTTAGTTGTAATTAGTTTATAATGGTTTTCATGACTTTCCTTTCCATACTGAATCATTTTATCCAATATTAAAGGTGGGTCATAGAATTCTCCAATTACTATTTTATTTTTTAATTGTTATTTTGTATTGGGGTTCAGCTGATTAACAATATTGCAGTAGTTTCAGGTGAACAGAGAAGGGACTCAGCCATACATATACATGTATCCACTATCCTTCAAACTGCTTTCAAAAAACTGTTTCTTTTTTCACTTATCTCATAATTTTTCTTCATAAAATATGGGGGCTTTGGTGGTTTAGGTGCTTGTCTAAAATCGTTATATCTTCTTAATGGGTTGACCTTTTTATTATAAAATGCCCTTTAATAATGAGTTTTGTCTCAAGATCTATTCTATCTAATATTTATATAGCCACCTCTGGTATGCTTTACTGAATACATTTATGCCTTTGAATTTAGTGTTATTTGTAGTTAGCGTTTAGTTGGATAGTGCTTTTAGCCATCTGTTGACCTTTTGATTGAAGATTTTTTTTCCCTCACCTATAATAAAATTAACTGATAAGCTGAAAAGGTACAATTTAGCCTCTCTTATTATGGTTTTCCACATGTCATTTATATTTTTATTTGATTTTTTAAAATAGCTCAGTTGGTAAAGAATCTGCCTGCAATGCAGGAGACCCTGGTTCGTTTCCTGGATTGGGAAAATCCACTGGAGAAGGGATAGGTTGCCCACTCTAGCATTCTTGGGCTTCCCTTGTGGCTCAGCTNGTGGCCACTGCTGAGTTTTCCAAATTTGCTGGCATATTGAGTGAAGCACTTTCACAGCATCATCTTTTAGTGTTTAGTCCCTAAACTAATGATGATGATTACCTTATTAAAATGTGTTTTAAGAATATTTGCCCTCAAAAATAAACAACAGAATTGTCCATCAATCAGAGTCCAACAACACACACTTTTTAGAAAGTCAAGAAAGAGTGACTCAGAGAAACTTTGGATCACAGTAAGCCCTGGTGGCTCAGTTGGTAAAGAATCCGCCTACAACGCAGGAGACGCAGTGGGTGCAGGTTCAATCCTTGGGTCGGGAAGATCTCCTAGAGAAGGAAATGGCAACCCATTCCAGTATTCTTGCCTGGGAAATTCTATGGACAGAGGAGCCTGGTAGGCTACAATCCATGGGTTCTTGTACAATCACAAGAGTTGGATATGACTTAGCAACTAAGCCATCAAGCCCATCTAACTAAGAATAGCCTCTTTTGAAGGACTGTGACACTCGGTTCAGAACTGTGTCTTTCGTTTGTTAGGCTGCTTTCTGAGATGGCTGTCAGTGATCCCCACCTCCTAGTGTTTATATATTTGTGCAGTCCTCTCCCTTGGAATGTGGGTGGGGCCTCTAAATTGTTTCTAACCAGAAAAATAGGACAAAAGTGATGGGATGTCACTTTCATGGTTAAGTGACAAATGTTTATGACTTCTGTCTTATTAACAGACTCTGTTGACATCTCAGTTTGGATGTTTTGAAGTAGCAAGTGACCATGTGGGAGAAGCTGAGAAAGGTCCCAGCCAACAGCCAGCAGGGAACAGAATGCTTCTGATGACCACAGAGTGAGACTGTAACCAGGTCCTTCCCCTGCTGAACATTCAGATGAGACTGAGACCCCAGACGACCAACACCTCGATTATTACAGCCTCATGAAAATCCCTGAAGCAGAGGTCCTGGGTTCCTGAGCCACAGAAACAGGGTCACACACTCTGAAGTGTGTGTTGTTTTAAGCCACTAAGACATAGAGTAATTTGTTACACAAAAAGTATGGGGCTTCCCAGGTGGCGCTAGAGGTGAAGAATCCACCTGCCAATGCAGGAGACGAGAGATGCAGGTTTGATCCCTGGGTTGGGAAGATCCCCTGGAGGAAGACATGGCAACCCACTCCAGTATTCTTTGCTGGAGAATCCTGTGGACAGAGGAGCCTGGAGGGCTACAGTCCATAGCGTCACAGAGTCAGACATGACTAAAGCAATGTACCACAGCACAAGTATAACTAATACACTTAAATTCACATATACTAATATATACCACCTCCAGGCAGTTCAGCCTGAGGGAGAATTACTGAGCCAAAACAAACATGTGAGAATGTCAAGAGTAGTTATGGGGAGTTTACAAAACAAGAGTGAAGTTAATGTGGATCACATTCTTAGTTCAATTGGCTATGACAAACTGCTGCTATTTAAAATTAACATTCGGTCTCAGTAATTTACACAGTTGCTTTTTACTACTGACTCTTCTTACTATATTTTCAGTACAACACTTTTAATTATTATTGGAGTTTCTTCATGAATTCAGTGTAAAACTCCAGAGAAAAATGACTGTAAATTACTGAGCTAGAATGTTTGTCTTAAATTTAAGATACTTCTGTCTTTAGATACTAACGTTTGGATGCTCTCACTGATTTGACTTTTTGAAATGATTTCCAAAAATTTATTTGGGTATATTTTTTTAACTTGTTTTCAGTACATCTTTGTCTTTACATAGTTCAGTTATAATACATATTTTTATAACATTTATTTCAAATTCCCATCTTTCAAGTGAGTAAAATAATACATCTCTCAAACATGTCAAGGGTATTGAAGATGATGCTTAAAGTACCATGAAACTGAAAAGTGCTATTAAATTCATTTTTATCGAGTCTGCTCTTATGAGCCATTATCACATCACACTTTTACACAGGCTCTGGATTATCTACTGCCACCCAGAGAACAGGGAATTCAGGCTTATTATGTGACTCATTTGGTGCTTATATCAATCAAAGTTTTTGGCTGCAAGCAGCAGACACTCTGGCTTACTTAAATGCACAAGGAATGATTAACTGGTGTAGGGTGGCTCATAAAATCCTCCGTAGGGCCAGAAAATAAGGTTTGGGAGGCTGTGCAGCCAGGAAAATGCTTCATATCACACCTCAGAGCTGGAACCACATAGACACCATTAGTGCTTCCCCTGGGCTTTGATACCCTGTGTACTGCTGACTGCTGGACACCACTGTGAAGACTACTGCTCTCTTTGGAGAAATGACTGATTCCAGGCATGGGGCAGGTATAAAGTGAGCCTGGAGCATCTTCTCATTCAGAAAGCAGGGAAGTGATCAAGCAATGGAGACATCTCCAAAGGACAATGGGGCTAGCTGGAAGGGACTCCCACTGGCTAAATTTGAGATAACTTGAGAATCACAATGAGTAATGATAGTAATGAATTACAACAAAAGGAAATCAGTGAGTCCACAGTCAAGGATAAAGGTGGGATGAGGAAAACTTCTTTACAAAATAATGTCAGTTTAGACATACAGAAGGAATGATAGAATTTGAAAATCACCATTTCACAACCAACAACATAATGATTGGTTCAGGCAAAAAAAAAAAAATACCAATGAATACTAAAACCAATGGATGAAAAGTTAGTGGGCAACAGAATATTCATATAATCTCAAAGTATCACCTCCCAGATTACATATTAATTTCAAAGGGGAAAAAGATATCTTTACCCTAGAGACATATGGTGGACCCCTCCCTTAAACAAATGATCAAACTTAGCATCTCCAGTAATGGAACAAAGTGACACCATGTTCCTCCTGATATGATTCAGTGGAAGGACACAGTAGAAATATATAGAATTCTTGTCAAAAATGTTTAACCGATATCTAATAGTGAAGAAATATTTAGACAAATCCAAAATTTCAATAGTCATGAAAAATAAAGATGGAGAGATTTGTTCTTGATTAAAGGAGACTAAAAAAACATGATAGCCACAGGTAATTTGTGATTCTAGACTTGATCCGGGGGCTTCCCACATGGCACTAGTGTTAAGAACCTACCTGACAGTGCAGGAGACCTAAGAGACACAGGTTTGATCTCTGGGTTTGGAAGTTTCCCTGGAGAAGGGAATGGCTACCCACTCCAGTATTCTTGCCTGGAGAATCCCATGAACAGAGAGGCCTGGTGGGCTTGGTCCACAGGGTTGCAAAAGAGTCGGACATGACTGAAGTGACTTAGCAGCAGTAGCAGCAGACTTGTTCCTAGATTTTCTTAAAAAGATACAGCTATGTTTCAAGGACAACTGGAGAAGTTTGAATGTGAAATGTATATTAGATAATATTACTCTAGCAACATTACATTTCTTGGGTGTGACAGTGGTCTTGTGGATATGTAAGAGAATGTCTATTTTTAGCAGATACATTCTGAAGCATTTAGAGGTAACACGCCATGATATATGCACACTATTTCATTGTTTGCAAAAAGAAAACAAAGTCAAACTTCTGTGTGTTGAGAAGGGATGGGATAAAAATTAAGCGAATGTGGCAGGATGTCAAACAATTAGTGAATATAGCTATAGGATATATGGAAATTTAGACTATTTTACATTGCCCCACATTTCATTTATTCTCTGCTCCTTCTTTTTTTCATTTAATAAAATTCCAAAAAGGGAAGAACTATTCCTAAATGAGCAGAAATCAGCACCTGCTTTTTTCCCAGGGGTCATTTTCCAAGTGTGGACAAGGACTGAGAATCAGGCCTACTGTATACAGAGAGACAGTGTTGGGATAAAAATAAATGAGGGAAGCTTTTAACAATTGTGTGTGGGTTGACACAACTGACTGGAATCAAAAGGAGCCCAAGACATATAGCCAGTTTTCTCCAACAGGCCTTTTGCTGAGTTGAGGGGCAGTGAAGGAGGCTGGGGAATAGAATCAACTTGGTAGACATAAACCCAACTCTGTTGTAATTACATTAAATGTAAATGGACTAAACACTACAATGAAAAGACAAGGGCAGCGCAGATGAAAAATCCAATACCCAATTATATGCTCTTTATCAAAGATAAACTTTAAATATCAGGGAACAGCAAAATTGAAAATAAAAGGATGAGAAAGATAACTGAAAAGAAAAATCTCTGGCTATATTAATTCCAGACAAAGTAGACTGTAAGGAAAAAGTATAACCAGAAGTAAAGAGGATGGCCCATAATGATATTAATAAGAATCAACTCAACAGAAAAGCATAATGATCTTAAAACTGAATAACATAGCTAATAACATAGCTATGTTATTCTATGTTATTCTAATAACATAGCTCCAAAATATAAAAAGGAAAACTTAATTAAAAGTAGAGATAGATTGACAATCTTAGTTGCATAAATTTAAAATTCTCTCACATTAATTGCTAGAACAAATAGGAAAAAAATAATAGAGATATAAATAATTTAAATACACCATTAACCAACATGACCCAATTGACATTTGCAGAACATCTGTGGAAATCTCACGGAACGTTAACCAAAATATATCTATATTCTAGGGCATAAACAAGTCTTAATAAATCAAGGGTGGAAATCATACAGCATAAACCCTCTGACTACAGTGGCTTAAATCAGAACTCAATAATAGAAATAATATACCTAGGGGGAAAAATAAGCAAAAACTTACAGTTAATGAAAAACATTTGGGTCCTTTATGCTTGTGTCACACACCAGAAGAGGGGAAGCTGGTTGAATGATGCATGTGGGTCATCATTTTTCCTGCCTGCAAGTCAGGGTAGAGTTCCTGAAATGGGATACATGGGTACCCCAACAAGATATGTGCCTTCAAAGCAGCTTGCAAAGAGAAGACTCCCTAAATAGCACCACCAGGTAACTTTCTGTTATCACCATCTGAGAGAATTGAAAAGAAGGGTGGTGAATTTTGTATCCAAGTATAAGAGCCCTTTACATTCTGAAATATTTATAAATGAAGTGGCATTTACTTCAAATTCTTATGGGAGGGGAGATCTGATAGACATATACATAAAATAAGATCAGCCACAAGTTGGGAGTGGTACAGTAAGTGGCTGGGTACATAGAAGTTTATTATAGTGTTCTGCCTGGTACATAACTTAAATGTTTCCATAGTAGAAAGTTTTTTAAAAAGAAGAAAAATCACAAATAATTGATATGGGTAACTGGTTTGAACCATGAGGTTGATAAGTGTCTCTTAAAAATTGTCCTGAGCAGAAGGCAAATGAGAAAGGACAATTCCCTTCTTCCCTTTTCCACATCCAGAAATATAATTTACAGGAGGATGATGGGAGAACAGGGGAGAGATACCAGCTGGTTCTGAATGAGAATGTTTGGGCTGCACTCTGGGATGAGATTGGTTTCCAATTGATTTAGAAATTGATTCCAGGGTCAGGAGTTTTAGAGGTAGCACCATAAATAACTTGCATACTGGAACTTTGTGTAATAATCACTCTTTTCACATGTTCTCCTTTCCAGTGTTTATTTTTAAATGTATATAAAATTTCTCAGCCATGGGCCTAATGTTTTCTTCCCTTCTTGCATCTGGTGCTCATGGTACTTAAAAGGCCAGATCTCTATTTTTAGTTTTTGTGAGTTTGAGCAATGCTTCCAGGTTCAAGGGATAAAGATTGCTCGTTAATATTTGTTTAGAGGATGAGGTAATTTCACAAACCAGGCTGTGAAGATCAATAGTGTATCAAATCTGATGAAATTATGAATATCAGGCCTAGTGAGAAGAAGAAACAATGCAATTATCCAGACTTACAGTGGCATTGATATGATATAGTTTATTAATCTCTTATGAACTGCATGAACTATTGGAACATGTGAGCCATGCTTTAATAAGCACAGTGTTGCAGGCATAAATCAAAATCTAAATAATGGAGATTTCTCCACTCATATTTGTAAAACCAAGAGATGGATTTGGCTTAGTGGCACTATTAAAACAGCCTTCTATTTATTCATGCTTTCATTCATATGATAAATGTTTATCAAGTCTCTGTTAGTGAGCCATCCACTTTATTTTCTGAATTAATGTCCAATTTGCAAAGATCTCAGATAGCCTTCCTTGAACCCTAAAAAAAAATTAGTAAGAGGAGTAAAATTTCACCCATGAAAAAACTGAATGTTAGGATTCAATTTGGGAGCAAAGACATCTCTAATATTTACTACCTGCTTGTCCTGCACTTAACTCCACAATGGGTTCATTGAGGAGGATAAATTGTAGCCTAGCCCTTAGAGAAATCATGATCTAAAAACTGCCCATACTCTTAAATATGGCTGACAAAGTCACTTATGGTTTCTGGTGCCTCAACTACCCAGCCCCACCAGAATTATCAGTAAGCTGCACTAAGGTACCGCTTCTCACAAGAAGCCTTCCCTTACCCTCTAAATAGATGGCACTGGTTTGTTGAGGAGTCTCTGTCTGTTTTGTTCAATGACTACCTCCCCATTCTCTACTAGGTAGCAGATCCTTTAAAACATCTTGACCAGTCATTTTTAATTAACAGTGTCCATTCAGCTTAAATACTGAGTGCTCTTCACTCTCAAATTTCCATCTCAAGGTCAATTTAAAATTCATCTGATTGCTCTACTCCCAAGTCAGGCTTGGAGTAGAAAGTAGTACAGTCTCTTTATACGCATTCCCTTCCTCCATGCTGCGGAGACTGACTTCCTCTTGTATTCAATAAGTATTTTCTGACAAGACCAGGCCAGCTAACTTCAGTGTGGGAAAGTTTTAAGAAGAAGTTTTAAAGGAATTTGAAAGAAAAGATGTACCTGTTTTCAGAAAGAAAATGGAAGATAATCCAAATAAGGGTGATAATTTGAGGGGTAAATGTGCTGATAGAAAAATTCTGTGCCTATGAAGAGTTATGTTTGTTTAAATACAACAAAATGATGATTGTATACTATGTCAAGAAGGGACAAGTTGCTTTATAGAATTGTTGTTGTTTAGTTGCTAAATTGTGTCTGACTCTTTTGCAGCCCCATGAACTGTAGCCTGCCAGGCTCCTCTGTCCGTGGGTTTCTCCAGGCAAGAATACTGGAGTGGGTTGCCATTTCCTTCTCCAGGGGATCTTCCCAACCCAAGGTTCAAACCTGGGTCTTCTGCATAGGCAGGAGGATTCTTTACCATTAAACCACCAAGGAAGCCCACTTTATAGAGTATATAGTTTCATATTAATTTTGTAGAATCAGTTGCCTCCATTGTAAATATCTGGTAGAAATATCGCAAGATGTCAATATCAAGACATATGATCTCAGTTGATATGGCAGGACTAACCTCGACCCACTTCCCAAATCCCTAGAACAGACAGACTTTTCAGGTAGAGATAAAGAGTGTTCACTTCATTCTTCACAGGCATTGATGCGGTCAAGCTTTGCTGAATATACAGTCTTTGCTTTACAGTTACTGTTGATTTCCTCCAGTAACTCAGTCTGTGCTGAGTGAATTCTAAAACCATTTAAGGCCACACATTTGGTCATGAAATAAATGCCCTGACCATGGTTTATAAATGCCCAATTAAAAGCATTATTCTTGCTGAAATTCTCTGTATACCTCCATTCAGTGTTTCATTTCCTGGGTCCTTTTGTGAGTATTCAGACCAGATGTAATTTACCTAGACTGGATAGGCATTTTTAAGTTTTTCTGACAGAGGTTTTCCCAGAGTTAAGAGAAATATTTGTATGTGTTGAACTATGTATGTTTGCAACAGAAGGGTAAAGCTGATTTTCTGGATCACCTGTCTCCAGAAAAAAAAACTCTCTTCTTGGATCAGACTCTGCTGTTTGGCTGCTTTTGAACTTTACATAATCAGTAAATGGCTGTATGTCTGTTGGGAGAAATAGCAAGGCTTGAGTGTAGATTTGGTTAAGGTCATGTGCCATTGGAAAATTGACAAGTGGTGCTCCATTAGGAAGAGAGTTTTCTCTTAGACCTGACCTTGACTAGCTATGGTTGACAGTAACTGGCAGAAATGAGTTATTTGAAGACTCTGGTTCACATCGTTTCCGGTTGCAAACTGCCTTTCTCTCTCCATCATTACTTTTTGGAGTCAGAATTCAAGCTGACATTCCATATAGCCTTGAGTTTTCCCTCAGTGTTTTCTTGAACTCCTTTTGTCCCTAAAATCCTAAAACAATTGTCACGTATTTCCCCAAGTACTTGTTACCACTGCCTTATGCTTTCCCTACTTTGGCCCACGTGTATGTTCTATCCCGAGGCACTTACTAGCGGAGGCAAGAAAGGGGCAGCCTTTCACCCAGACAGGCTCTAAACACTGTGAAGGAATTCTTGGCATATGCCTCTCAAACTCTCAACATCCCTCTTCTGAATGCAGACCTCCCTTGCTATCTGTATCTAAACCATCCCTGAAAGCATGTTGGATAGCAAATTTTCAGATAAAGGAAGCTGATAGTCTGTTATTTTAAATGGAAAAAAAAACACAACAATGTATTCCCAGCCCATCCAAAATCCACAACCAGTTTTCTTAAATATCACTAAAATACTCTTAAAGCCCTCTATAAGCATCCACCAGGGATTCCTACATAATGTAAAAACATCAAAACATCGACTGTCTGATTGTGTGCATAATACTCCGGTGTATAGCAGGGCTTTTCAAACTTTGGCACTCATCAGAATCATCTAAGGAGTCTGTTGAAACATGGGATCCTCGGACCTAGAGTTTCAGATTCAGTAGGTCTGGGTTAGGACCCAAGAACTAGAGAGGTTTCTCAATATTGAGAAGTTTTCAGTTTCTTTCTCAATATTTATTTTTATCTATTTATTTGACTGTGCCAGGTCTTACCTGCAGCACATAGGATCTTCAGTCTTCTTTGTGGCATGGGGGATCTAATTATATGACCAGGGATTGAACCCAGGCCCCCTGCATTGGGAGCGTGGTGTCTTAGCCACCGAACCACCAGAGAGATCCCAGAACTAGCATTTCTAACAAGCTTCCTGACATAGCTGGCCCAGGACAACACTGACAGGAACACTATGGAGTAGACGAAGTTCATCTTTCCCACACTCAGTGAGTACGACTGAAACATCAATAACTGTTGTTGTTCATTGGCTAAGTCATGTCTGATTCTTTGTGACCCCATGAACTGCAGCACACCAGGCTTCTCTGTCCCCCAGAATTTGCTCAAACTCATGTCCATTGAGTCAGTGACACCATCCTACCGTCTCACCCTCTGTCATCTCCTTCTGCCATCAATCTTTTTCCACATCAGGGTCTTTTCAAATAATGTAATAAATAACTGTAGTGGAAATAATATGTTCAAGATACTTTAAATAGGGAATGAAAGTTATGCTTAGAAAAATGAAATGAAATAATAGAGTAGTTTTCAGGTTCTGGTTACTGATCAACGTAAGAGTTGCCTGAGCAGAGTCTGGTGGGCCAGAGGAAGGAGGTGGAAGCTTCAGTCTCCTTTGGGGATTGGGGTTGAGGGGAAGACTGAGTGGAATGGTAGACGCATCACATCCTACACATCGAAACAAGGAAATGGGGGGTGGCTGTCTGATTAGCATGCAAGCCTCTGGAAGTGGTTGTGACTCTGCCGTCATTTGGAGCTATAGATGAGATAACATGTAGTGGGGAAAGCTCTCAAATGAACATGTTTTTTATTGTTTCTGTTGAAGGTTATACAGCTCCCAGTGGCATAAGACAGGGTGTGTCACTGCATTTCTGGGGTGCAGTGCTTTCTTTGATGTCACAATCACATTCCCTTGGCTGCAGCAATGGTTTTCTGCATGTGATCTGGGGTTTCTTGTAAAGATTCAGTACACAAATCCTCTTCTTTCCTTTCCTCCAAATGATGAACATGAAGCTGAATGAGTACTACTTTCTTAGAAGACTTTTTCACTAAATAACTGGGAATGCTGATCATCTAGACATCTGGACACTGGTACCCACTTAAACAAGTATCCGTATCAGGGGCCTTCCCAGATGGCTTAGTGGTAAAGAATCCTCCTGCAGTGCAGGAGACGCAGGAGACGAGGGTTTGATCCCTGGGTTGGGAAGATCCCCTGGAGAAGGAAATGGCAACCCACTTCAGTATTCTTGCCTGGAGAACCCCATGGACAGAGGAGCCTGGCAGGCTACAGTCCATGGGGTCACAAAGAGTCAGACACAACCTTGCAACTTAACAATAATCTGTATCATGCAGCCGTTGAGATAGGACTACAACACAATCTACATTCTCTTACTTGGGCTCACATACGCCTTAAACAGGCTTTCTGGTGTTTGTTGGCTGGTTTGTAATAAATCTGGAATTTTTGCAAGTCATTTTAGTGGATAACTGGATAGTGAGAATTCAGATANACAACCTTGCAACTTAACAATAATCTGTATCATGCAGCCGTTGAGATAGGACTACAACACAATCTACATTCTCTTACTTGGGCTCACATACGCCTTAAACAGGCTTTCTGGTGTTTGTTGGCTGGTTTGTAATAAATCTGGAATTTTTGCAAGTCATTTTAGTGGATAACTGGATAGTGAGAATTCAGATAATGAAGGACACCTGGGTGAATTAAACCTTTACTGTGTGGCAGGCACAGGCCTGGGTGCTAGGTTTAGAGTAATCAACACTATAAATATGGTACTGCCCTCATGGCCTTACAGCTAGTGAAAGAGAGAGAGACAATAAAACCAGAAAACAAAATGTAAACCACTGCAAAGTGTGATAAAGACCAAGAGAGGAAATAACAGATGCTATTAGAGATAATAATGTAGGGATGGGAAAGGGGAGGGGAACCCTTCTGAGAAGGTATCATCTTATTTTTGTTTTTCTTTTTACAGAACATTTTGTTTTGAGTTTTCTATGGAAGTGTTTAAAGTGCAAAAAAGTACCAGGAAGAAAATAACATCTACCCATATATCCACCCTCCAGAAATAACCTTAGTATTTTGGCTTTGTTACTTCCAAATAAAGCTTGTAAAAGGTCTATTTTGCTGCTGCAGGGAGCTGCAGGTTTAATGGCAAAATCAAGGTTGCCTGGCTCAGTAGTTACTGTGCTGTGGAGTAAAGGGTAAGTGACAGAAAGGATCTGGTATACAACAGGGTTTGGGGATGATTGACCAAGTGACCGAAGGAGAAGGAAGAAAATAGGATGAATCCCAAGTGTTTGGCATGATCAAATAGGCAATAATGTCGTAAGGGAGACAGGAAGGGGTGTGTGAAACAGGTTGGAGATGGGCACAGGAGAACAAAAATTTGGTAATTCTGAAGATTCATGTCAAGTAGGCCATTGGAGAAAAGATTCTGGGGCACAGAAGATAGAGGATATTAATTTGAAATGTTGCATACAGATACTGTTTAAAACCAGGGACCTGGAAGAGATCACTTGCAGAGGGTGTTTAGAGAGAGAAGAAAGGGGGCCAGGGCTAAGACCCAAATACAGTTAACATGAAAATGAATTAAAGGAAGAGCAACTGGGCTGAATGAGTAAAACTGACCTCTTACCACAGGTCAAATTGCCCACATCCACTGGATCATCAAAAAAGCAAGAGAGTTCCAGGAAAAAGTCTATTTCTGCTTTATTGACTATGCCAAGGCTTTTGACTGTGTGGATCACAATAAACTGTGGAAAATTCTTCAAAAGTTACGAGTACCAGACCACCTGACATGCCTCTTGAGAAATCTNTGAATTTGGCAATAAGGAGCTCATGATCTGAGCCACAGTCAGCTCCTGGTCTTTTTTTTTTTTTTTTTTTGCTGACTGTGTAGAGCTTCTCCATCTTTGGCTGCAAAGAACATAAACAGTCTGATTTCGGTGTTGGCCATCTGGTGATATCCATGTGTAGAGTCTTCTCTTGTGTTGTTGGAAAAGGGTGTTTCCTATGACCAGTGCTTTCTCTTGGCAAACCCTCCACCATAATTTGATCTCAAGTCAAACAATAGGGAGGGAACACAGCCTCACCCATTAGCAGAAAATTAGAATAAAGATTTACTGAGCACGGCCCCCCACATCAGAACAAGACCCAGTTTCCCCCACAATCAGTCCCTCCCATCAGGAAGTTTCCATAAGCCTCTTATACTTATCTGTCAGAGGGCAGACAGAATGAAAACCACAATTACAGGAAACTAATCAAACNCAATAGGGAGGGAACACAGCCTCACCCATTAGCAGAAAATTAGAATAAAGATTTACTGAGCACGGCCCCCCACATCAGAACAAGACCCAGTTTCCCCCACAATCAGTCCCTCCCATCAGGAAGTTTCCATAAGCCTCTTATACTTATCTGTCAGAGGGCAGACAGAATGAAAACCACAATTACAGGAAACTAATCAAACTGGAGGGAATAATGCTGAAGCTGAAACTCCAGTACTTTGGCCACCTCATGCGAAGAGTTGACTCATTGGAAAAGAGTCTGATGCTGGGAGGGATTGGAGGCAGGAGGAGAAGGGGACGACAAAGGATGAGATGGCTGAATGGCATCACTGACTCGATGGACGTGAGTCTGAGTGAACTCCAGGAGTTGGTGACGGACAGGGAGGCCTGGTGTGCTGCGATTCATGGGGTCACAAAGAGTTGGACACGACTGAACGACTGAACTGAACTGAATCAAACTGATCCCATGGACCACAGCCTGGTCTAACTCAATGAAACTATTAGCCATACTGTGAAGGCCCACCCAAGACACACTGGACATGGAGGAGAGTTCTGACAAAATGGAGAAGGGAATGTCAAATCACTTCAGTATTCTTGGCTTAAGAACCCTATGAACAGTATGAAAAGGCAAAACATGTGATACTGAAAGCTGAACTTCCCAGGTTGGTAGATGCCTGATACGCTACTGGAGAAGAGTAGAGAAATAACTCCAGAAAGAACTAAGAGATGGAGCCAAAGTGAAAACAACGCCCATTTGTGGGTGTGACTTGTGATGGAAGTCCAATGCTGTTAAAATCAATATTGCATACGAACCTGGAATGTTACGTCCATGAATCAAGGTAAATTCAGTTCAGTTCAGTTAAGTTGCTCAGTCATGTCTGACTCTTTGTGACTCCATGGAGTGCAGTACTCCAGGCCTCCCTATCCATCACCAACTCCCACAGTTTACTCAAACTCACATCCATTGAGTCAATGACTCCATCTAACCATCTCATCCTCTGTCGTCCCCTTCTCCTCCCATTTTCAATCTTTACCAGCACCAGGGTCTTTTCAAATGAGTCAATTTTTTGCATCAGGTGGCCAAAGTATTGGATATTCAGCTTCAAGCATCAGTCCTTCAATGAATATTCAGGACTGATTTCCTTTAGGATGGACTGGTTGGATCTCCTTGCAGTCCAGGGGACTCTCAAGAGTCTTCTCCAACACCACAGTTCAAAAGCATCAATACTTTGGGTTACCTGGTGGCTTAGATGGTAAAGCATTTGCCTGCAATGCAGGAGAGCTGGGTTCAATCCCTGGGTTGGAAGATCCCCTGGAGAAGGAAATGGCAACCCAGTCCAGTATTCTTGCCTGGAAAATCCCATGGACAGAGGACCCTGGTAGGCTACAGTCCATGGGGTCCCACAGAGTCATACATGAATGAGCAATTTCACTTTCACATTCAGCTTGCTTTATAGTCCAACTCTCACATCCATACATGAATACTGGAAAAACCATAGCTTTGACTAGATGGACCTTTGTTGGCAAAGTACTGTCTCTGCTTTTTAATATTCTGTCTAGGTTGGTCGTAATTTTCTTCCAAGGAGCAAGCATCTTTTAATTTCACTGCTGCATTCACCATCTGCAGTGATTTTGGAGCCCCTCCAAAATAAAGTATTTCACTGTTTCCACTGTTTCCCCATCTATTTCCCATGAAGTGATGGGACCGGATGCCATGATCTTAATTGTCTGAATTTTAAGACAACTTTTTCACTCTCCTCTTTCACTTTCATCAAGAGGCTCTTTAGTTCTTCTTTGCTTTCTGCCATAAGGGTAGTATCATCTGAGGTTATTGATATTTCTCCCAGCAGTCTTGATTTCAGCTTGTGCTTCATCGAGCCCAGCATTTCTCATGATGTACTCTGCATAGAAGTTAAGTAAGCAGGGTGACATTATACAGCCTTGACATACTCCTTTCCCTATTTGGAACCAGTCTGTTGTTCCATGTCCATTTCTAACTGTTGTTTCCTGACCTGCATACAGATTTCTTAAGAAGCAGGTCAGGTGGTGTGGTATGCCCAACTCTTGAAGAATTTCTAACAGTTTGTTGTGATCCACACTGTCAGAGGCTTTGGCATAATCAATAAAGCAGACGTAGATGTATTTTTGGAACTCTCTTGCTTCTTCTATGATCCACTGAACTTTGGCAACTTGATCTCTGGTTCCTCTGCCATTTCTAAATCCAGCTTGAACATCTGGAAGTTCATGGTTCCCATACTGTTGAAGCCTGGCTTGGATAATTTTGAGCTTTACTTTACTAGCATGTCAGATGAGTGCAATTATGTGGTAGTTTGAGCATTCGTTGGCATTGCCTTTCTTTGGGATTGGAATGAAAACTGACCTTCTCCAGTCCTGTGGTGAAGGCTGAGTTTTCCAAATTTGCTGGCATATTCAGTGTGCACTTTCATAGCATCATCTTTTAGGATTTGAAAGCTCAACTGTAATTCTATTACCTCCACTAGCTTTGGTCATAGTGATGCTTCCTAAGGCCCACTTTGCATTCTAAGATGTTTGGCTCTAGGTGAGTGACCATAACATCATGATTATCTGGTTTATTTAGATTTTTTTTGTATAGTTCTTCTGTGTATTTTTGCCACCTCTTAGTATCTTCTGCTTGTGTTAGGTCCATACCATTTCTGTCCTGCGTTGTACCCATCTTTGCATGAAATATTTCCTTGGTATCTCTAATTTTCTTGAAGAGATCTCTAGTTTTTCTCATTCTGTTGTTTTCTGCTATTTCTTTGCTTCGATCACTGAGGAAATCTTTCTTATCTCTCCTTGCTATTCTTTGGAACCCTGCATTCAGATGGGTATATGTTTCCTTTTCTCCTTTGCTTTTCACTTTTCTTTTCACAGCTATGTGTAAGTTCTTCTCAGACAGNTTTCTCATTCTGTTGTTTTCTGCTATTTCTTTGCTTCGATCACTGAGGAAATCTTTCTTATCTCTCCTTGCTATTCTTTGGAACCCTGCATTCAGATGGGTATATGTTTCCTTTTCTCCTTTGCTTTTCACTTTTCTTTTCACAGCTATGTGTAAGTTCTTCTCAGACAGCCATTTTGCTTTTTTGCATTTCTTTTTCTTGGGGATTGTCTTGCTCCCTGTCTCCTGTACAATGTCACAAACCTCCGTCCATAGTTCTTGAGGCACCTGTCTATTAGATCTAATCCCTTACATCTTTTTCTCACTTCCACTGTATAATTGTAAGGGATTCGATTTAGGTCATACCTGAATGGTCTAGTGCTTTCCCCTACTTTCTTTCAAGTAGGATAAATTGGTTTCAGAGTAAATTGGAAGTGGTCAAACAGGAGATCGCAAGAGTGAACATTGACATTTTTGGAATCAGTGAACTAAAATTGTCTGGAATGGGTGGATTTAATTCAGATGACCATTATGCCTACTACTGTGGGCAAGGATCCTTTAGAAGAAATGGAGTAGTCATCATAGTCAACAAGAGTCCAAAATGCAGTACTTGGGTCCGATCTCAAAAATTACAGAATGATCTCCATTCGTTTTCAAGGCAAACCATTCAATATCACAGTAATCCAAGTCCATGCCCCAACCATTAATGCTTAAGAAGCTGATTTTGAACAGTTCTATGAAGACCTACAAGACCTTCTAGAACTAACACCCAAAAAAGATGTCCTTTTCATCACAGGGGACTGGAATGCAAAAGTAGGAAGTCAAGAGATACCTGGAGTAACAGGCAAATTTGGCATTGGATTACAAACTGAAGCAGGGCACAGGCTAATAGACTTTTGCCAAGAGAATACACTAGTCAGAGCAAACACCTTCCAAGAACACAAGAGAAGGCTGTACACATGGACATCACCAGATGGTCAATGTGGAAATCAGATTGATTATATTCTTTGCAGCCAAAGATGGAAAAGCTGTATACAGTCAGCAAAAATAAGACCAGGAGCTGACTGTGGCTCAGATCATGAACTCCTTATTGCCAAATTCAGACTGAAATTGAAGAAAGTAGGGAAAACCACTAGACCATTCAGCTATGACCTAAATCAAATCCATTATGATTATACAGTGAAAGTGACAAATAGTTTCAAGGGATTATGTCTGATAGACAGAGTGCCTGAACTACTATGGACAGAGGTTCATGACATTGTACAGGAGGCAGTGATCAAGATCATCCCCAAGAAAAAGAAATGCAAAAAGGCAAAATGGCTGTCTGAGGATGCCTTTAAGATATCTAAGAAAAGAAGAGAAGTGAAAGGCAAAGGAGAAAAGGAAAGATATACTCATTTGAATGCAGATTTCCAAAGAATAGCAAGCAGAGATAAGAAACCCTTCCTCAGTGATCAGCGCAAAAAAAAATAGAGGAAAACAACAGAATGGGAAAGACTAGAGATCTCTTCAAGAAAATTAGAGATTCCAGGAGAATATTTCATGCAAAGATGGGCACAATAAAGGAAGAAACGGTATGGACCTAAGAGAAGCAGGAGATGTTAAGCAGTGGTGGCAAGAAAACTTTAAAAGAACTATACAAAAAAGATCTTCATGACCCAGATAATCATGATGATATGATCACTCACCTAGAGCCAAACATCCTGGAGTGTAAAGTCAAGTGGACCTTAGGAAGCTTCACTATGGATAAAGCTAGTGGAGGTGATGGAATTTCAGTTGAACTATTTCAAATCCTAAAAGGTGATGCTGTGAAAGTGCACACTCAATATGCTGTCAGCAAATTTGGAAAACAGCCGTGGCCACAGGACTGGAAAATGTGAGATTTTATTCCAATCCCAAAGAGAGGCAATGCCAAAGAATGCTCAAACTACCACACAGTTGCAGTCATCTCACACGCTAGTAAAGTAATGCTCAAAATTTTCCAAGCCAGGCTTCAACAGTATGGGAACCATGAACTACCACATGTTCAAGGTGAATTGAGAAAATGCAGAGGAACCAGAGATCAAATTGCCAAAGTTCAGTGGTTCATAGAAAAAGCACGAGAGTTTCAGAAAAACATCTGCTTCTGCTTTATTAACTATGCCAAAGCCTTTGACAGTGTGGATCACAATGAATTGTGGAAAATTCTTAAAGAGATGGGAATACCAGACCACCTTACCTGCCTCCTTTGAAACCATATGCAGGTTAAGAAACAACAGTTAGAACTGGACATGGAACAATAGCCTGGTTCCAAATAGGGAAAGGAGTACCTCAAAGCTGTACTTATTTGTCACCCTGGTTATTTAGCTTCTATGCATTGTACATCATGCAAAATTGTAGGCTGGATGAAGCACTAGTTGGAATCAAGATTGCTGGGTGAAGTATCAATAACATCAGACACACATATGACACCACCCTTATGGAAGAAAATGAAGAACTAAAGAGCCTCTTGATAAAAGTAAAAGAGGAGTGAAAAAGTTGGCTTAAAACTCCACATTCAAAAAAGTAATATCATGGATGGCACCAGGTCAGATCACTTCATGGCAAATAGGTGGAGAAATAATGGAAAGTGACAGACCTTTTTTTTTGGGGGGGGGCTCCAAAATCACTGTAGATGGTGACTACAGCCATCAAAGATTGAAAGATGCTTGTTCCCTGGAAGAAAAGCTATGACTAACCTAGACAGCACGTTAGAAAGGAGAGACATTTCCTTGCCAACAAAGGTCTGGCTACTCAAAGCTATGGTTTTTCTAGTAGTCGTAAGATGAAAGCTGAAGAACTGATGCTTTTGAACTGTGGTGCTGGAGAAGACTCTTGTGAGTCCTTGAACTGCAGGAGATCAAACCAGTCAATCCTAGAGGAAATCAGTCCTGAATAGCTGAAGCTGAAACTCCAATACTTTGGCCACCTGATGCAAAGAACTGACTCAGTGGAAGAGGCCCTGATGGTGGGAAATACAGAAGGCAGGACGAGATGGGGCCTACAGAGAATGAGATGTTTGGATGGCATTACCAATTAAATGGATGTGAGTTTGAGAAGGTCCATGAGTGGGTGATGGACAGGGAAGCCTGGCATGCTGCAGTCTATGGGGTCTCAAAGACACAGGCACAACTGAGCAACTGAACTGAACTGATGGCTGACCCCACCAATTCTCACTTAGGCTCCTCAGTTTGACTCCTGGGAAGACCTATATATCCTCCCTGTCTTCAGTATTACTGTCCTTACTTTTCTGTCACCCTGAGGGGGATCGATGGTTGCCTTCGCTTAGCCTGACATCTATCCAAGTGTCTACCAGTACTGACAGCAGGGAGAGACTGTGGCTGCCCCATTGTTATGGTTTTCATGTTCCCCTGCATCCTCTGGTCCTCCCCCTAATGACTAGACCGCCCGGAAATTTCCCCTATGCCGTGTCAGCCAGCCTTATACCTAAGCCTGTAGCACCCTCAGTCCCCAGATGTAGGAGTCAGAGTAGGCCCTGTTTACCCAAAGGTATTTTGCGGCGCTTCTGAGAACTAACAGCAGAGGGCAGGATTCTCTTACCTCCCTTGCTCTGGGGATGGTGACCTCTAGAGTACTCTCTCTCTCACGGTCTGGGCTTCTTCCCCATATCGACTGGAGTCCTCCCAAGCTGGAAGCAAGTGGGTAACACATCTGACTACCTCTGCCTGGGGCTCCCAGAGCTGAAACGGTGCTGGGGCTATGTGTCCCTTTCTCCTTTGGGTTGGGGTTCCCCTTGGTCCTCTCTCCAGGTCCTCACACTGATTTCCCATGTCCCAGGGAGGCCTGTCTTCTCATGCTACAGCTTTGAATTCCCTGAGACCACCACAGAGGATGTGAAGGCTCCCTCGTGGGCATGCCTGCCTGTGGTCACTCATGGCTGACCCTAGGGGAGGGATTCTATGGTGTCCCCACCTTTATGAATGGTTCCCTTAGTCCCCATGGTCCTCTGCTTGACTCTTGGCCTGACCTAGAATTCCTCCTGAGGCTGGCCCCTGAGCCCAGGTTCCTCACCTCCTGAGATAGTCTAAATGTGTAGGGTGCATCATGCCCGCATTCCCAAATTTGCCAGTGCAAGGTGTCGAGTGGTGGGGCTGTGTTCTAGGTGCAATCCCTATATCCTCATTTGGAGTCACTAGTTTTCTACTCTGTACTGAGGCTTCTCCCAGTAGACCAAGGCTCTCACCTCTCTGAGACCACTCCCAGTGGAAAGGGGCACTTCAGCCAGAAAGCTTTGTCCTGGACCATATATGGGTGACATCAGGGATGGGTCTCCAAAGTCTCCTCTGTTCTGGGCTAAGTAGTCCTCTAGCCCCTCGTTCAGTGACCTCATCCTAACTCCTGGCTGGACTCAGACTGCACCCTCCACTCATCCGAGGTTGTGTTCCTCAGAACAAAGGCATTACTTTCTTGGAAGTTCTGGATGGGAAGACAGGATGAACCAGATGTGTGCAAAGCTATTGGGGTCTTCTGAGGAGCAGAACATTATAGGGCTCCACTCTCTTCTGGAGTCAGTGGCCCCTCAGTCATAGGTCAGGTTCTTACCTTAACTTCCAGTATCATAGGATTAGGGTTAATCCTATCCTGCATGAATGCTGGAATGCATATACTACATATAAAGCAGTGGCATACTCTTTAATAAGTATTGGTCTATAATAAATGCAAGTTATGATTATTATAAACCCCTGAAATACCACCTACCCATCTGAGTTTATTTTTAATCTGTGAGATAGCAGAGAATATGCAGTGAATTAGGACAAAAGAAACAAATATTCTTAAATGAGCTAAGTAAGTCAAAGTATTTTTTTTTATTTTTACTAATAGAAAGTTTAAAAGAAATAAGGTAAACAACAACTTAAAGACTTTTTTCCTCCACTTCTTTTTGTTTCTCAGTATTTTCTGTGGTCGTCTTTTGCATTACCATGAAAATCTCTCCTTCAGTGCCGTGTTACCTACTTCCAGATCATGGAGACAATAAAAATGGTTTGTGAATCTCTTTTACACCTATCGAAACTGTAACTTTAAAACTCTTAAAACAGCAATAAATATAACAGCAATATCATTATCAAATTAATATTCTGAACAAAAACAAACTTAGAAGTAAAAACATTTGGAGAAAAGGAAATAAATAATGTGTAGAAGTTAGTCATGTAAAACAGTAATGAGATCTAAACTTGGTTTGCTTCACTCCTACCACCTTTCACTCTTTAGAAGCT
>SJYA01003345.1:1402153-1438435 GCA_006410615.1 Neotragus moschatus | reverse complement strand
CTCCAGAAATTAGAAACTCTCAGTGTTCTTGTTTTCTTAGGAAAATAGTTATTTTTCAAAAGTTCAGTAAGAATCTGTTCTTATAGCAGGACACAAGTGTAAACATTGATTACACTACTGAGACTTTGACTGGAATGTCATATTTGACAGACACAGGTAGACTTGGATATGACCAGATAACTTGAGGAAACTAAGGTTAACCATAGGGAGCCACAAAAACCCATTGGCAGAATAGCCTGAGACCTTGCTGACAGAATTCCCATCAGCCTTACCAGGTGAGTAAGGAAGATCACTTCTGGTAGGCACAGGAACCTTAGGATGTTTTGGGGACTTCAGGAAGATAGGAATTCATCCAGATCTCTAGGTTTGACAACAAATCCTTGCTGTGGCTTCCTAGCCTTAAGAGGCTATTCAGATTTCCTTCTGGACACTCCTTATGAACTGTTCCAGCGAAGCAGATGTAAAAGTGTCTATATGGCAAATCGTTATTTTTATTGTGCTTAGATAAATAATCAGGCCAAGTTTATTGAATTTACACTTACTTTGGAAACAAATTAAGTCTTAGTTGTCCTGTCTGCAGTAGAAATGAGGGAGATGATAGAAAAAAAATGGTTCAATAGAAAGTGTACTACACATGTATGAATATTAGATTCTAGTGGTATTACGTGTCCTTGAAGTTTTATTATTTGCCTTCAAACTGGGTTGAATCCTGAATTTTTCTAGTGTCCACCCGTATCTAGCTGCAACTTTCTTACTAAAATTCCCAATTTCTTCCATCCTTTTGATGTGTCTGTGGGGAGACAGTGAGCTCCGAGCAATATAGCTCTGTCAACTTGATCTGCTCACTTTCCCATTCTTTTGACTTGAATCACTGAGAACTAACATTGGCATTTTCCTGAAGTTCTGCAACGTGAAGCTAGATGACTTGATGCAAAGACCAGAAAAATTGTCACAACAGCTCACGTTCAAATAGACTTCATGCCTGTTGCTGTACGAGCCACTCAGAAAGTTAACCTGATCACCCAGAGATATTACTAACTGTGATAGAGACATTTCAAACTGCAATAGTTGCTTCGATCTTGACACCTAGAAAATTCTTCACTGACTACCTCCTGGGCTCAGAAAATGGTTTATAACCAGTTCCAATCATTAACGTCTGCTTTTCTTTTGTTTCCATAGAAATGCCTCTTATTAATAACTATTTGATACTGCTTGCACCCTAGACCTAGCTTTGGGAGCCCACCTGCATCACCACCTATTGAAATAAGATACCACTCTTTAAATGAACAGACTTGTTCTCAGAATTATGCAACTGCTGCCATGAACTGGAGGACTCCACTAATCCATTCTCTCTCTCCGCAGGGACCAGATCAGCTTTTACCATGTGAGACTTGCAGGCAAGTTTCAGAGAAGGGATCTGTCAAGGCTTAGGGCACTCTGCCCTCAAATATACTACAGGGGCGTATTGATTATTTTGAATTCAAGTTACTTAACAGACAGCCAACAGAGGAGGGACATTCCGCTGCCCCCTGATTTCTGCCCCCCTGAGAGCAGGAAATACATCTCATATGAAGGATGTACTGCCTGCATCTGGAGGCAGAGGGAAACCCTTCTAACCAGACATAGGCAGTTCAAGCGGAGAAGCCTGTAGACACAAACCTTGTTAAGTCTTTAATTTACTACCCTGGGTACAGATTCTGTTTAGATTCCTTACTAGTTGAGTACCTAAAACCTAAGTTGATTTGTCCTGTCGATTCCTCACAAATTGTTTTGTTGTCTACAAAATACAGAAGCTGCCGGCTTTGCCCACTTCTTAGGTCTCATTTCTATGACACTTCTATGCACATGAATTGCAATTTGTCTTTTTCTCCTGTTACCTTGTCTTGTGTGAAGTTTGCTAGTAGTCTAACCACAAGAATTCAAAAGGGGTGAAGGGAGGAATGTCTTTCTTCCCTACACACCTCAAGGGAGTTCACCCTTACATCTCAGAAACTCCCTGGAGACGATGTGCATAGCATACCAGTCTGTGCACTGGAATCTCCTGCATTGAGATAAGAGCAGAGACACCTTAGATTTCTGTCTGTTAGGGGCCAAATTGTGTCCCCTCCACAAATGCATATTGAAGGCGTAACTCAGAGTGCTCCAGAATGCAACTATAGTTAGAAATAAGGTCTTTAAAGAGATGATTGAGTTAAAATGAAGTCATTAGGGTGGGCCATAACCCAGTGTGACGATAAGAAATTGAGACGCAAAAGGAGGCACCAGGGATATATGCACTCAAAAGGAATGCCAAATGAAGAGGGTAGCCACCTGACAGCCAAGGGTGAGGCCTCAGGGTAAACCAGCCCTCATCTTGGGCTTGCAGCCTCCAGAATTCTGAGAAAACAAATTTCCGTTGTTTAAGCCACCCATTCTGTGGGGTTTTCTTGTGGAAAGCCTAACAAATCAGTACATTATCCCAGGTAGAGATTTCCTCCTGGATAGTCTTTTTACTTTCCTGTCATTCCTAAAGGCTATCTCAAGATCTTGCTTATGTGATTGCAGCTCCTTGTTTCTAAAGTTGTATGGGCATAGGCTAGGTCTTGATCTTAGCCTCACCAGAACTAGCATGGAGCCTTTCAAAGAGCAGGTGCTCAAAAAATAAATGAAGACAGTAAGAGGTCTAACTTCTTAACGTTTAATACCTCCTGCATTTTTCAAAAAGCATATTGAAGTATAAATTATTTAATTTTACAAAAAAGAAGACTGAAAAGATGGAGAACAATCAAGGTTGATCATGTTTTGAAATATTTTTCATTTCATTTTTTGATTCCACTGTCCCAGCAGTTTTATTGCGGGATTGCTTCCCATTTTGGCAAAAGTCCCTATTTTGTTGTCAAATTTTCTTCTCTGGATGATCTTTCAAAAGTCTTGGTCTTCAGTAGGGGTGGGAGAAGCTGCTGGACCTGGCTGTGGATCATGCCTGGAAGTGACAGTGGTGCCAGGCCTGGCTGGAGCTGTGCCTCGAGCTCTCTCCTCATCTCGCAAAGCTTCTTCACATTGTGATGAGAAGGCACTGGGGACTGTATCATTGACTTGTGCCAAACATTCCAAGACTTTCATTTTCCTGTTTTCAGCATCGGCTCGTGGGCCCCACAGGAACTCATAACGTGGAGGATCGCTGTTGGCTACCTGGAGGTACTCCAGGTACTTCATTGTCACTAAGTCTTTGGTGATGAGCTTCCTGGGCTCTCCGTAGATGAAGTGTCTTCTCCCAGCGTATACATGTGCATCATATTCAAGAATTTCCGGATGTCTTCCTCAGCGGCACAGTCACCCTTCACGAAGATCACATCCAGAACTGTCATCAAGAGACTGGTCTTAGGTAACCCCCTACCATCCCACACCCTCCCATTGTTGGGCAGGTTCAGTTTCCTGACAAGGTCATAGGAGTGGATGGTTGAGTCAACTTCCTTCAAGTCAACTGCAAAGACAGCCTCCATGTGTTCAGAGGCTGTCTTGAGAATCTCGGCAAATCGGTGATGATTATCTTGGGTGGATAATCTTCAGCATATCTTCCTTCATGATGGGCTGCTTCATTTTATACTTATACAGAAGGAACTGCTCCAACAAACCTGTCATGCTGTTCAGAGTATCACAGTAGATGTTTTCGGCAGAAGATGAGGAACTTGAATCTTCCTCATCTTGACTGGTNTCGGCAAATCGGTGATGATTATCTTGGGTGGATAATCTTCAGCATATCTTCCTTCATGATGGGCTGCTTCATTTTATACTTATACAGAAGGAACTGCTCCAACAAACCTGTCATGCTGTTCAGAGTATCACAGTAGATGTTTTCGGCAGAAGATGAGGAACTTGAATCTTCCTCATCTTGACTGGTATCTTCTTCATGAGATGTTGTGTCAGAAGTAGGTGAAAAAGTGCTAGTAGCAGATGGGGCTTCCAAAGACCCCTGGGAAGTGCTACTTGACCCAGTAGCTGATGAGCTCTGTGAANGAGGAATTGGGGGCAGGAGGAGAAGGAGACAACAGAGGATGAGATGGCTGGATGGCATCACCAACTCGATGGACGTGAGTCTGAGTGAACTCCGTGAATTGGTGATGGACAGGGAGGCCTGGTGTGCTGCGATTCATGGGGTCGCAAAGAGTCAGACATGACTGAGCGATGGAGCTGAACTGAACTTAGTCTTAGTGTTGAGATGGAAGCTTTTGAGAGGGCACTAACCCATTAATGTTCTGTGGGTCCAGGAGTTCTCTAGTGATCAAAAGTTCTGAAGTCGTTAGCCATCAGCCACTTCCTTCCCCACGGGATTTTCCCCACCAATGGATCAAAGCCAGGTCCCTTGCATTGCAGGCAGATTCTTTGCTGTCTGAGCCCCCAGGGAAGTCCTTAGAAAATGCCTGCTGGCACTGATTAAATATTACACAAATATGTGTTGAAAATACAGAGTATAGTGATGAATAGCAGAGACTGATTATCATGATACTTATNACCAATGGATCAAAGCCAGGTCCCTTGCATTGCAGGCAGATTCTTTGCTGTCTGAGCCCCCAGGGAAGTCCTTAGAAAATGCCTGCTGGCACTGATTAAATATTACACAAATATGTGTTGAAAATACAGAGTATAGTGATGAATAGCAGAGACTGATTATCATGATACTTATTGTTATTTGACAAGTCTTTGCTGTCAGATTATAGCAGGAATGTGTATGGTAGGATATAGGAACACAGTACAGTTTTCAACTGTGTGTTCATCTGAAAGTTTCTTAGGGTGACGTCAGGTCCTCAGTTACCTTCTAATGACAGTGACAGGATTTTTCATTGCTTTGTGTTTTTTTTTTTTTTTTTTTTTTAACCTTCCTTCGCTTTCACATCTATTTATTGTTGTTGTTTACTGGCTAAGTCATGTTAGACTCTTTGTGCACCTATGGACTGTGGCCAACAAGGCTCCTCTGTCCATGGGATTTCCCAGGCCAAAAAAAAGAGAAAAGCCAGGTCTGGGGAAAGAGTACATGGCAGAGACCTCTGAGGACACAGGGATGGGAAGGCTGGCCAGGAGGGGATGAAGGTCAGAAAACTTCGGGTTTATGTGAGGTATGGGCAGGAACCATGGCTCCCAGGCCTGGCCGTGGACAGGGGCCTGCCCAGCACCCATCTGTCTGCCCTCTGTCTGGGCCCTGCCCAGCACCCATCTGTCTGCCCTCTGTCTGTCCTGCCCCACATTTGCCAGGAGCTCTGGGGTCTAGACTGTGGTACTTGCTGAGCTCTAGACACAGCTGTCTGCTTGCAGGTGTGTGGGAGGGATGGAGTGCTCTTAATGACTTGTTACAACTCTGGAAAGTGGGACCGAGATGCTGGGGTTAATCTGGCTCCAAGGAGCTGAGGGCCCTATGTCAGTCCCAGAGCCAGAGGTCAGACCAGAGCTACTGAAGAAGGAGCCCAGAGGATTTATTGAAAAACCAGTGAAATTGGTTATTAGAAAGCAGCACTGTAAAGACTACAAACAAAAACCTGATATGAACTAAAGTGTGAAACAAATGTGAAGTATTGTTGTCATTGGTGTTTTGAAGAAAGCTGGATTAAATGTGTTCTATAATCAGCACATTTATCCCAGAACTTTCAGTTTTACTTCCACCACACAGCATCAGTAGTGAGCAGTGGCTGTGCTGCACTGGAGCAGTGAGCAGCTGAGAAGAGATACCCCATGTCCACGATCAGGAGTGGGGGTCGTGAAGAGATACCCAATGCACAAGGTCAGGAGTGGGGGTCGTGAAGAGATACCCAATGCACAAGGTCAGGAGTGGCAGTTGTGAGGAGATACCCCATGTTCAAGGTAAGGAGTGGTCTAATCATATGGACCACAGGTTGTCTAACTCAGTGAAACTACCAGTCATGCTGTGTAGGGCTGACCAAGAGGGATGGGTCATGGTGGAGAGTTCTGATAAAACATGGGCCACAGGACAAGGGAATGTCAAGCCACTTCAGTATTCTTGTCTTGAGAACCCCATGAACAGTATGAAAGGCAAAAAGATAGGACACTGAAAGATGAGCTCCTCAGGTTGGTTGGTGCCCAATATGCTACTGGAGATCAGTGGAGAAATAACTCCAGAAAGAATGAAGAGACAGAGCCAAAGCAAAAACAACACCTGGTTGTGGATGTGACTGGTGATGAAAGCATGCTTGAATACTGTAAAGAGTTATACTGCATAGGAACCTGGAATGTTAAGTGCATGAATCAAGGCAAATTAGAAGTGGTGAGATGAGGTCGCAAGAGTGAACGTTGACATTTTAGCAATCAGCAACTAAAATGGACTGGAACGGATGAATTTAACTCAGATGATCATTTATATCTAATAAGAGGTAGCAGGAATACACAGAAGAACTGTACAAAAAAGATCTTCATGACCAAGATAATCAGAACGGTGTGATCACTCACCTAGAGCCAGACATCCTGGAATGTGAAGTCAAGTGGGCCTTAGAAAGCATCACTATGAACAAGGCTAGTGGAGGTGATGGAATTCCAGTTGAGCTGTTTCAAATCCTGAAGTCTGGTGCTGTGAAAGTGCTGCACTCAATATGCCAGCAAATTTGGAAAACTCAGCAGTGGTCACAGGACTAGAAAAGGTCAGTTTTCATTCCAATCCCAAAGAAAGGCAATGCCAAATAATGCTCAAACTACCACACAATTGCACTCATCTCACATGCTAGTAAAGTAATGCTCAAAATTCTCCAAGCCAGGCTTCAGCAATATGTGAACTTCCAGATGTTCAAGCTGGTTTTGGAAAAGGCAGAGGACCAGAGATCAAATTGCCAACATATGCTAGATCATCAAAAAAGCAAGAGAGTTCCAGAAAAACATCTATTTCTGCTTTATTGACTATGCCAAGGTCTTTGTGTGGATCACAATAAACTGTGGAAAATTCTGAAAGAGATGGGAAAACCATACCGTTTGAATTGTCACTTGAGAAACCTGTATGCAGGTCAGGACACAAGAGATAGAACTCGTCATGGAACAACAGACTGGTTCCAAATAGGAAAAGGAGTACATCAAGGCTGTATATCATCACCTAGCTTATTTAACTTATATGCAGGGTCCATCATGAGAAACACTGGCCTGGATAAAGCACAATCTGGAATCAAGATTGTGGGGAGAAATATCAGTAACCTCAGATATGCAGGTGACACCACCCTTATGGCAGAAAGTGAAACAGAACTAAAAGGCCTCTTGATGAAATGAAGGAGGAAAGTGAAAAAGTTGGCTTAAAGCTAAATGTTCAGAAAACTAGGATCATGGCATCTAGTCCCATCACTTCATAGCAAATTCATGTGGAAAGTGTGGAAGACTTTATTTTTTTCATGTGAGCTGTGTGTCCTTGTGTAGCTGTGTGGATAAGTGTCTCTGGTACCCCCAGTGGTTCCCCTAGCTCACCCCTGTGCTCACGCCTTAGCCCCATCCCCCTGAGGCAGCTCCTGTCAACCTTGCCTTGTGACCGTAGCCACCTTGCAGACGCCAGCAGCAACTTTATTGAAGCCTGAGTGACACCTGCCCCTGTGACATGTGGCCAGAATGTCCCAGGGAAAGTGTGACCCTGATGCCCATGAGGAACACGCCCACCCTGCTGCTTGGGGGTGGCTTGGTCTGCTGTAGCACCATGTCCAGGCTCATAGGCTGGCTGCCGGTCAGCCACTAGCTCCCTCAGTATGTGGTGTAATACCACGGTCTCAGCAGCAGTAGTCCATGGAACTTGTGGATCTTGTCTGTGATAGTGAAGATGACCTGCAGGCAGACAGAGCGGTGGGAGTGCTCACAGCCTGGCCCAGTGCTGCCCTGGGGCTAACATCCCAGGGCTGGAGTCAGGGGACAGGAACTCCAAGGCCAGCTGGGACACTGTGGGTGGGTCTGGGGCCTCCCCAGAGGAAGCACTCGGTTTGAGTGGCCCCGGGGCCTGGAGGTTCCCAAGGGTTAGGACACCCTGAACAGGTTGGGCGAAGGGGACAGGGAAGAGGAGGGGCTCAGGTGAGCCTCTGTCTGCAGGGGGTGAGTCAGCGTGACCTAGGGGTTGGGTGGTGTTGGCGTGGAGTGGTCAAGGCTGGGGGCGCAGATCAGGTGCCCATTGGGATTTTGGGGGTCAGGACTGGTCTGTGGATCAAAGTGCATCTCAGGGATCCACCCATCTGCCCCTCATACCCACCTATGGGTAGAAGCTCTCCTGGCCCCTCTTCTGCCAGTAGCCCTCAGTGTCAAAGGAGAGCTTGCCAGCAAGCGCCGTCATCTGGCCTGGTGGCAGGAGCCCAGGGCAGCAGTCGTCCAGGTCTGTGCAACTAGGGAGGGGAGGGGGCAGTGCAGAGGGGCCCCCAGCTGGTCTCCTGGGTTTGTGTGCTCAGTGGCCTGTTTGGACCGGGGTGAGCAGGGCCTGGATGGCCGCACAGTAGGGCAGTGCCCAGGAACCAAGGCTACACTGCCTCACTGTCCTAGGGAATCCCAGGGAAGTCAGAGAATCTCCCCGTCCACCCACAAGCAGTTATCACTTCATGTCTGACATGAACAGATTTTCTCTATGAGTAAGCGTATTTATTTACAAACTTAAATAAAGTGGGTTGTTCTAACAATACTACCCTGCCCTGGCAAGGACCAGGAGCCATGTGTTTTGCCAATCCCCGGGAAGAATGGAAGATGCCCACCCAGGGGGTCCCAGTGGAGTTCTGGGTGGTGGTTAGGGGGTCAGCAGAGCGATTGCAGTGAGCAGACCTGTAGGTCCACGGAGGCTCCTCAGGACAGTAGAGAGCATCAAGACCGGGAGGGGTGAAAGAGGAGTGGCCCTGCAGCCTAGGGCTGGGAATTAGGGTGAGGTAGGAGGGTTTGGCCTCTGATCGAATTTCTGCTCCAGAAGGACTGGGGTTATTGTCTCTCTCCGCATGGCTGTTCCATGCCTGGAACACAATCTGGCCAGAGGCAGGTGCTAAACAAATACCTGTACTGAGTGAACAGTCTGAGTGTGAAGGTGAACAGGGAAGGTGGCATCAGTCGACAGACTGGGGGATAACCAGATTAGGAGTCAGAGACAAGAGAGAGGCATACAGGGTTTCTGAATATGGACTCCTAGCCCCCTTGGGCTCAGCTCCACCCAAGCCCATCTGTTCCCCAGAGAATCTTTTTTTTAACAGAAAACTCCCTCTGGCCTTCACTCACTTGCGTGACCTGCCCTGCATGACTTGAAAAGTAGCTCCGAGTCTGTTCCCACCACCTGAGCCTGAAGCCTGTGAAGCCTTTTCCACTTCTGCTTGTGAGGTGGTGCTGAGTGATGAAGTGTTGGATATGGCTTTGGGGTTTTCTCATTTGCAGAGCTCAGCTCCACCTGCAGGGCCACCAACGCCTCTATTGCTTCCAGTAGGGGCTGGTTGATCGAGGCTCCTGTCCTTGGATGTTCCTAGCTCTGCTCCTCTGGCTTCTCCTCCCGCTCCTGTGAGGACAGCTTCCCCTCTTCCTCTACCGCCACCACCTCTTCAACCTCCTCAATGATGTCTTCCACCAGTAGCTGGAACACTTGCCGGTCCACACCACCTCTCCCTCCTCCAGGGCCGCTCCTTCCTCCACTGCCTGCTCGCTGAAGAAGGCAGCCTCCCCACCTGGTGGGCCACCTGCTGCCAGCGACATCCCTGATGGCCCGAGTGCGCCGGCAGGTCCCAGGGCCCCGGCACCCTGAATCCTTGGGCTCACACCGAAGAAGCCCCAAGGTCTCTGAGAGCAGAGGACCCAGGGAAGGATGATGCTGACAAAGGTGCTTAATTTAGCCTGCTTCCATGAGAATCACCTGGGTCTCACGTGCTGTAAGCAGAGCTGCTCTGAATGAGACTAGGACACATGAAGCCCCCAAGCCTCCAGTCTCAGCCTGCCACCTGCTACTAGCATGATCTGAATCCAGGCTTTGCATGCAAGCTGTATGAGCGTGAGATTCCCCACTGAGGAAAGGAGAGGATCCTGGCCTCTACATGGATCTGCCTTCAGGCCTTACCTCCTGATCCCCTCACAAGCTCTGTGTCTTGTCACTTACCTCTCATGGCAGGACCTATTGATCTGCTGGCTGCATGGGGGAGGTCAGCATGGGACTGACCAGGCCCCGAGCCCTCCCTGAGCAGCCAAGAACCCCAACATCAATCGCCCATTCTGGGGAGGCCCAAAGGGACCCCACCTCAGCAATCCTGTTCCATCCCAGAGAGTTGTGGTCCAACAACCAGTTGAGGAAGTTGGAAGTTCAGGCTCATGGTGACTGGCCTGAGGCTGGGAGTGCCACATCCATCCTAACAGAAGCAGTGGACCAGAGAGGACATCTCAGGCACAGAGAGTTCATTAAAGAGTACTTTGGCATCATTGGTCCTCTGCATCTCGGAAGTCCCACTTGCCCAGCCACCACACCGACATCCCCAGCCCCTGCCATACCATCCAATGTGCTCATCCCTCTGGGTCCCCCGTGGTCCTCTGGGACCCTTGTTCTCATACCACAAGGGAGGATTTGTTTCTGACTGCTCCTGATGTATGTCTGTCATGTGTGTCCTGGGGAGTGGCATGTCAGTTGCCTCAAACTTCAGGATCTGCGGTCCATGCAGCATGCATTCTCTGTGCACAAGTGCCAGTGTCTGTGCATTTAGCAAGAGAGGCCTGGTTCTCTTCCATGCACCCTGTCTTCATAAGGGGTCGCATGGATGTCCTGGAGTCATCTGGCACACTGTCTCCAGTCACTGTCTCCATTCCCTGCCAAAGTGTGTGGCTTCTATTCAGATGCTACCCAAACTGAGCCTCCCATAGTCATTTGCTCAGACATGTACAGTAGAAAGATTCCCAGGCTCTGCTGGCACTGTGGCTGTGGAGATCACAGCTCCCACGAACCCCAATTCCCTTGCCCCCCAATTCCCTTGGCCTCCCCTCAGCTGGTGGGCTCCCTCATCCCCACCCTTCCTCCTTGCTCCTGATGTATGCCTGTCATGTGTGTCCTGAGCAGTGGCTTTTCAGTGGCCTGAAACTACAGGATATACTTCCCATGGGAGAAAAGGGAGAGGACTTGGTGTTTCTCTGCGTGCATGCAGAGATGGAAATGTAGCTGGGGAGCCGTGTCATGTGTGTGGTGGCAGTGCCATTTGCTAAAGAGGCATAGAAAGAAGTTGCCCCATAAAAGGAATGGAATATTGACAGTTGCAGCAACATGGAAGGTATACTATTAAGTAAAATGACTCAGACATAGACAAATGCTGTATGGTATCACTTATAGAATGTAGAAATACCACAAAGTAGAGAATATCACAAAAATGGAGGCTCACAGATATAGAGAATGATCTACTGGTTACCAGTGGGCAGGGAAAGAGGGAGGGGGCAATGCAGAGGTGGGGGAGGGGGAGGCACACTGTGTTAGGTGTAAGATGAACTCAAGGATGTATTGTACAACATGGGGAATAGAGCCAGTACTCTGTAATAACTATAAATGGAAAGCAAACTTTAGCAATTGTACAATAAGAAAGAAAAGGAGAGAAAGAGGGGGGAGGAAGGAGGAAAGAAAGGAAGGAAAATAATGGTGTTTTTAGAGGTCACAAAACCAATATTGATTAGGCCTGTTTTAGCTAAGGAATTTAGAATGGAGCAGTCCCTTCCAAAGGTGAGGCAGAGGGAGTGGCCCACATCCAGTGCAGGCAATAGTGGAGGGCATTTCCCATGAAGAGTTTTATTACAAGAATAAAACCAAGTGAAACCTGGTTCTGTTTTGATTACCATCTCCATACTCCAGTATTCTGAAATAATGTCAGTAATTAAATATTTTTCCACTGCAAAACCAAATTTAGTTGGCTTAAGTTGAAAAGTTTATTGTCATTTATGTTAGCTTTTATTATTTTACTTATTATTCATAAGATACAAGCTTTTAAAATATGTATATAAATACATACGCACACTAATTTTATTTGGCCACAATTTCAGTACTTCTCTTTAAAAATTCATTGTCTTTTACAAGGGAGTTAATTAAGAGAAGACCCTGTTAAACAGTTGTCGCCAACACAGGGTGCCATGCTTCAGTTCAGTTCAGTTGCTCAGTCGTGTCTGACTCTGTGACCCCATGAACCGCAGCACACCAGGCATCCCTGTCCATCACCAAACCCCGAAGTCCACCCAAACCCATGTCCATTGAGTCAGTGATGCCATCCAACCATCTCATACTCTGTTGTCCCCTTCTCCTCCTGCCCTCAAACTTTCCCAGCATTAGGGTCTTTTCCAGTGAGTTAGCTCTTCACATCATGGGGCCAAAGTATTGGAGTTTCAGCTTCAACATCAGTCCTACCAATGAACATTAGGACTGATCTCCTTTAGAATGGACTGGTTGGATCTCCTTGCAGTCCAAGGGACTCTCAAGAGTCTTCTCCAATACCACAGTTCAGAAGCATCAATTCTTCTGCACTCAGCTTTCTTTATAGTCCAACGCTCACATCCATACATGACTACTGGAAAAACCATAGCCTTGACTAGACGGACCTTTGTTGACAAAGTAATGTCTTTGCTTTTTAATATGCTGTCTATGTGGGTCATAACTTTCCTTATAAGGAGTAAGCGTCTTTTAATTTAATGGCTGCAATCACCATCTGCAGTGATTTTGGAGCCCAGAAAAATAAAGTCAGCCACTGTTTCCACTGTTTTCCCATCTATTTGCCATAAAGTGAGACCGAATGCCATGATGTTCATTTTCTGAATATTGAGCTTTAAGCCAACTTTTTCACTCTCCTCTTTCACTTTCATCAAGAGGCTCTTTAATTCTTCTTCACTTTCTGCCATAAGGGCAGTGTCATCTCCATATCTGAGGTTATTGATATTTCTTCCAGCAATCTTGATTCCAGCTTGTGCTTCCTCCAGCCCAGCATTTCTCGTGATGTACTCTGCATAGAGGTTAAATAAGCAGGGTGGCAATATACAGCCTTGACATGCTCACCACTGCTCCATTCCACAGAGCATCCTTAATGGTTTGCAAGGCCTTGAGATCACTTCCTGCACCATCTGCAGTCCCTGAGGGAACGTCCTAATACACATCCCACATTCAAACAGTTGATTCTAAATACACAGTTGTACCACAAAAATTGTCAATGTAAAGACACACAGTGTACTTTTATATATGTCTAAATCAGTGAAACAAAGTATTCACTGCAAGGTACAAACTTTTTTAGGTTGAAAATTACAAAATCTTCTTATATTTGAACATAAAATATCCTACTGAATTTGAAAACTATGTTTTAAAGTGAAATTCATTCTTGTCAGTTATTTTGAGACTATGGAGAAAATAAAATTATGTTCATTGGGGCTGCTAAAACTATCTTTTGCAGATGTTTTTTCTTAAAAAGTCCCTTACAGTTTTACAGCCTTAATTATATATAAGATGATCGATAGATTTTATGCTATGTTTTCTTGACATTTTTATTTCCTTTAATTTATAAATGTAACTAGAAAGTTGTTCTACTGAGTGCATATTAAAAATTATTCCTCTCTCTTTTGTGGAACACAGTGTTAACACTACTGTTGGGAGACATTTTATTGTCTAAAATCTTTTATACTTCAGCTCCAGTGTCTAGGTTTTTTATAATTCAGCTCCAGTGTCCAGGCTTTTTATAATTCAGCTCTACTGTCTAGACATTTTGTTTCATTTTGTTTAGGCTGAGAATTTTCTCATCTATTTCTAGTATCTTCAGAGTTTCTAGTAAGAAGGTGTGTCTGTTGTTGTTTAGTTGCTCATTCGTGTCCAACTCTTTGCCACCTCATGGACTGTAAGCACATCAGTCTCCTCTGTCCATGGCGATTCTCCAGGCAAGAATGCTGGAGTGGGTTGCCATGCTCTTCTGCAGGGGATCTTCCTGACCCAGAGATGGAATTTACATCCACTACAGCTCCTGCATTGCAGGCAGATTCTTTACCACTGAGCCAAAATATATCTTGTATACATGAAATAACTTTAATTATGAAGATTCATAATCAGTGAAAAGTAAAGATGGAGAAACCCAAAGAAGCATTTGTCTTTTACCAATTAATAATAAGAAAACCCCTTCATTTCACTTTGCCTTCATTTATTTTTGAATTTATTTTCTCATTGGAGGATAATTGCTTTCCAGAATTTTGTTGTTTTCTGTCAAATTTCAACCTGCCACTCTTTATTAACTCATAGTTTCTCTTCAATATCATCCTATCCTGTGTAAATAACTTCTTTTGGCATTTCTTACAGACTAGATATGTGCTGAGAATAAATTCCTTTATTTTTTGTTCATTTGAGAATACTACTTTTCCTTTATTTTTGAAGGATAATATTCCTGGAACATAAGTTCAGTAGTATTTTTAGGAAAATTTTTTATTTATTGACATGTTGTTCATGTACCATGAATTTACCAGTTAAGCTGTATAATTCATTGATTTGTAATTTATCCATAGGTTGCATAACCATAGCCACTGCCTCATTCTAGAGTATTTTCATCACTCCAGTGGAAAATATTGTCCAGTTGGCAGACATTTTCCATTTTCCCCTTCATCTGGCATCCATTCCTCTAATTTCTGTCTTCAGAGAATTACCTAATATGGGACTTATTTATTCACATGAACGGAATAATGCAATAGGCAGCCTTTTGTTCCTGGTTTCTTTTAATTAATGTAGTCATTTGAGAGCTACAGTGTGTTATAACATGTATAAGAACTCCATTCATTTGATGGCTGAATAATATTGCATTGCATGTTTTATTTATTCGGTCACCAGTTGATGGACATTTGGGTCATTTCAACTTTTTTTTTTCCTTTTTTTTTTTAGCTTATTTCTTTTTAATTTTAATTTTTAATTTAATAATTTTACATTTTTAAATTTAATGACTTTTTCTACATTTATTTAGGTTATCATATGATTTTTATCTTTCAGTTGGTTCGTATAGTCTGTCACATTGACTGATTTGCATATACTGAAGAATCCTTGCATCCCTGGAATAAACCCAACTTGATCATAGTGTATGAGCTTTTTGATGTGCTGTTGAATTCTCTTTGTTAAAAGTTTGTTGAGAATTATTTGCATCTATTTTCATTAGTGATATTGGCCTGTAGTTTATTTTTTGGTCTTGTCATTGTCTGGTTTTGGTATCAGGATGACGGTAGCCTCATTGAATGAGTTTGGAAGTGTTCCTTCCTCTACAATATTTTGAAAGCATTTTAGAGGATAGGCATTTGCTCATCTCTAAATGTTTGATAGAATTCACCTGTGAAGCCATCTGCTCTTGGGCTTTTGTCTTTTGTGAAATTTTTGTTCACAGCTTTGATTTAAAGCTTGTAATTGGGTTGTTCAAAATTGATTGAGTCTTGGAAGATTGAACTTTCTAAGAATCTGTCTATTTCTTCCAGGTTATCCATTTTATTGACATAGAGTTGTTCATAATAGTTTCCTGTAATCCTTTGTATTTCTGCATTGGCTGTGGTAACCTCTCCTTTTTCATTTCTAAGTTTGTTGACTTGATTCTTCTCTCTTTTTTTCTTGATGAGTCTGGCTAAAGATTTGTCAATTTTGTTTATCTTCTCAAGGAACCAGCTTTTAGTTTTATTCATCTTTACTATTGTTTCTTTCATTTCTTTTTCATTTCTTTTTGCTTTGATCTTTATGATTTCTTTCCTTCTAGTAATTTTTGAGTTTTTTTTTTTTTGGTTCTTCTTTTTTTTTTTAGTTGTTTTAGGTGTAAATTGACATTGTTCAATGCTTTTCTTGTGTTAGGATTGTATTGCTATAAACTTCCCTCTTAGAANTTTGTTTTTATTTTTATGATTTCTTTCCTTTTAGTAATGTTTGAGTTTTTTTTTTTTTGGTTCTTCTTTTTTTTTTTAGTTGTTTTAGGTGTAAATTGACATTGTTCAATGCTTTTCTTGTGTTAGGATTGTATTGCTATAAACTTCCCTCTTAGAACTGCTTTTGCTGCATTCCATAGGGTTTTGATTTGTTGTATTTTCGTTGTCACTTGTTGATAGAAAATTTTAGATTTCTTCAGTAACCTGTTGGTTATTTAGACACATGTTCTTTAATTTCCATGTGTTTGTGTTTCTTAAAGTTTTTTTTCTTGTAATTTATATCTAGTCTTATAATGTTGTGATTGGAGAAGATGCTTGATATAATTTCAGTTTTCTTAATTTTTCTGAGGTTTCATTTGTGATGCAAGATGTGGTCTATCCTGGAGAATGTTCCATGTGCACTTGAGAAGAAGGTGTATTCTTCTGCATTTGGATGGCATATCCTGAAGATATCAATGAGATCCATCTCATCTCATGAATCATTTAAGAATTGTGCTTCCTCATTAATTTTGTTTTAATGATCTGTCCATTGGTGTGGGTGGGGTGTTAAAGTCTTCTACTATGATTGTGTTACTGTCAATTTCTCTTTTTATGTCTCTTAGTGTTTGGTTTATGTATTCAGATGCTCCTAAGTTGGGTGCATAGATATTTACACAATTGTTATGTCTTCGTCTTGGGTTGATCATTAGGTAGTGTCCTTCCTTATCTCTTGTAATCTTCTTTAGTTTAAGGTCTATTTTGTCTGATATGAGGATTGCTACTCCATCATTCTTTTGCTTCCCATTTGCATTGGAATATATTTTTCCATCCTCTCACTTTCAGTCTGTATGTGTCTGAAGTGGATGGGTCTTTTTCTTTTAAATTAATTAGTTTATTTTAATTGGAGGCTAATTGCTTTACAATATTGTGATGGTTTATGCATGCATTGACTTGAAACAGCCATGGGTGTACATGTGTTCCCCATCCTGAACCCCCATCCCATCTCCCTACCCATGCCATCCCTCACGGTTTTCCCAGTGCACTGGCTTTGAGTGCCCTGTTTCATGCATCAAAGTTGGACTGGTGATCTATTTCACGTATAGTAATATACATGTTTGAATCCTAGTCTCTCAAATCATTCTACCCTGGCCTTCTCCCACAGAGTCCAAAAGTCTGTTCTTTATCTCTGTGTCTCTTCTGCTGTCCTGCATAAAGGATCATTGTTACCATCTTTCCAAATTCCATATAAATGTGTTAATATACTCTATTGGTGTTTTTCTTTCTGACTTATTTCACTCTGTATAACAGGCTCCAGTTTCATCCACCTCATTAGAACTGATTCAAATGAGTAATATTCTATTGTGTATATGTACCGTAGCTTTCTTATCCAGTCATCTGCTGATGGAAATCTAAGTTGCTTCCATGTCCTAGCTATTGTAAACAGTACTGCGATGAACATTGGGGTACACGTGTCTCTTTAAGTTCTGGTTTCCTTGGTGTGTATGCCCAGCAGTGGGATTTCTGGGTCATATGGCAATTCTATTTCCAGTTTTTTAAGGAATTTCTACACTGTTCCCCATAGTGGCTATACTAGTTTGCATTCCCACCAAGAGCGTCAGAGGGTTCCCTTTTCTCTGTAGCCTCTCCAGCATTTATTGTTTGTATACTTTTTGATAGCAGCCATTATGACCAGAGTGAGATGGTACCTCACGGTGCTTTTGATTTGCATTTCTCTGATAATGAGTCATGTTGAGCATCTTTTCATGTGTTTGTTAGCCATTGTATGTCTTCTTTGGAGAAATGTCTGCTTAGTTCTTTGGCCCACTTTTTGATTGGGTCGTTTATTTTTCTGGTGTTGAGCTGCTTATAGATTTTTGAGATTAATTCTTTGTCAGTTGCCTTGTTTGCTATTATTTTCTCCCATTCTGAAGGCTGTCTTTTCACCTTGCTTATAGTTTCCTTCATTGTGCAAAAGCTTTTAACTTTAATTAGGTCTTGTTTGTTTATTTTGGCTTTTATTTCCATTACTCTGGGAGGTGGGTCATAGAGGGTCCTGCTGTGATTTATGTTGGAGAGTGTTTTGTCTATGCCTTCCTCTAGGAATTTTATAGTTTCTAGTTTTACATTTGGATCTTTAATCAATTTTGAATTTCTTTTTGTGTATGGTGTTAGAAAGTATTCTAGTTTCTTTCTTTTCCAAGTGGTTGACCAGTTTCCCAGCACCACTTGTTAAATAGATTGTCTTTTCTCCATTGTATATTCTTGCCTCCTTTTTCAAAGATAAGGTGTCCATAGGTGCATGGATTTATCTCTGGGCTTTCTATTTTGTTCCATTGACTGATATTTCTGTCTCTGTGCCAGTGCCAGTACCATACTGTCTTCATAACTGTAGCTTTGTAGTATTGTCTGAAGTCAGGCAGGTTTATTCCTCCAGTTCCATTTTTCTTTTTCAAGATTGCTTTGGCTATTCAAGGTTTTTCTATTTCCACACGGATTGTGAAATTATTTGTTCTAGTTCCATGAAAAATACCATTCATAGCTTGATATGGATTGCATTGAATCTATAGAATGCTTTGGATAGTATACTCACTTTCACTATATTGATGCTTCTGATCCATGAACATAGGATATTTCTCCGTCTATTTGTGTCATCTTTGATTTCTTTCAACAGTTTTTTAAAGTTTTCTATATATAGGTCTTTTGTTTCTTTAGGTAGATTTATTCCTAAGTATTTTTTTCTTTTTATTGCAATGGTGAAAGTGATCATTGCCTTGATTTCTCTGTTTCTCATTATTAGTGTATCGGAATGCAAGGGGTTTATGTGTTTTAACTTTATTTCCTGAAAATTTTACTATATTCATTGATTAGCTCTAGTAATTTTCTGGTGGTGTCTTTAGGGTTTTCGATGTAGAGGTTCATGTCATCTGCAAACAGTGAGAGTTTTGCTTCTTCTTTTCCAATCTGTATTCCCTTTAATTTCTTTTTCTTCTCTGATTGATGTGGCTAAAACTTCCAAACCTATGTTGAATAGTAGTGGTGATAGTGGGCACCCTTGTCTTGTTCCTGACTTTAAGGGAAATGCTTTCAATTTTTCACCATTGATGATAAAGTTTTCTGTGGGTTTATCATATATGGCATTTGTTATGCTGAGGTGTGTTCCTTCTATGCCTTCTTTCTGGAGGGTTTGTATTATTTTGTTAAAGGTTTTCTCTGCATCTGTGGAGGTAATTATATGGTTTTTTATCTTTCAGTTTGTTAATGTGGTATATCACATTGATTGATTTACAAATATTGAAGAATCCTTGCATCCCTGGGATAGAGCCCACTTGATCATGATGTCTGATCTTTTTAATATGTTGTTGGATTCTGTTTGCTAGAACTTTGTTAAGGATGTTTCATCTATGTTCATCAGTGATATTGACCTGTAGTTTTCTCTTTTTGTGGCATTTTTGTCTGGTTTTGGTATTAGGATGATGGCGGCCTCATAGATTGATTTTGAGAGTTTATCTTCCTCTGCAATTTTCCAGAAGAATTTGAGTAGGATAGATGTTAGCTCTTCTCTAAATTTTTGGTAGAATTCACCTGTGAAGCCATCAGGTCCTGGGCTTTTGTTTGTTTGAAGATTTTTTTAATTACAATTTTGATGTCCGTGCTTGTGATGGGTCTGTTACGATTTTCAGTTTCTTCCTGGTTCAGTTTTGTAAATTTATACTTTTCTAAGAATTTGTCCATTTTCTCCCAGTTGTCCATTTTATTGTCATATAGCTGCTGATAGTAGTCTCTATGATCCTTTGTATTTCTGTGTTGTCTGTTGTGATTTCTCCATTTTCATTTCTAATTTTGTTGATTTGATTCTTCTACTTTTTTTCTTGATGAGTCTGGCTAATGGTTTGTCCATTTTACTTAACTTCTCAAAGAACCAGCTTTTAGTTTTGTTGATTTTTGTTATAGTCTTCTTTGTTTCTTTTTCATTTATATTTCTGTCCTAATTTTTATGAATTCTTTCCTTCTACTAACCCAGGGGTTCTCCATTTCTTCTTTTTCTAGTTGCTTTAGATGTAAAGTTGGGTTATTTATTTGATGTTTCTCTTGTTTATTGAGGTAAGCTTGTATTGCTATGAACCTTCCCTTAAGAACTGCTTTTACTGAGTCCCACAGATTTTGGGTTGTTGTGTTTTCATTCTCATTCATTTCTATGCATATTTTGATTTCTTTTGTGATTTGTTGGTTATTCAGAAGCGTATTGTTTAGCATCCATGTGTTTTCATTTTTAATAGTTTTTTGCCTGTAGTTGACATCTAATCTTACTGCACTGTGATCAAAGTGATGCTTGAAATGATTTCGATTTTTTGAATTTACCAAGGTAGATTTATGGCTCAGGATGTGATCTATCCTGGAGAAAGTTCCGTGTGTACTTGAGAAAAAGGTGAAATTCATTGTTTTGGGGGTGAAGTGTCCTATAAATATCAATTGGGTCTACCCAATCCATTGTATCATTTAAAGTGTGTGTTTCCTTGCTAATTTTCTGTTTGGTTGATCTATCCATAGGTGTGAGTGGGGTATTACAGTCTCCCACTCTTATTGTGTTACTGTTAATTTCCCCTTTCATACTTGTTAGCATTTGCTTACATATTGAGGTGCTCCTATGTTGGGTCCATATGTATCTATAATTGTTATATCTTCTTCTTGGATTGACCCTTTGATCATTATGTAGTGTCCTTCTTTGTTTCTTTTCACAGCCTTTGTTTTAAAGTCTATTTTATCTGATATGAGTATTGCTACTCTTACTTTCTTCTGGTCTCCATTTGGATGAAATACCTTTTTCCAGCCCTTCACTTTCAGTCTATATGTATCCCTTGGTTTGAGGTAGGTCTCTTATAGACAGTAAATATAGTGGTCTGGTTTTGAAACCATTTTACAATACTTCCTTTGCCACCTATCTATCCATTTGTCCATCCATATATTCAATCATCAATTGATCTTTTTCCTTGGTGCATTTTGTGGTAAATTGCAGACACTCCAGTACTCTTGCCTGGAAAATCTTATGGACGGAGGAGCCTGGGAGGCTGCAGTCCATGGAGTCGCAAAGAGTCGGACACAAGTGAGCAACTTCACTTTCAGTTTTCACTTTCATGCATTGGAGAAGGAATGGCAGCTCACTCCAGTGTTCTTACCTGGAGAATCCCAGGGATGGGGGAACCCGGTGGGGTCTAGGGGGTCACACAGAGTCAGACATGACTGAAGCGACTTAGCAGCAGCAGCAGCAGCAGCAGCAGCAGCAGACATCCATATACATCTCCTTAAGTATTTCAGCAAGCCTGCCAGTAAGTAGTGAGCTGTGTTTGTTTACAGCAATTTTCTTTGGATATAAACTTTACATAGAATGAAATATACCAATCTTTTTTCCCAGTCATGATACTTAAGTGAAGTACAGTTGGTTAACAATGTGTTAATTTCTACTTTACAGCAAAGTGATTCAGTTATACACATTTATGCATATATATACATTGTGTGTGTGTATATATATGTTTTAATATATATCCAATAATGAAACTGCTAGGTCATGTGTTGTTCCACTTTTAGCTTTTTGAGAAATCTCCATACTGAAAACTACCATTATTTCACTCCTACGGACTACCTTTTAGAAAGGAAGATTGAGTTTTTGATGCTGTTAGTTGCTGACATCATATTTTGAGTTGTAATAAACACTACTTTGAGGTAGGTGCCCTAGCGGCAACTATTTTGTATGCCTTTTTAGCAAATGGCACTTCCATCCTACACATGACATGGCTCCCCAGCTAAGTTCCCACCTCTGCACTCACACACAGAAATACCAAGTCCTCTTCCTCATCTCCCATGGAAAGTGTATCTTTGGGGCTCAGTCTGGACCCAGATCTTCCCCCTACTTTCTGGCTACCTGAACCTTTTGATGTCATCAACTTCCCAGGGCACATCTGGCTCTCTCTTTACACACTTATCCATTCCCTGCCCTCTCCACCCCCACTATCTGTCAGAGAGCTCAGAGACACATAATTCCATATCAATTCAATAAAACATCTGCTGGATCATCGAAAAAGCAAGAGAGTTCCAGAGAAACATCTATTTATGCTTTACCGACTATGCCAAAGCCTTTAACTGTGTGTATCACAATAAAGTATGGAAAATTCTTAAAGATATGGGAATAACAGACCACCTGACATGCCTCTTGAGAAATCTGTGTGCAGGTCAGGAAGCAATAGTTAGAAGTGGACATGGAACAACACACTGGTTCCAAATAGGACAAGAAGTACGTCAAGGCTGTATATTGTCATGCTACTTATATGCAGAGTACATGATGAGAAACCCTGAGCTGGAGGAAACACAGGATGGAATCAAGATTTCTGGGAGAAATATCAATAACCTCAGATATGCAGATGACAGCACCCTTATGGTGGAGAGTGAAGAGGAACTAAAGAGCCTCTTGATGTAAGTGAAAGAGGAGAGTGAAAAAGTTGGTTTAAAGCTAAACATTCAGAAGACTAAGATCACGGCATCCGGTCCCATCACTTCATGGCAAATAGTTGGGGAAACAGTAGAACCAGAGGCTGACTTTATTTTTCTGGGTTCCAAAATCACTGCAGATGATGATTGCAGCCATGAAATTAAAAAACGCTTGCGCCTTGGAAGAAAAGTTATGACCAACTGAAGTTCAGTTCAGTTCACTCACTCAGTCGTGTCTGACTTTTTGTGACCCCATGAATCGCAGCACACCAGGCTTCCCTGTTCATCACCGACTCCCAGAGTTCACTCAGACTCATGTCCATCAAGTCAGTGATGCCATCCAGCCAGCTCATCCTCTGTCATCCCCTTCTCCTCCTGCCCCCAATNTTCACACCTAAAGACACATATAGACTGAAAGTGAGAGGATGGAAAAATATATTCCATGCAAATGGGAAGCAAAAGAAAGCTGGAGTAGCAATCCTTATATAAGACAACATAGACCTTAAAATAAGAGTACTACAAGGGACATGGAAGGACATTACATAATGATCAAAGGATCAATCTAAGAGGAAGATATAACAACTGCAAATATCTATGCACCCAACATAGAAGCACCTCAATACATAAGACAAACACTAACACACATAAAAGGAGAAACTGACAGCAACACAGTCATAGTAGGAGACTTTAACACCCCACTCACACCAATGGACAGATCATCAAACAGAAAATAAGGAAACACATGTCTTAAATGATACATGAGATGAGATGGATCTCATTGATATCCTCAGGACATGCCATGTAAATGCAAAAGAATACACCTTCTTCTCAAGTGCACATAGAACATTCTCTAGGATAGACCACACCTTGGCTACAAATCAAACCTCAGTAAATTTAAGAAAATTGAAATCATATGAAACATCTTCTCTGACCACAACGCTATGAAATTGGCATAATCATTCTCGTGTTTTGCAACCCCAGTTCAGGTCCTCTTTTTGCCTGGCCAGGCACTGATTGGGACTGGATATCTCAGTCACGCTGGCTTGCTCCAAATGGGACCTATTGGATATGTGGCTCTTACGTATTTGCTTGGCTTCCCCCTGGCTGGATAGGGCGATGCACTCTAGTCTAGGTTTTACTCATGGCTTCATTAATTTACCACACCTTAGAACTCATGGGCAAGGTCTGTATTTCACTGGTATGGTTATTTGGCTGCAGTGTTTGTTCCCTCTCTGAGAACTACAAATGTTATGCTATGAGTGGATGCTGTGACTAACTTTATTCAACAGGCATTACAAGAGTCTCAAAAAGCTATGTCAGCTCTTAATGCTGAACAAATACAAATTAGAAAGGTGGTTTACCAAAACAGATTGGCCTTATATATTCTGACCACTGCACGAGGAACTTGTGCCATTATTCGTACCCATTGCTGTACATATATACCTGATATGAGCACTAATGTTACTCATTTTACTAAACACGTGAACAAGATGATTCAGGCTATGGATACTCCTGAAGCCTTAACTGCCTCACTTTTGGAGACGTTAACTAGTTCCCCATGGGGAACTATCCTAATTGCAATAATTCTGATTGCTTTTGCTGTCTGCTCCCTGCATCTGTAACTGTGTAGCTGGATTTGTTTCCAGTCGCATGAAGGCTTTTAAGTTACAAATGGTTGCTCAAACTTCTGCAACTGCGGCAGCTTCCTCTAACTACTACTTGGGGCCCCTGGATCAGAGACCCTCAATATGAGGGTTAGGAGAATATGTTGCCTCATCAATTTAGAGATGATGCTCCTTATCAGCTTGGAAGCAGTTACAGAATGAGCACAATGTCCTTTTCCCTAGGCAACATAATTCTACTAAAAGAAAATGGGGAAATGAGAGGGTAACAGGTAGGAAGGCGAGGGGTCTCCAAACGGAGGAAATAGGCTGCAAGCGTCAGACATTTTTACCTCTTTTTTAAGTGGCAGGAGAAAACAAACAAGTGTTAGATTATTTGCCTTTCTGTATACAAATTTAAAAAGAGATTTCTTTTAAAATTCTTAGTTGCCATGATGACACCTGGTTCCACCTGAACTTAACTAGTCTCAATCCCTAAGCTAACCAATGCGTTTTGCTTATAGAAATATTTACCTTAAGCTATGTTAATGAACCCTAGATTCTGTCTTCAAGTTGGTTCTGCCTTAGACTCAGAAGGACTTGACAAACCACGGTGTTTTACCCATGTAAATGTTCTCTTAAGCTATGTTAGTGAGACTATATTTGCTTAGAAACCTGTTTTTCTTCAAGATTCATATCAATCATTTTATGGCCCAGGATGACTCACTTTGTGCCCGTGTAATCTCAATGCATGGTATGAGTGAGGGGCCTGTCGCCAGTGTCTGAGTTTTGAGACATTTCCTTTCTCCAATTAGCAGACTGCTAGTAGCTATATAACATCCAGGTAAAGACTAGCAGGGGGGCACTCTTTCTGCCCCCTTCTGATGCCTATATCAGAAGCTTTCTCTATCTCTTTTATACTTTAATAAAACTTCATTACACGAAAGCTCTGAGTGATCAAGCCTTGTCACTGGCCCCGAATTGAATTCATCTCCTCTGGAGGCCAAGAATCCCAGAGTCTTTCATGGCTCAAGAACAGCCTTTCAATAAGACAGCCAAAGTCTTTGACTGTGTGGATCACAACAAACTGGAAAATTCTTAAAGAGATGGGAATATCAGAGTACCTTACTTGCTTCCTGAGAAATCTGTATGCAGGTCAGGAAGCAACAGTTAGAACCAAACATGGAACAACAGACTGGTTCCAAATTGGGAAAGGAGTACATCAAGGCTCTATATTGTCACCCTGCTTATTTATTATTTGCAGAGTACATCATGTAAAATGCCAAGTTGGATGAAGCACAAGCTGAAATAAAGATTGCAGGAGAAATATCAGTAACCTCAGATATGCAGATGACACCATGCTTATGGCAGAAAGTGAAGAAGTAAAGAGCCTCTTGAAGAACTGAAAGAGGAGAGTGAAAAAGTTGGCTTAAAACTCAATATGCAGAAAAAAAAGATAATGGCATCTTGTCCCATCACTTCATGGCAAATAGGAGTGGAAACAATGGAAACAGTGAGAGACTTTATTTTCTTGGGCTCCAAAATCACTGCAGATGGTGACTGCAGCCATGAAATTAAAAGATGCTTGCTCTTTGAAAGAAAAGCTATGATCAAGCTAGACAGCATATTAAAAAGCAGAAACATTACTTTGCTGACAAAGGTCCATCTCATCAAAGCAATGTTTTTTCCAGTAGTCGTGTATGAATGTGAGAGCTGAACCATAAAGAAAGCTGAGTGCCAAAGAACTGACGCTTTTGAACTGTGGTGTTGGACAAGACTCTCTGAGAGAATCTGCAAGGATATCAAATCAGTCAGTCCTAAAGGAATCAGTCTTGAATATTCATTAGAAGGACTGATGCTAAAGCTGAAGCTCCAATAATTTGGCTACCTGATGCAAAGAGCTGACTCATTAGAAAAGACTCGATGCTGGGAAAGATTGAAGGTGGAGAAGGGGACGACAGGGGACAAGATGGTCCAGGAGATGGTGAAGCGCAGGGAAACCTTGTGTGCTACAGCCCATGGGGTTGCAAAATTTTGGACACAACTCAGGAACTGAACAACATCAACAACAAATTTAAAAAATCTAAAAATTTTCTTAAAGGGCAGATAGGGTAGGTTGGTAGGAGAGATGCTTTAGTTTCAGACTTTTGCCATTGTGAGTACTTTGTGTAGGAAAGAAAAAACAAATCTGAAGAATTTATTGAGGCATTTAAAAATTGTAAGTATTCAGTGATTACAAGGAATAACTGTTAATATTCTTTAAGCAAGGGAATCATTTTGTTAGGATAAAGGGACAAGATGTTCCTTTATAATCATTTAAAAAGATTTAAAAGGGGGAAAGAAAGGATACATAAACCTTATACAGAACAATTTCACTAATTCTGGTGTCCAGTAATATAGTGGAATGAATTTCTCATTTTCTCGTTGTTGTTGCTCAGTTATGTCCAACTGCAACATCATGGACTGCAGCATGCCAGGCTTCCCTACCCTTTACCATTTTTACTTCTCCATATAATGGAAATTTTTATATGACAGATGTATAATACCAGAGCATAGAAAATAAATCAGTTTTTAGCAGTAGTGGAGGAGGGAAATGTAAGAATCTCAGAAACTGTTATTTCCATACACTAGATTTATAGTATTGTGATTAGGCAATAGTTAAAATAAAAACTGGTAGATTAGAAAGATTTTTAAAGTGAAATTCCTTAACTGAATCAATGAATCAAGACAGACACAGATTACAACTGAAGTAAATGGTTTACTACTTTCTGCCAAAATCTTTATTGCCATGGTCTTGAGTCCTTGGAAATTTGATTAAGCATCATGGTAAGATTTCCCACAAACTTTTGGTAATGTTTGTTTTTGTAAGGTCAATGCAAACAGGAATCTACCTTCCTGATACTTCAGGATGCACCTGGCAATTCAGGGGTAATTTGTAAGAAAGAAAAAACCACCCACTTAAGAACAGCACAAAGGCAGCTAGACATGCCACTATAACAGTGTTGCCAATTTTCTGAGCATGTGGCTTGAAGGGTATATTGAAAGATGGTGGGAAGATAATACCCTCTTCAGTCATCACAGAATGGTAATTCCAGGTGACAGCAACTGAGATGCAGATACCAGCAGCTATGTTGAGAATTCCTGAAATGACAAATGCTTTGTAGGTAGTAGTATTCTCAAGAATTCCCATGGACACATTTTTAAGTGCAAAAATAACAGAGGCTTTCCCCAAGAGTCCTAGAATGCTGGCTATCAGTAAGAGGTTTTGAGAAACACGGATATCAAGAGGTAGATAAGTATTATGGTAGCTGTAACTGTGACATGAGGTAGCTGTGGTGATGTTGGTTTGACGGAAGACACAGACTCTCCACATTCCCATGCAGGCCAGACCAGAGAATTGTGAGGCGTTGTCTAGATACCATACTCTCCACTCCACAAAGCCCATGGAAGTGGTGCCGAGGATCCATCCAATAGTGGCGACTACAAAACCTACTATTTGGCAATTGGCACTATTGATGAGCAGGGGCATGGTAGATGTGTACCCAAAGGAACTGCAAACAAATACAGGACATCATGAGTTTGGAAAATTTGGCCTAGAACAACATACTCAACCTGCTATCTCCATTCTCCTCCCCTACATTTACACTGCTGTAGATAAGCAGGACTGTATTTGAGATTTAAGTACTGTTATTTCTCACCAGAGACATTTGACCCTCAAGCTCTGCATTGGGGAACACAGGCCAAGCAAATTTTCTGAAGGACCATCTGGGAATATTTACTAAGAGACTTAATTTAAAATGTGCAAATTTTTTTTATTATTAATTTTTATTTTTTTAGTTTGTTTTGCTTTAAATTTTTAAACAGTTCTGCTTCAGAGCATTTGTCCAAAGATGTAGCTTAAGATTGATCACAAACATTTAGTCAAAAAAATAGTCAACACAGTCTCTTTGTAATATTGAAAAGTGGGAAAAAATTTCAGGGGCAACAAGAAGGCTTGGTTAAGTAATTTATGCACATCCTTGCAAGAGGCCTATATGGCAGCATTCAGAGTAGACTAGACTTGTATGAGGGGCAATATTTTGTGTTTTGACTCTTCTCAAGGTTCATCCATGTTGTAACATGTATGAATACTTGGTTACTTTAACTGAGTTAGAGGGGTTAGGCATTCTGAAAGCTATTTGTATTGTGAAGAATCAGTTACATGTAGGAAGGAGTACATAATCTAATGCAGAACTCAATGAGTTATGAAGGGGTCCACACCCACACAGTACTGCACTGGAAGGCAAAGTCCTAACCCCAGGACCACCACGGAACTCCCTAAATTGTTTCTTCAATTTGATATATAGATGATTATTTTTAAAAAAAATGATCGTTATGAACACACATCCATCTGGAACATTCTGCCCTTAACAGGGGACTGCTAGTATCACCCTGGCAGAATCTCTCACCCTGTTCCTGTCTCCTACCTAGGACCCCCTTAATGCCCTCCATTGAATCCTTGCTTCTGCCTCACCCTTGATTTCTGCTAATGTTCCATTTAAATTGCTTAAGATTTTTTTCTTTTTTTCTTTGATTGTGTGCTGCTTTCAAAAACCTTTATTAAATATAATACTGCTTCTGTTCTGGGTATTTTGGCCATGAGGCATATGCCAAAGAACCGAGACGATTGAGCTGGGTGCACTTAACTTACTACTGGTTGCTGGAGCAGGCAGGCTGCTAAGAAGGATTTGAATGTTCAGATAATTGAACATTTTAAACAGAAAACATTCAAGTACAGTAAGGAGATGGCATGCCACCTCAGCTTCCAGACTTAGAAGTTGGCTCAGACTGCTGTCCCAGGGCAACCAAAGCCCCCCTGGCACCCACAGTACATTCAAGAGAATAATGCTTCTAAGGACATGAATATTAATGAGAAGTAAGTCATGGGCTTCTGTTTTCTATGCAAATATCTTTGGAGTTTTTATATATATTCTGTTTACAAATATATAAAGGGAAATATCTTTCTTAATTTTCACAGAAGTATGAACATTTCTACACTAACATCTGCAACTTATGTGTTTTTCAGCAAGGTGTTTTGAATAGCTTTCCTTACAAATGCATACTTTTCTCTCTCTGTTTTCAACGTTCCCATCACATACAACAACTTTTTCACAACTTTGACTTTTTGTCCAAAACATCCATTACTTTTCTTAATTGATTGATGATTGGTTTACAATATTAGTTTGATTTCTGTCATACATCAACATGAATTAACATGAATTAACCATGGATGTACATACGTCCCCTCCCTCTAGAATCTCCCTCCCACTTACCGCCCAGTCCCACCCCTCTAGGTTATTATAGAACCCCAGTTTGAGTTCCGAGTCTTACAGCAAAGTTAATCCATCAATTAATTGAAAACACAGAAACAGAACAGCAGAAAGTTACAACGTCTCTGAGTTGAGCAGTCAACTGGTAATTCCTGGCAGAACAGAAGAAGAGGGAGCCATTAAATGAGAAGTTGGAAGAGCAGGGGGATTTTGTAATGGTTGCACAATATTAAAAAGGTAGTTAATGCCACTGAACTGTACACTTAAAAATGGTTAAAATGGTCAGCTTTTATCTTATGTATATTTACCACAGTAAGAGAAAAGAAAATTATTGAGACCCTCAGGAGATTCTGTTAAGGCAGGTTGAATCTTTTGTTATTTATTAGAGATTAAAACTGAGAAATTTTAAATTATTAATTCATATAATACACTGTGCGACCCCATAGACAGCAGCCCACCAGGCTCGGCCGTCCCTGGGATTCTCCAGGCAAGAACACTGGAGTGGGTTGCCATTTCCTTCTCCAATGCATGAAAGTGAAAAGTGAAAGTGAAGTCACTGAGTCGTGTCCAACTCTCAGCGACCCCATGGACTGCAGCCTACCAGGCTCCTCTGTCCATGAGAGTTTCCAGGCAAGGGTACTGGAGTGGGGTGCCATTGCCTTCTCCTATAATACACTACCTCATGTTAACATAGAGATTTTTATACAGAGTTAACTATTTCTCAAAACAAAATTTAGAGGTCATTGTTTTTAGTGTCAAATTTCACAGAACCTTTTATACAGGAGGTAGTGATCAAGACCATCTCCAAGAAAAAGAAATGCAAAAAGGCAAAATGGCTGTCTGAGAAGGCCTAACAAATAGCTGAGAAAAGAAGAGAAGCTAAAGGCAGAGGAGAAAATGAAAGATATATTCATCTAAATGCAGACTTCCAAAGACTAGCAAGGAGAGATAAGAAAGCCTATCTCAGTGATCAGTGCAAATAGGTAGAGGAAAAACAAAAGAATGAGAAAGACTCCACTGTACACTTGTGGGAGAGTAAGAGTGAGCGAGGTACATAGTGTTTTAGTATCACCATGGTAAGTATTAAAAAAAAAAAAGTTTTGCATTTGTGGAATCTATCTACACACTGGATAGTCTTGAAAAGTTTTACTTCTGTAGGGTTTATATTTATTGACTCCATTTACCTTTCTAAGGAACTACTAAGTATTCTTATCCTCATTCTATAGGTGGAAGCACTCAGGACAGAGGCTGAGTAACTTGCCTAAAGTTACATGGGAAGTGGCTTCGGAGTACATCATCCTACCTCACCTTTTAGGGGCAAAATGGCAGGAAGCTCAAAGAGCTATCTGGGAAAGGAAAAGCATCCAGGAAGAGGAGGAAACTGGGGCAACACTTCCCAACTATGGATTTAGTCCATTGCTCAGGGTAAGTGAAAAGGGCAGAGATTTTGAAAGCTCCAGGACAGTTCCACTGTGCAACTAGGGTGTGAGAACTACTGAATAAGGCAAAAGAAAGACCTTTTGAGAAACAGAGTGTCGGTGAAAGAAATGTGATCTCAGGGGCCTTCTGCTGGAGTGAGAGATGTCGTCAAAGACTCTTGCAATGAGTGCAATGGGGAGACAAAGTACCATCCACGGTGGCATTGGCCAAACTGAGAATGACCTGGTCACTCTTTAGGATGGATGTGGTCATCCTAGGAAAGGCCACCAGAACTAGTGGTAATCAGGCTGTGAGTCTCCTTTTGGGAGACCAACAAGGCCAGCTTTCAAAGTGACTGTCACATAATGGGAATGTGGCAAAGTTACAGAAATGAAAGCTTTTATCTCCGGTTATAGATTCAGCTCCAAGTCCCCATCATATTTACAAGACATCAGTTAGCTATTACTACAGTACTGAAGGATGACACTGTGAGTAGGCAAGCAGAAAGTTGGAGTCTTTATGTATCACACACAATCTACAGGATACAAATACTTCCCTTGTATTTTCCCTTCAATCATTTCAACTTCACTATCTCTTCGGTATAATAATACAAGAACTTGAAATCTGTCTGCTCCCAGAAATGTTTAGAGGACTCTTTGTTTTTCTCAAACAATCTGATTCAAAGATTAAGACAGAAAAAGATGCCCTCAAAACCCAAGCTTGGACCAGAGAAGCTGCTTAATCAATATTTGTAGAATGAAAAGTCAAACAGGAGGGACACAAAGGATGCTTTTTACAAGTTCAGTTCTAGTTATATTAACTACTACAAATATCTTTCTGTCTCCCATATCTGTACCAGAGTCTCCTGCTTATTAACTCGACTTCTTAAAAGGTCTTACCTTCAATGAAATGCTCCTTCACACAACAGAATTTCTGTTACACAAACAGAAAACTGTTGGCCACAATGTGGAGAAACCAGAACCTTTGTGTTTTTCTGGTAGGACTATAAGCTGGTATAACTGCTGTAAAAAATGGCACATTGTTTCTTTAAAACAAAGACCACGTGATTCAGGAATTTCTTTTCTGGATAGACATATTTGTTGTTGTTCAGTCAGTAAGTCAAGTCTGACTCCTTGTGACTCCACAGACTGCAGCACACCAGGCTCCTCTATCATTTTCTACCTCCCTGAGTTTATTTAAACTCATGTCCATTGAGTTGTTGATGCTATCTAACCATGTCATCCTCTGTGATCCCCTTTTTCTTTTGCCTCCAATCTTTACAGCAAAGCCCAAAGTAAAAGGAGGGATTCAGATAGTGATATACTAGTGTTTTAATAGCATTTTTCACAATAGTTAAGATGTGCAAGTGATCCAATTCTTCACTCACAGATGAATGGATAGACATGTGATTGATCCATATAACAGGGCATTTCTCAGTTTTCGAATGGAAGGAAACTTGGACACATGTTACAAAAAGGATGAACCTTGAGGACTAATTATGCTGAGAGAAATAAGCCAGGTAGAGAGAGACAAATACTGAATGATTTCACTTTTCGTAGGACCCAGACTAGTCCAGTTCACAGACACAGAAAATAAAACAGTAGTGACCAGGGCTGGGTGTGGGGTGTGGGGTGGACTCGTTCGATGATGAGTTTCAGTTAGCTTCAGTCTGAGGAGATGAAAAAGTTCTGAAGATTGCTGGTGATATGGTTGCACAAGTGTTAATATCCTTAACACCACAGAACAGTATGCTTATAGATGTTAAAAATATATATCTCTTGCCTATTTTACCACACCAAAACATACACAATAATGAAGCCAGAGCAGCTACTAACCAGTCTCCAAGGGAATAAGCATTTAGTGAAGAGGGTGGCTAGTTCAAAGGGGAGCTCCTCCCTATGGGCAGATGTCCCCCACTTACACACTCTGCTCTCTGCTCCTGGGCTCCTCACTCTGAGCACAGAACAGCTTTTGGCCCCAACTGTGAGTTAGTCTGGCCTGTAGGCCAAGGCTCTCTCCTTGGACTTGTGCAGTCATCACATTCTGTATCCACCGTACACACTTCCAGCATTCTCAGTTGCTAGGTCACAGACACCATGGCAGCATTTCTGTTGCTGATGGTGGCATGCCCTCTTCACCTGGTCCCCTCTGTGTCTCCCAGCCCTCTGCCAGAGGGGAGTACATTTCCTCCAAAGACCCTAACAGTTCAGTTTTAAGATCTGTGTGACTACTTCAGCTATGTCCCCTCATCCCTTTCTCTTGTCCCTCAGACATGGTACCTAACCCATCTTGCTTGGAGTTAATGACATTTTTTCTTAAAAGTGATGGCAACCTCTACATGGAGGTGTTAGCAGCAGTGGTGCCCACATCGGGGAGACTGAGTCAAGACAGACCAATGACAAGAAACACATTAGGAAACATACCCTTAGTTCATGGGAAACATGCCCTTCTTGTTAAGTCTTGGATCACAGATGGTCCACAGGAGTATGACAGTACAGACTAGATAAGGTAGCTGCTAAGATAGGGGATAGCTTCAGATGGGACTTCTGTAAGAAATGAGACATCATGTCAATGAGCCATGACTAACTGTAGTGAGGACTACATTTCACATACAAATCTAAATGCCACTGGAATCCTCTGTGTACAACTTTTCTGTAACAAATTTATCCCAATAAAATTATAAACATGTCAATGAAACACACATACCCAATGAGCTTTATAACTGAACTTACAATGGGGACAAATAGGGAAAAGAAAACCCAGGCAGAGAATATGTACAGTAAACCATTTTATAAACTTACAATGGGACATAACACAATTCCACATTAGGAAGAATAAAGAAGAAAAAACTTCCTAGAACTGCTAAATAAAAAGCTGATTTCCAAAATATATAGTTAAAAATGCTGGAAAGGATGTGGAGAAAAGGGTATCCTCCAACCCTGTTGGTGAAAATGTAAATTTGTGCAGCCACTATGAAGAACAGTAAAGAGGTTTCTCAAAAAACTAAATACAGAATTACTATATGATCTAGCATCCCACTCCTGGGAACATACCCAGACAAAACTGCAATTCAAAAAGATACATGCACCCCTATGTCTCCAGCAGCATTACACACAAGAGCCAAGGCATGGAAACAACCTAAAGTCCAGCAAGAGGTGACTGGACAAAGATGATATGATGCCTATTTAATGGAATACCACCCAGCCATAAAAAAAGAATGAAACAATGCAGCAGTGTGGATGGACCTAGAGATTATCATGGGCTTCCCAGGTGGCTCAGTGGTAAAGAATCCGCCTGCAATGCAGGAGACCCAGGTTTGATCCCTGGGTTGGGAAGATCCCCTGGAGAAAGGGCTGGCTACTTACTCCAGGATTCTTGCCTGGGAAAGTCCATGGACAGAGAAGCCCAGTGGGCTACAGGGCATGGGGCTGCAAAAGAGTCGGACATGACACTGACTATGCAATAACAAAGAGACTATCATACTAAGTGAAATAAGTCAGATAGAAAAAGACAAATACTATACCCTATCACTTATATGTGGAAGCCAGTTCAGTTCAGTCACTAGTTGTGTCCGACTCTTCACGATCCAATGGACCACAGCATGCTAGGCTTCCCTTTCCATCAACAACTCCTGGAGCTTCCTCAAACTAATGTTCATTGAGTTGGTGATGCCATCCAACTATCTCATCCTCTGTTATGCCCTTTTCCTCCTGCCTTGTTCTGATTTGATCTTCCATTCCAAGAGACTCTCAATAGTCTTCTCCAACACCATAGTTCAAAAGCATCAATTCTTTGGCGCTCAGTTTTCTTTATACTCCAACTCTCACATCTGTACATGCTGCTGCTGCTAAGTTGCTTCAGTTGTGTCCGACTCTATGCGACCCCATAGATGGTAGCCCACCAGGCTCCACCATCCCTGGGGTTCTCCAGGCAAGAACACTGGAGTGGGTTGCCATTTCCTTCTCCAATGCATCAAAGTGAAAAGTGAAAGTGAAGTCACTCAGTCATGTTAGACTCTTCAGGACCCCATGGACTGCAGCCTACCAGGCTCCTCCATCCATGAGATTTTCTAGGCAAGAGCACCAGAATGGGTTGCCATTGCCTTCTCCCATATGTACATAACTACTGGAAAAACCAAGCTTTGACTAGATGGACCTTTGTTGGAAAGTAACGTCTCTGCTTTTTAATACGTTGTCTAGGTTGATGATAGCTTTTCTTCCAAGGAGCAAGCACCTTTTGATTTCATGGCTGCAGTCACTATCTGCAGTGATTTTGGAGCCCAAGAAAATTAAGTTTCTCACTGTTTCCATTGTTTCCCCAACTATTTGCCATGAAGTGATAGGACCAGATGCCATGATCTTAGTTTTTTGAATGTTGAGTTTTAAGCCAGCTTTTTCCACTCTCCTTTTTCACTTCCATCAAGAGGCTCTTTAGTTCCTCTTCACTTTATCTCATAAAGGTGGTGTCATCTGCATATCTGGAGTGGAAGCCAGAATATGACACAAATGATCATACCTGTAAAACAAGCAAAAGACTCATACAGAACAGACTTGTGTTTGCCAAGGGGGNTTTTCACTTCCATCAAGAGGCTCTTTAGTTCCTCTTCACTTTATCTCATAAAGGTGGTGTCATCTGCATATCTGGAGTGGAAGCCAGAATATGACACAAATGATCATACCTGTAAAACAAGCAAAAGACTCATACAGAACAGACTTGTGTTTGCCAAGGGGGAGAATGGAAGGATGGACTGTGTGTAGGGGTTTGGTAGATACAAACTACTACATTTAGAATAACAAGGTCCTACTGCAGAATGCATGGAGCTATATTCAATATCCTGTGACAAAATTTTAAAGTCTATAAAACAAGAATGTCTTTGTGTGTATCACTGAGTCAGTTTGCTGTACAGCAGAGATGGGCACCACATTTTAAAACAACTAGACCAACTTAAAAAAAGATAAAAGTATGTAGTTAAGAATCTTGTTTCTTAAAAAAAAAAAAAAGAAAATGGAGAGATGTGAGGGGAGGGATGGGATACACCAATACCTTACCTGACTTGGCACCATAGGTCCCTGAGAGCCTTGGCATCCTGTCCGGTACAGGGAAGGAAGGACTCAGGCAAAGAAACAGGAGAAGAGATTACCTGTGAAGGGCCTAAAGGAACCTCAGCTCACTTTAGATCCTGGAACCGCTCCCAGGGCAGCTGGCAAACCACAGGGAGAAAGAGCTCTGAGGAGAGGCCTTAAAGGATATGGGGTGGTCCCCGGGAGAAACCATGGTCTGCAGCTGGCCTGTCAGTACTGGCAGATGGTTCTTCATCCAGATAAGAAAGTGGGCAAGTATGCATGCATGCAGAGCTCCAGTATTGCTGTAAAGCTGTCAGCTAGTGCCATCCACACATTTGCATCACTGTGTTTATGTGTGTGTGTGTTTCCCTTATCTTCTTTCATGCCAAAAACAAAACAAAACAAAACATACATGGGCATGAATGTACACAAATCACATGTCCGGACCAAGGTCTCATACAGAGATGTCACAGGACCCTCCTCCCCCTGCTCCCGCTCCACCCTCAGGGGCCTGGAGGCCCTTGTATCCAACATTCAAAACAGTCTTGCAATGGCCACCTGGAATTGCAGTTCCCCTGGAACAGTGCCTCTCGAGACATGGGGGCA
>SJYA01003345.1:1336425-1401901 GCA_006410615.1 Neotragus moschatus | reverse complement strand
CGGGGGGGGGGGTGGTGCAGCAGCAGTCCAAGTGCACAAGCATTCGGGAAAACCCCTAGCAGAAAGTTAAAATCTGGTGCCTTGGTACAGGATTGCTGGGAAGCGTCCGGAGCTCAGAGCACAGGGCGTTTGCACGCCAGCTAGTGTGTATCATTGTCTTCCACGCAGAACCATACTCCCCAGTGCCGCCAGAGATCCAGGGGGTTTTGAAACCGTGAAATGCAGGCCTCCCTTCCCAGGCTGCAGCCCCCCACCCTACACCCAGAGTCAGAGCTCTACCCCTTTCTCGTCTCAAGGCCTAGGGTAGTACCACCAGGTCTGCCTGAGCGCAAACCTGGATGTGCACGTCCACTACGACACACCCCCGGGGCCCCCAGCACGGAACTGGGATGGTGAGGAACTGAACCTCTGCCACTGAGGGGCCAGTAATCCTGTGTTCCTTCTCCTCAGCGCTGAAGTCTGGCTTCTGAACGGGTACCCAGGGCAGGCATTGGCTTCCTGGTGTGGGTACCTTGCCTCTTTGGGCCTGTCTTTTCACACCCCACCCCACCTCTCTCCCCTGGCCCCCATGAGCTGGCTGCCCACACTCACTGCTCCTGTCCACATCAGCTACCCACCTGGACAAGCACAAATAAGTACCCTCCCCAGCACTTACTGATGGTTTAAAGCAGAAGTCTTCTGAAAACCCAAGAGGTCCTAGGGCCCCAGCTCCACACTGGCCTTCCTGTTATGAAGAACTACTCCCAACTCAGCTTTAAAGCTCCCCTCACACACTGGAAGAAAGTGCTGGAGTGAGGAGGTACAGAAGGAAATCCTCCTTTGAAATTGTGGAAAGCAACCTGTTGAGCACCTTTTCCATCTGAAAAAACTGTTAGCTTCTGGAAAAAGAAAAAAAGAGGTGCAAATAGCACATCTCCGCACATTCTTGCAGGAGACCTTAGTTCAATTCCTGTGTTGGGAAGTTTCCCTGGAGAAAGGATAGGCTACCCACTCTAGTATTCTCTGGGCTTCCCTGGTGGCTCAGGTGGGAAAGAATCCACCAGTAATGTGGGAGACCTGATTTCGATTCCCCAGGTTGGGAAGATCCCCTGGAGGAGGGCATAGCGACCCATTCCAGTATTCTTGCATGGGAAACCCCATGGACAGAGGAGCCTGGTGGGCTACAGTCCATGGGGTGGAAAAGAGTCGCACATGACTGAATGACTAAGCGCAACAACAACATCACATTCTTCACCAAAGATTAACCAAGTGAAAATGACACCGGTCACCATAGCATGACCCTGGGAATCAAGGAATTCACCTTGACTACTGCTAATTATTAAAGAAATGGAAATCAACACTGTAGTGAGGTACTGCCCATACTAGTTAGAATGGCAATCCTTAAAAAATGTACAAACAATGCTGGAGGTGTGGAGAAAAGGGAACCCTCCTACATGGTTAGTAGGAATGTAAATTGGTGCAGCCGTTATGGAGAAGAGTATGAAGGTTCCTTAAAAAACTGAAAGTAGAGCTACCATATGACTCAGCAATCCCATCCTTGGACATATATCCAGACAACACTAATTCAAAAAGATACATACATTTCCATGTTCATAGCACTATTCACAATAGCCAAGCCATGGAGTCAAACAAAATGTCCAGCAGCAGATGAATGGATAAAGAAGATGTGGTGCATATATACAGAGAAATTATTACTCAACCATAAATTTAAAAAACCCAAAGAATGCAGTCTGCAGCCACATGGATGGGTCTGATAATACTAAGTCAACAAAAAGCAAGTCAGTGGCAGAAAGACAAATACCATATGATATCACTTAGATATGGAATCTAAAATACAACAGAAATCAACATATGTATGAAGGAAAACAGACTCAGAGATCAGACTTGTGGTTCCCAAGGGGGAGGGGAGGGAAAGATTGGGAGTTTGAAATTAGCAACAATTTATATATTTGTGTGTGTGTATATATATGATATATATATATGATGGATAAATTATATATATATATATATATATATATAGAGAGAGAGAGAGAGAGAGATGGGAAGACAGTGGAAACAGTGGCAGACTTTATTTTGGGGGGGCTCCAAAATCACTGCAGATGGTGACTGCAGCCATGAAATTAAAAGATGCTTGGAAGGAAAGTTATGACCAACCTAGACAGCATATTAAAAAGCAGAGACATTACTTTGCCAACAAAAGTCCGTCTAGTCAAGGCTTATGGTTTTTCCAGGAGTCATGCATGGATGAGAGTTGGACTGTAAAGAAAGCTGAGCACTGAAGAACTGATGCTTTGGAACTGTGGTGTTGGAGAAGACTCTTGAGAGTCCCTTGGATTGCACGGAGATCTAATCAATCCATCCTAAAGGAGATCAGTCCTGAATATTCATTGGAAGGACTGATATTGAAACTGAAGCTCCAATACTTTGGCCACCTGATGTAAAGAGCTGACTCATTAGAAAAGACCTGATGCTGGGAGGAGAAGGGGACAACAGAGGATGAGATGGTTGGATGGCATCATCGACTCAATGGACCTGAGTTTGGGTAAACTATGGGAGTTGGTGATGGACAGGGAGGCCTGGTGTGCTGCAGTCCATAGTCCAGTGCCAAGAGTTGGACACGACTTGAGGGACTGAACTAAACTGAACTGACATACATATATAGGACAGATAAACAAGATGGCCCTATTATGTAGCACAGGGAACTATACTCAGTATCCTGTAATAAACCATAATGGAAAAAAATACGAAAAAAGGTTTGTGTTTATATATAAGTGAGTCACTTTGTTGTACAGAAGAAATTAGCACAACATTGTAAATCAAGTATCAGTTCAGTTCAGTTCAGTCAATACTTCCGTAAAATTAAAAAGAACTTCGCATTGACCACATGGTGATCTACACAACTTATTTAGACTTCTTCCACCACCAGGCTGGGTTCTCTTCCCGCCGTGGTCCAGCATCTCCGCCCCCCCCCCTCCGGGTCGGGGAGGGGCAGTGCTGGGGCTGCATTGTCTTTGCAGTCAGGTGTCTTCATTCCCACCAGTTTTGAGCTGCCCCTCCCATGGTCTTTCATTGCACCAGCATCTTTTAAGGGAACTGGTCAGCTTTATTTTTTTTAAATAAAAAGCCTCTCCCTCACTTTAGGTTTGTCTGATATATTTTAGAGAGGACACCTCCGAAGGGAGACAGTGTTCTCCCTTGGCACGTCCTGTTTACAGTGTCCAGGCTTGCTCTCCAGACAGTGGACTGTTGTGCATGGAGGGCCCCTGCCCACAGGGTCTGATCCTGATTGCATGACACCATCAGGTAGGCCTCACACTTGAGTTTCCCAAGTGGGTATAAACTAGAAACAGGCTGACCTTGAGCTGAAAGGGGCAGGCCTCCCCCTGTGTTACCCTTCCAAGATGGGGGGTAAGAGACGGGGCTTCCTGCGATGTTCCTCTGCCCTAGGCTTTGCTGAGATGAGAAAGGAGGGTTCACTGCCATTGGTTAAGGGCCTTTCCTCTTTGCCTTCCTCTGCACCTCACTTCCTAGGTTTCACAGAGGGGGAGGGCACTGGAGTCGTCACAGGCATTTTGGGTATCTGGTGGATGGGGGAATGACATAGGTAGGGTTTAGTGGGATGTTTTACCTGGCTCAGTGTGACTCAGTGCACAGCCTATACATGTACACACGTGACATGCAAGGTTCTTTTCTTTTGATGGGAAATGCAGAAAACACCCCATCCCTGAATGCCTGAGCTTGGAGGGTGTGGTGGTCCTGCAGTGGTCAAGCCAACAGGTGTGAGGACACAGATAGCATGTCCCGTGCCCCTGTGCCTGAGACTGATTCAGCGTGCCCAAGGTGGCTCACCCTGAAGAAACAGAAGTCTGAGCATCTCAGTCCATGGGTCGTGGAGCATGAGGACCACTGGCTCCCACAGCCACACCCCCACCACCCCAGCCTACAGCTGCAACTCCACTGCCCTCATGGACGAATCCCTCCATCCTTTCAGAACTCACAAGACAAGTGGGAGTGACCCTGTAGAAGAATAATAATAATAATAATGAATGTAGCATTTGTGTACTCCTTAAAGTCCCCACGTTTGTGACAATGTTTTTCCCCCCATCCCAAATAAAAATTCACCTACTACGTTTGAGTAGTTCTTACTAAGAAGACTCTCTTGGGCTTCCCTGGTGGCTTGGTGGTAAAGAATCCACAGATACAGGAGACAAATAGTTCGCCCCCTGATCTGGGAGATGCCACATGCCACAGAGCTACTAAGCCCACACGCCACAACTACTGAAGCCCACATGTGAGAAGCCCATACAGCACATCTAGAGAAAAACCCGAGCAGCAAGACCTCCATCTGTCCACTGCTGACCAGGAGCAGCTGTCATCTATCCTCTGGTAGTTCCAACAGGGGCGTCCAGGTGCAGAGAACGCTTTTCCTCCAGATCCAGGCTGCAGTGACAGCACCAGAGGTGTGAACACCTCCATCCATGTGGCACTCTTTTGACCTGGCGCGGGTTCCAAGCATGTTGATGTTATCAGCTCACTTGCTCTCCCAAGGGCTGGGAAGGAGGAAGCTGAGGAGTGCAGAGGCCAGCGACTGCTCACAGCCATATGGCCTTCAAGTGACAGGGGTGGCTTTGATCCGGGAACTTGGCTTCAGGTCCTGGACTGCAGGGTGCTACTCCATATCAGCAACTGGTGTGGGAGATGACGGGGCTCCACCAATGGCTCCAGTGCTTCACAGCTCCCTGCAGTCATGGGGTGGAGCACACGCCACACTTTCTGGATTCTGGGTTGGGCTGTGGGACTTGCTGTGGCAATGGAAAGTTAGCAGGTGCAGCAATGGAAGATGAGTAGGTGCACCATAACCACACCCAGGGCAAGCACCATTGTGACTAGGCTTGTTCTCTGGTCATTGGCCATGGATGTGCCCAGGCCAAAGTCATGGGTCTCGAAGAGCAGATGACAGGCATGAGGAGCAGAATGATCTACAAATTCCTACTCTAAAGGAGTATTTCTCCATGCACCCTGCCACGATTTTATAGTGGTTGTTACACAGCATGGCTGTGTCAACAACTGACTGATACAACCTGTGTCCCTGATGTTTTCCCAGCTGCAGACTGACTGGCCTGAACTCGACAGGCAGAAACAGTCAAACACTTGCATACACAGATTCAGTCCCACGATTTATCAGTAGCTGAAGGATCTGACATATGGGAAAGAAATTCCAATTCTTAAAAAATATGAAAAACAAAGACACGTTCCATTCACTGAAAGACACCATTTATTTTATTAAGGTCAAGCAGGATGATCTGTTGAGAGGTAAGTGTTAAGTGTTGAGCATGAAATTGGTACACATCTTCCATGGTGGGCGGCATGATCAAAGTCTCTGGCAAGGCTCCTGACTGCAACCTTGAGATACAGAGAGCACTTCTCAGCTGAGCAATGACCTGGGGTGAGCCATCAGCCACCATCCAGGAATACCATGGGAGAAACGTTAGCACCAGATTGTTTGTATATGCAGTAATATGGCTATATACAAAGTTGTGCACACTGACTCACTGCAATCTCTAGGTCCCCACCACCAGACATTTATGAGGCAGATGGGGAAATAGACAGGACCTTTGTGATTCTATAGGCTTCGTTTAAAGGACACCAGTGCCCTGTGTATTGCAATGTAGAAGACAACATTCTCTAAAGACACTGAAAAGCTGGGTATAGGCAAAATCTCTATTTTCACATTTTACAGACGTATCATCAAAATGATCACAATACTGTATGACAAGGGAAAGAAACAGATAAAAATTTTGTGAAAATCAAAACACACTGATATCACTGTGGTTGTCTCCCCAAGGTAGGAAGGTGGGGGTGGTGGTCCATGGATAGCCAGCTTTATCTTTTCTGCCATGACCCATTTTCACAGCAAGTGACTATAGCTCGTGGGGAGGAGGACAACACTTCACTGGCAGAAGAGGGGTTTTTCAAGTCAGGAACAGCTTAATTTAAGAAGTGTTAAAAGTGTGGGAAAAAGGCCTTTTTCTTTGGCGAATGTTTATTGCCAGCATCACTGAAGCCTGCCAGGTTGGTTCCCTCCAGGGCTGCAGAGATATCACCACGGCCAGTCCAGCTTGTCCTTCTGGCTGTGTAGGTGTGGATTAGTGTCCTTTAATAAGACATTGTGTGCTTCTGTCTTTGATAAGGCGTCAGCCACTGGTGACAAAGGGCTATCTCCCTACCTGTCAGAAAACTCCTTTCACAGGCATAAGAGGAAACAGGGAGTAACATGATCTGACCTCCAAATATCACCCTGACATGAAGTTATCATAGGACTTCTCCCACCATTATGCAGGCACCTCACCCAACTGGGACGGAACATAGATGATCAGGTTAAAAATCAGACCACGAGAACCAAGCCACGAGGGGCTGAACATTTATTGTGCCTACTGACATGCATATAGCCTCTTTGGTGAGGTGTCTATTTAAGTCTCTGGCTCATGTTTTAACTGGGCTGTCTGTTTTCATACTGTTAACGTGGAAAGTTCTTTATATGTTCTGGATGCAAATAGAACACATGGGGTCCGCAAGTTATCTTCTCCTAGTCATGACTCAGGCACTGGAAAACAACAGCTCAACAGTGTTTTCTTTAGGGAACAGACTCTCTTGACCACCTTGCAATAACAAATGATAAAACGGGGAACAGACAGTGGTCAACTCTGTGGCAGATAAAGACCAGGTCTGGGAGTTATGTGGTCCACTGGGACCTCTGGAAAGCCAGAATCATGGGTTCTTAGAGGAAACGTGGCCTTGACACTGCCATAACTAATCCAGAGAAGCAACAAGAGAGGAGCTGCCAATTATAATCCACAATCATATACACACAGAAATACAATCAGGACACAAAGAAATGTTCTGGGGCGGGGAGTGGAGGGCAGAGGGGAAAGTAAATGAGGAAAGTATCTCAGAGGCCTTAAGAAAAAGAAAAAAATTCATTGTTTTGGGGTGAAATGTCCTATAGATATCAACTAGATCTAACTGGTCTATTGTATCATTTAAAGTTTGTGTTTCCTTGCTAATTTTCTGTTTAGTTGATCTATCCATAGGTGTGAGTGGGGTATTAAAGTCTCCCACTATTACTGTGTTATTGTTAATTTCCTCTTCCATACTTGTTAGCATTTGTCTTACATATTACGGTGCTCCTATGCTGGGTGCATATATATTGATAATTGTTGTATCTTCTTCTTGGATTGACCCTTTGATCATTATGTAGTGTCCTTTTTGTCTCTTTTCACAGCCTTTGTTTTAAAGTCTATTTTATCTGATATGAGTATTGCTACTCCTGCTTTCTTTTGGTCTCTATTTGCATGGAATATCTTTTTCCATCCCTTCACTTTCAGTCTGTATGTGTCCCTTGTTTTGAGGTGGGTCTCTTGTAGACAACATATATAAGGGTCTTGTTTTTGTATCCATTCAGCCAGTCTTTGTCTTTTGGTTGGGGCATTCAACCCATTTACGTTTAAGGTAATTATTAATAAGTATGATTATTGATAAGTATGTTTTTACAAAACAGATTGGCCTTAGGTATTCTGACAGCTGCACAAGGATGAACTTGTGCCATTATTCATACCCATTGCTGTACATATATACCTGCTATGAGCACTAATGTTACTCATTTTACTAAACTCATGAACAAGACTATTCAGGCTGTGGGTACTCTTGAAGCCTCAACTGTCTCACTTTGAGAGATGTTAACTAGTTCCTATGGTGGAAAACTATCTTAATTAGAAGAAATCTGATGGTTCTGTTTTTTGCTGTTTGCTCCCTGAATCTGTAACAGTGTAGCTGGATTTATTTCTAGTTGCATGAATGCTTTTAAGTTACAGATGGTTGTTCAAACTCCTGTGACTGCTACAGCTTCCTCCATCTACTACTTGGGGGCCCCTGGATCAGAGACCCTTAATATGAGGGCTAGGAGAATGTGTTGCTTCACCAATTTAGGGACAAAGCCCCTTATCAGCTCAGAAGCTGTTATGGAACGAGAATGATGCCCCCTTTCCTAGGCAACATAATTCTCCTAAAATAAAATGGAGGAATGAGAGGGTAACAGGTAGGAAGGACAGGGGTCTCCAAATGGAGGAAATAGGCTGAAAGTGTCAAACATTTTTTTCTCTCTTGGATGGCATCACCGACTCAATGGACGTGAGTCTGAGTGAACTCTGGGAGATGGTGATGGACAGGGAGGCCTGGCATGCTGCGATTCATGGGGTTGCAAAGAGTCGGACATGACTGAGCAACTTAACTGAACTGAACTAAGTGGCAGGATGAAACAAACTAGTGTTATATTTCCCCTTCTCTATACAAATATAAAAAAGAGGTTTCTCTTAAAATTTGGAACACTTCCAAACTCATTTTATGAGGCCACCATCACCCTGATATCAAAACCGGACAAACACAACACACAAAAAAAGAAAACTACAGGCCAATATCACTGATGAACATAGATGCAAACAATCCTCAACAAAATTTTAGCAAACAGAATTCAGAAACACATCAGAAAGCTATACACCATGATCAATTTGGGTTTATTCCATAGACACAAGGATTCTTCAGTATATACAAATCTATTAATGTAATACACCCTGTTAACCAATTTTAACATAAAAACCATATAATCATGTCAGTAGATGCAGAAAAGACTTTGAGAGAATTCAGCACCCATTTATGATTAAAACTCTTCAAAAAATGGGCATAGAAGGAATGTACCTCCACATAGTAAAGGCTGTATATGATAAGCCTACAGCAAACATTATTCTCAATGGTGAAACACTGAAAGCATTTCCCCTAAGACTGAGAACAAGACAAAGGTGACAACTTTCACCACTATTATTCAACATACTTTTGGAAGTCCTAGCTATAGCAATCAGAGAAGAAAAAGAAAATCAGTGATAGATCAGAAAAGAAGTAAAGCTCTCACTGTTTGTGCATGACATGATACTGTACATAGAAAGCTGTAAAGATATTATCAGAGAATTACTAAAGCTAATCAGTCAATTTAGCAAAGTCACAGGATACAAAACCAATACACAGAAATCACTTACATTCCTATATACTAACAGTGAAAAATCAGAAAGAGAAATTAAAGAATCATTCCCATTCACCACTGCAATGAAAAGAATAAAATACCTAGGAGAAACTTAAGGAGACAAAAGAACTGTATACAGAAAACTATAAGATAATGATGAAAGAAATCAAAGGTGATATAGACAGATGAGAGATATTCCATGTTCCTGAGGAGGAAGAATCAATATTGTGAAAATGACTATACTACCAAGTGCAATCTGCAGATTCACTATGACCCTTATCAAATTACCAATGGCATTTTTCACAGAGCAAGAACAAAAAGTTTTGCAGTTCATATAGAAACTCAAAAGACCCCGAATATCCAAAACAGTCCTGAGAAAGAAGAATGGAATTGGAGGAATCAGCCATCCTGACATCAGATTATACTACAAAGCTATAGTCATCAAGAAAATATGGTACTGGCACAAAATCAGAAATATAGACCAATGGAACAAGATAGAAAGCCCAGAAATAAACCCATGCACCTATGGGTACCTTAGTTTTCACAAAGGAGGCAAGAATATANTAAAATACAAGACATCTAGTGAAACTGAAATTTGAGATAAAGAATGAGTAATTTTTTAGTATAAGTATGTCCCAAATAGTGCATGGGACATACTTGTACCAAAAAAAAAAAGTGTTGCTTATCTGAAATTAAGATTTTAATTGGGTATACTGGTTTTTTTTATTTGCTACATTTGGCAACCCTACCCCTGCCACACTGCCTTAAGGAGCAGGAGGCAGGGGCTGCCTTAAGGCCTCTGGCCCATGGGGCAGGGACTTCCCACTTCCAAATCCCCAGGCCTTAGCCGATCAGCTGGAACAGCTTGCTGGCTGAGAGAACATGTTTAATTTGGTCACTCATTAATTTGCACAGCTCTCTCCTTTAGTCCTCCTGGGCCTGGTGCTGCTCTAATGAGTTGAGGCTGGTAATGAACAGAAATCCCTTCATGTGGAACAACCCTGGTCTCTGGGCACTGGGTGGGCCAGCACCTCAGCTAACCTGCCTCTTCAAAAGCAGACCTATGGCAAGGGAGGCCCTGCTTCTCAGGTTGGCCTCAGGTCTGAAACGGAGCTGAGCGGCTACTGTCTCACACCTGACTGACGCTGGGGGGACAGAGAGAAGGTTGCTGATCCAGGTGGGAGGCTGGGTGGCAAAGTCCCCATCCTCTATGTTGCTGCTGCTAAGTTGCTTCAGTCGTGTCCGACTCTGTGTGACCCCGTAGATGGCAGCCCACCAGGCTCCCCCGTCCCTGGGATTTTCCAGGCAAGAACACTGGAGTGGGCTGCCATTTCCTTCTCCAACCTCTATACCAGGACTTAAAAAACTGGGCAAGAAAATTCTGATCTGGCAGGGCCATAGAAGAAGCCTGAGCATGGTCCTGGAGAAGCACTCAAGGTGACATTCCCCAAAGAGCACGACTTGGAAATATTCTGTGGAAAAAGGCTTTTGTGGTCAGATTTGTTTGGGAAACACAATAGATTGACACACATACACACACCCCATCAGCGGTTTGTTTATAGTGAGCTTTGTGAAGGCTCTGCAAAGTCTTACAATAAACAAACAAAATTTTTTATATTGGTTTAACTTGACATTTTCCATATTTATTTGACATTGAATCTTTTTTTTGTCATAACGCTGCTTACCTTCCCAGGTATTCATGCTCTCTGGGAAACATGGATACAGGACATTCTGCGGGCTGTGTCTCTGTGAGGGCAGTGGTCACTGGAGAGTAGCCAGGTTTTCTGGATCCTAGAGGCCATGTCTGCTGAATCCCATCACCCTGACCTGGTGTCCAGGCCTCAGCTCAGCCCTTTGCCCCCTCTGTGCCTTCATTTCAAATGAATCTTTTTTTCCCAGGCTCGGTCTGTGCACATGACGATGAGTGTCTATGTGTGCGTGTTCTTACATAATTCTATGCATGAGTACATGCAGGGACACCAGGCGCATATCTTTAAGTGTGAGCTAATCCAGAGAGCCCAAGAATGTAGAAATTAGAGACAGAGAGAGAGAAAGTGAAAATGAATTTGCTCAGTCGTATCTGACTCTTTGCGACCCCATGAACTGTAGCCTACCAGGCTTCTCCGTCCATGGGATTTTCCTGGCAAGGGTGCTGGAGTGGGTTGCCATTTCCTTCTCCAGGGGATCTTCCCAACCCAGGAATTGAACCCAGGTCTCCACATTGCAGGCAGATGCTTTACCCTCTGAGCCACCAGGGAAGCCCCTGAGAGAGAGAGACAGAGAGAGAGAGATTAATTATAATAGATTTTCTTTCCTGGCCCACTTTTTTGGGTAACTTCTTCCACCATTTCACCCACAAAGAAACATTCTAGAAGTCAGCTAGTGACAAAGTCCACACTGGTCATCCCATCTGCTCGAGCTTATGGGCTGTTTCCTTTTAGGACTGTGGAGTGAGGTCCCCACAGTTCATTGCTGATGGGCCTGGCCTGCACCCGTTGAGAAAGATAGCAGACAGAAGTAGAGGCTGCATCCCAGGCCCTGCAGTGCCAGTTTAAACATTTATTCTGTTTCTGGCTCTTTGGAAAGATTCTAGAAATGGCAGCAAGATCTTCACTTTCATTCACCTTAGAACTGAATGTCAGTTCCACAAGGGTAGGGACCATGTCTGTCTTATTATCCCTGTGTTCCTAGTGTCTAACACGAGGCCTGGCATGTAAGATGTGTGTGTGTATACACACATGGGCATGCATACATATAACAAATATTTATTGAGCATTTACTGTATGCTAGGCATTATCCTCAGGCTTCCCTTGTAGCTCAGTCGGTCAAGAGTCTGCCTGCAATGCAAGAGACTCGGGTTCGATCCCTGGGTTAGGAAGATCCCCTGGAGAAGGAAATGGCAACCCATTCTAGTAGTCTTGCCTGGAGAATCCCATGGACAGAGGAGCCTGGCAGGCTTCAGTCCATGGGGTTGCAAAGAGTGGGACATGACTGAGTGACTTTCACTTTCATTTTTCATGCATTATCCTAAGACCTTCACATGGAATAACCTATTGAATCCTCACAGTCACTTTCTGAAACAAGTACTATTATTATACCTATTTTACAGATGCAGACTCTGACGTACCAGGGGGCAAATAAGTCACCCTAAGTCACAAAGCCAAAAAGTACAGGCAGGATTTGACACAAGCAGTCTGGTTCCTGAGCTCTAAACCACTGTTCCGGACTTGGTGGTTCAATGAATAGTTGGATGAAGGTATGGATGCACACAGGTCTGAACAAATGAACAAAAGGAGCACTGGATGACGGTGGCTCACAAGCTCCCGGCAGCCTGACGCCAAGCATCCAGCTCTGCCAGAGCCTCCCTCCAGAAGCAGCACAACACAGGGAGCAAGCCCTGCCAGCCACCCGCACCAACGTCACCTCTTTCTTGTCTCCCTCCTTCTCTCCAGGCCTTTGCCATCTTTCCTGTCACCCTCCACCTTCCCCACTGATCCTCCCTAGCCACTCCCCAGCCCACAAGCTTCTGGGCCTGCCTGCTTGCCAAAGTCCCTGTCTCCTCTTCCTTGCACGCATGCATGCCTGTGCACTGAGAAGCCCACAAGCTGTTTCCAAAGCAGGGAGCAGCCTCACCCACGTGCTGTGCCTTTGATGTCCCCTTCCTGGCAGCTGCACGGCAATGAGCCACCCTTCACAGGCTTGGGTTCCAGAGGCTGGGTGCCAGTCAAGAAGCTTCACACACAAAGGCCTAGGCCAAGAGGAATGTGAGTCATTGGAAACCCAGCAAATAGGAGGCCTCGGAGGGACAGCCAGCCTGCTGAATGGCACTGGGGACATCTCAGAATCCTCAGGACCTGGGGGTCTCTCACTCAGCAGCCTCCCATTCAGGATGTTTCCAGGGACTATCTGCTATCTGCTAACATGATTCATAAATAATAACAACCCACCCCTCACATTGGTATAGCAATTTAGAATTGACAAAGTACATTTGTACCCATTCACCTAATCAATCTGCATTTTGGCAGAATTGGCAAAAAACTCTGGAGTCGTGATGCCTGGGTTTGAATCCTGCTTCCTAGCTGTGGCACATAGGAAAAGTCACTTATACCCCTAGAACCAGTGTCCACATCTTTAAAACAAAGACGATAATAACAATGGCTAGCTCTAGGGTTGCTGAGGAAGGAAATGAGCCAAACTGTGTATTATACTCAGAGTGATGGCTGTTGCTGCTATGCAGACTCATGCCATTTATTGAGTTTTTACTATATGTCAGAGGAGATCGGCCCTGGGTGTTCTTTGGAAGGAATGATGCTAAAGCTGAAGCTTCAGTACTTTGGCCACCTGATGCAAAGAGTTGACTCATTGGAAAAGACTCTGATACTGGGAGGGATTGGGGGCAGGAGGAGAAGGGGATGACAGAAGATGAGATGGCTGGATGGCATCACTGACTCGATGGATGTGAGTTTGAATGAACTCCAGGAGTTGGTGATGGACAGGGAGGCCTGGCGTGCTGTGATTCATGGGGTTGCAAAGAGTTGGACACGACTGAGTGACTGAACTGAACTGAACTGATATGTCAGACATTATGCTAAGTTCTTTAATTCACATGGTCTTTTCAACAATTCCGTGAAGTAGAAGTGGAAACTGAGGTTTATGAAGGAGAAATAACCTGCCCAGAGTCATAGTGTTAGTTGCCCAGTCGTGTCTGACTTGCGACCCCATGGACTGTAGCCAGCCTGGCTCCTCTGTCCATGAAATTCTCCAGGCAAGAATATAGGAGCAGGTTGCCATTCCTGTCTCCAGGGGATTTTCCTGACCCAGGGATCGAACCTGGGTCTCCCACACTGCAGGCAGATTCTTTACCATCTGAGCCACCTGGGAAGCCCATTCAGAGTCATAGAAGAAGTGGTAAAGTTGGAATTTCAACCCAGGTATTTCTGTTACCTGTAGAAGGAAATGGTGACCCACTCCAGTACTCTTGCCTGGAGGATCCCCTGGACAGAGCAGCCTGGCAGGCTACATTCCAAGGGGCTGCAAGTATCAGACACAACTTAGCTACTAAACCACCACCTCCATGTCTGCCACCAAAGCCCATGCTCTTGGGGGAACTGAAACTCAAAAGATGGCACTAGTCTGGGCTTCCAAACCAGACCAGTTCAACTCCAAACTGTTTCACAGCCTCTCCAGCGTTGCCCTTGTCTCCTGGGTGAGACAGATCCAGGCGTCTTCCATCCTTCAACCTCCCTGTCCTTTGCTGTTATGCCCAAATGGCAGAGACGGGAAGATGCTCTTCAAACACAATGCTGCCAAGCTTGAAGCTAGGCTCTAAGCACACGGACCCTGTCTCACGTGTCTCTGGAATAGAAGCGCCCAGGTCAGCAGGTGCCAGGCATACCTGCCTGCCTGCAGACCCTGGTTAGGTCTGGTCCAGGCCGCCCCTGTCCACCTTGTTTGTACTGCAGGTTCTTTCCCCATGACACGTGTTGGCACCTGACCCCCAGGAGGTAGACCCCTATTCACCATTCCTGGCTTACATACCGCCTGCCCTTGATTGGGATCACAAAGTCTGAGGGAACTGCTCTTAAAGGCAAAAACTGTGGAAATCAGAGGAGAAGGAAGAGAAGGAGGAGGAAGCAAAGAGCAGGTTCCTTGGCCCCTCACTTTAGTTCTCACGGCTTCAGCTACTCTTCCTGCCACATCTCTGGGCATACCCAAGTCCTGCCCATAGCCAGCATCACTCTGAGCCTGACTGACCTCACAGAAAGGTCTGAGAGCAGAGCTTCCCATGCCATCTCTCTGCTCCCGGAGGTCCTTCCACAAGGCAGACAGGCTGAACCACAATTCTTAGGGATAACTTCTCAAGGGAGGAGGGAAAAGTGAGTGAGCCCCTATTGTGTACTGGGGGCCAGATATATGGGCTCTGGTTTTCCAGATGTGATCCTCACAGCCATGCAAGGCAGGTATCATTGTTAACATTTTACAGAGGAAACAGCTGAGGTTTGGAGAGGCAAGTGATTTGCTGAGGGTCCTGCGGATGGTAAGTGGTGGAGATGGTGTTGGATTTGGGACTGGCTCCCAAGCTAGCAGACACATCCTACCATGCGCTGGTTCTTGGTGGGATGGGGGAACTTGGCCAACTTCTGCTCTGCAGCGCTTGTGGAATGAGGCCTCTGGACTTAAGGCTTTGCATGAATGGAGGTTTTAGTCCCATGAGTGTGCACTTGGAAAAAAAAAAAGATAACTCATTTTCGATGGAAGTGTTTAGGAAATGTGTTCCTTATCTTCCCTGCCTCCTTCAACAGTGTATAACCAAGCTCTTTCTGCAACTTTGGGGACGTTGTCATTAATCTCCCAGTGTTATTAGCACTGTTTCCCCTGCACAAAATGGCCCTGGCTTGTTTGCCATCTTTGAGCTCGTGTGCCTGGTTGGGGTTGTTCTGTATTTTACTAGTTTTGCTGCCTACTCCCCTGCTGTCAGGCCATCAGCTCTCACTTCTTGACACTTTTAGTGTGCCTGCTTCCAGCAGCCCCTTTGCCCTCCTTTTGATTTATGGCTTCTAATTTGCTATGGGCTTGGGAACCAGATAACCAAGTTAGAGTAAACAGGAGGGGAAGCACCATGGAGGGTCATCCTGCAGGTAGCCAGCCACGGCTATAGCACAGGCGGCCAAGGCCTGGAGGAACGGCCCCCAGTGCCCAGCCCTGAAGCCCGCGGCCTCACATCTGTGCTGTCAGGGGCCTCCTTATCCTGACTGGCACCAGGGCTGACCACCAGATCGGGCTGAGTCCAAGTCTAGCCCTTACGTAGCCCTAAACTGACGGGTCTCCCCAGTCCTGGCCACAGCTGAGGAGTGGCACACTCAAGGCAGGAGGACTGCCACATCTTGCTGAGCAGCCGAGAGTGGCATAATGCAGGGTTGTCCTTGCCTAGAGGCAGAGGAATGGGCCAGAGGGCCTCTGGAGATCTCCAGTATTCCTCCCTTTCTTATTCTTTCTCCCAGAGGTCCTGCAGAGAATTCTGGACTGAGGAAGCTCTCTCTGTCTCTCTCAGCCCTGTCCCCGGTCCTGCCCAGAGAAGGGGAGGACTCATGCCAGCATCCCTCGCAGCAGGGGGGCCCACTGGAGGCTTCTGAGCCTGGGTAGGCTGTGCCCCTCACTGCCTACGGTCTGGCCTGGTCCCTCACACTCCTACAGTCACTCCCCCTCCATTCTGGCAGGAAATAGGCTGAGCAGAGCTGGGCCTGGCTTGCCACCTCAGCAGTCCAAGGCCCTGCCTCTCCTCAAGTCTGGGGGAGGGAGGCGCCACCGAGGGGGAAGTACCGAGGTAGATTTAGGACTTGGGTGGAGTTTGAAGCCCCCAAAAGCCATTTTTCAATCTGAAAACTGAACCAAGCTGGTCTGGAATTGTGGCTGGAGGATAAATGTGGACCCCATGGTGTCATTTTATGGTCAATTTTCAGAGTGTAACTGCACTTTAAGCACTAACGCTGAGTAGCAGGAAAAAACTTCTTAACCGTAAGATCTATTAAGAGTGCAGAGCTAGCTCCCAGGGGTGAGGTGGGAATGCATAGATGTGAATCATTGGAAACAGGTCTAGCCCAGGCGCTAGGGAATAACCTGACCCAAGCTGGGCTACAGGGAGGGAGGAGCTGGGACGGGAAGGGTGAGAGGGGCCCTCCAGCTCCTTAGGCCCTGATGGTAGGAGCCTCCAGGTGTCTATTCCCAGGGGTTTGGAGTCCCAGACCCTACACTCTCCTGGCCTAGCTGCCCAAGCTGGGGCCTGGAAAACGCCAACACCTGGTAGCGCAGTGGGCCTGGTGGGTGCAGCCTGGCTCCTGTGCTGGGAATGAGGCCTGTTTCCCTTGTTGGCTTGTTCCGTGTCAATCACCAGCTTAAATTAGCTTTGGAAAGCCATACACAGCCAGCCTTCAGGGAAAGGGAACAAGAGGCCAGGGAGGGTCTAGGTTATTGTGGGTTAAATACCTGAGGGAAATAGAGTCAGGGGCGAGGAGACTGGAGGAGGGGGTTCAGAGGTGGAGGCTGCTGATGACTGATGGCAGATGGAAGGGGAGGCCAGGGAACCGAGTGATCTACAGGGTTCTTTCCAGCAGGAGAAAACCTCTGGTTCCAGCGGGTGCAGGAGTGAGGAAGCAGACCGAGTGCCAGACAGAACCTCCAGTAAAGTGAAGGTGAGCTTCCTCAGCTCTGCTCTCAGGGCCATAGTCTACTGATTGGAACGCCTGTCGGATTCCCATCTGGGACAAAAGATTCAGGGCCAGGGCTGGCAAGCACAGACCCTGGAAGACACCCATCTGGGGAAAGACAAAAAGCGAGGCTCAGGTCTGGCAGTGAAGAAACCTCAGCTGAGGCGTGATCCACTGTGTGACCTTGGGCGAGTCATTTTTCCTTTCTGAGTTGAAACGTATCCATTTGTATCAGGGTGGTGGTTGGGGAGGGGGAGAAGGGCAGGGTGGGGGAGCCGGGAAGAGTGTGGAATTTGAACCCAATCAATTCCTTTTAACCTAGGAATATAAGGGTCTTGCCAGCTAGGACATTCCTGGATTCCTTGGTCTGGTGTGCTCTGGGACAGGATTTTCTGGGGATTAAAAATAGAACTAGAAAGAAAGAAAACCCTCACCAGGTGCCAGGGAGGAGTTGAAGTGCTTCTTACAAAGATGAACTCATTTCATCCTCATAGCAACTCCGCAAGGTGAATGCTATTGGCTCCATTTCACAGACGAGGAAATCGAGGAACAGAGAGACTCAAGCACCAAACTGACTGAAACCATTAATGCTTGTTCGGCCTTCTTTCTGTTTTTTTTTTTTTTTTCCCTAAATGGGTGACCCTGTCCTCCCCACTCCCAGGCTAGGGCTCTGTGTTCCCTTTTGTGGCTTTCTCGTGCCCCAGCCAGGGGTCTCCTTGAGTTGCCCTTCACCTCCCTACCCTCCCTCCTTCCCCTCCCCTTCTCTCTAGGGGAGCCAAGCCAGGCTCGGGTTTCTCCATTTCCATGCTGAGGCTCCTGCCCTGGGCTGGGCTCACTGGCGAGATCTTGCTGACCTTGCACTTTCCATCCATCCTGAGGCCCTGGGCTCTGAATGGACGGGTGAGAAGTCTAGCATGCGCGGCCCTGGTGGGGGACTGAGGAAATGTTGGCCTCTTGCCCTTGACCCCTTATGAGAAAGAAAGCAAGCCAGTCCCACTGAGCAGGCCTGACTTTGACCCTACAACCCTGTCTGAGTAGATCTGAGGCAGGCATATTGCTGCGGGCCCTGGAGGGCTAGGTCCTCAGGATTGTATGTATCCAAACCGCCTCTTCAAATCACCATTGAGTACTAACTCTGTGTAGCATTCGACTAATTTCTTCCTTAAGCTCTGTCTTTAGGAATCATAACATTGCAAACTCTTATAGCTGGATAGACTCTTAGAAATCAGCGAGGCCAAGACCTTTTGGTTTCAGATGAGAAGCCTGAGGCCCAGAGAGGGCAAGTGAAAGTGAAAGTGTTAGTTGCTCAGTCCTGTCTGACTCTGTGACCCTATGGACAGTAGCCCGCCAGGCTCCTGTGTCCATGGGATTCTCCAGGCAAGAATACTGGAGTGGGCTCCCATTTCCCTCTCTAGGGGATCTTCCTGACCCAGGGATTGAACCCAAGGGTCTCGTGCTGCAGCCACATTCCTTACCATCTGAGCCACTGGAGGGAGGGCAAGGGTATGATCAAAATAGGACAGCAAGACAGCCATGGAGGCAAGGCGAAACCCTGGGTTTTGACTCTTCCCGGTGACTCTGGAGGTCCCTGCTGGGCCTCCAGAGCCGGCTGTGTGCCACCCTCTTTGGGGTGGCCCTGCTTGAGGCCTCAGCCCTCGACATGCACAGGATTCCTCCCTAGACACACACACACACACACACACACACACACACACACACGCGCATGCACACACTGATCTAGAGATTCAGGCCCTGGGGAGTGAAGGCCAGGATGCCAGAACTGAAACTGTGCCAGTAGGGTGGGAGGGGCATGCCAAGGTGTGAATATGCCCTCTTTTTCCCTGCCTTAGAAGGTCATGTCTACCCTTCATGTACTCTGCTTAAAAGGACAGCAGAGGTCGATGGAAAACCCTCAAGCATAACTGTTTTTCTGTCTAGTGATGCTTGAAAGTCTTGGAGGGCTCTGGCAAAGTCCCTGACCCATCCCCTGGGCTCTGTGTTGCACCTGTCTCGTTCCCGTGTCCAAAGCCCAACTGGTGCCCCTTCCCACCCAGTTTTGCAGATGGCCGCTGCCACCTGGCAAGCCAGGAGCAGTGGCCACAAGGGGGCACTGGCGCTCCACGGCTCCACTGGGCTCGGAGGCGCGCGCTCTCCCTGACTGGGGTGGGGGGGCAGCAGGAGTTTGTCTTGGGCTCCCCCCACTCCTGGCACCCTCCCATTTCCTCTTGGAAGCCTCCCTAATCCTCTTCTGCCGAGGGTCACATCCTTGGGCCCAGGGACGAGGTGTTTCATTTTCAATTCGCCCCCACTGCCCCTGGGGGAGCTCCGTGAACGCAGGGAGGGGAGACCCCTGGGCTGCAGCCTTCTCTGACCCTCAGCACAGCCAGTATCCTTGATGCTCCGCTTGCCTCCTCTCGGGGTGTCTCTCTCTTACCAGCTTGCCCTCCGTTCCCTTGCTGGCCTGTCTTCTGCCTTGGAGCCCTTGTTTCAGCTCCATCCGTTGGGTCTTCCGTCTCCTTTCTGCGCTATCAGTTTTCAGCTTTTACTCCTTCCTCCTCTCCCCCCTCTTTTCTCCCCTGGTCCTCTTCTTCTCTCCTCTTTCCTTCCCAGGCCTCCCACCTTCCCTCTCCCTTCTCCTCTGCTCCCACCCTGCTCTCCCTCTGCCCTTGTTCCACGGTGGCCTCTCACCCAGTGGCCTGGGCCTCCATCCCTGCATGTCCCTCCAGGCTCAGATGGGGACTTGGGGGTGGGGGGAGGCAGTGGCGGTTGAAATACTTGAGTGGAGGGGCTCTGGGTCAGACACTCTTCAGTCCACTTAGCAGATGCAGCCTCGAGGGGTAGGGGAGTGGTCCAGAGACTGGGGCCTGCTCTCGGCCAGGGCCCTGCCGGGCTGTGCGGCCTTTCCCATCCACTCCCTGGCTTCAGTCGGCCCCTTGACACAATGGAGCCCTGGATCTCTGAGAATTCTCCCAGCTCATGTTTTTTTTTTTGTTTTTTTTTTTCACTTGTCAGCAGTGACTGTCAATCCCCAGAGGCCTGAGCACTGCTTCTCGCAGATTCCCCACTGTCCTCAACACCCCACCTTGGAATGCTAGGGACCCTTGGTGTGACAGACAGAGCTCTGCCCATGTCAGCATGTTATACTGATGGAGAGGGGCTAGCACTGGACATAGGCCTTAACATCCGCATACTGGAGTCTGTCCGGCACAATGGCTCACTGACTTCATGGGGCCTGGGCAGCTTTTACAGCAAATAATTGTAGGGAGTTGGTACTGGAAGAGTTGGGGCAGAGGTAAGTCAAGCCTAAATTATGGGCCCTACATAGTCCCCACTCCACCCTGAACTCTAGCCCTGAGGTGTAAACCCAAGGCCCTTGACCTGCCTTCCAGAATCTACATCCCCTGCAGTACAAATAAGGAAGTCAACATCCAAAGAGGGTCAAAAATTTAGCCAAGTACATGCAGCAAGGTGGCCACAAGCTGAAGTGAGGCCCCAAGGCTCCCACCTCCCACCTCCCAGCCATGAGAGCTTTGGGGCTGTGAGGTTGAGGGTGTGGAGGTGTTGCCATGGGTGGGCCAGTACTGGTAAAGTGGAGGGAGCTGGGCGGGAGTCTGAGGTAGGAACGGATGGGGACATCAGTCTGCTCCCACCTCTTGTGATGGGCACATGCCCATCCTACTAGTGAGGCAGACCTGGGGCCGCTGACGGTCCCTGCCACAGATGGAGGGTAGTACCCCCACCTGACAGTGTGATTGATCACATTCTCCCTTTCTTCCCTCAGCCCCCAACCTTCTTGCAGACCCCAGAGAGGGCCCAGCCTGACTTCGAGGCAATTCACCTGTTTTTGATTTGAGACTCAGGTGGACGTTTCTTTCTTCTCATCAAAGAAGTAGTGAGGGGAAGGCAGGGCCCCATCCATCACCCCAGCCTCTCAGCAGCCTTAGGGAGGGGGAGCAGTGGGGGAAGGGAAAGGCCCAGGGATCTCAAAGCCTCCTTAATTCCCAAAGGGAGCCTCCCAGACAGCCAGGCTGAGCGTTACTAGCCCAGACATTTAGATCCTGGCCACAAATGCTCAGGAGAACTGCCCAGTGGTTCCTCCAATCCTGGCTGCCTGGGGAATGGGAGAGGTGTCTGGAAGGGCTTTGGGCCCCAAACAAGAACAGAACAAGATTTAGCACCCAGGGAAATGGGGAGAGGGATAGGTGGGGGGATTAATTTTGTTTTTTATCACCTACTCTGTGCCAGACATTCTTCAACATGTTATTTGTGTTATTGGACTACCCCCACATCGCTTCATCCTGCAGATAAGGAAACTGAGGCTCAGAGAGGTAAAGTAATTGCACCAAGGTCAAATCACTAGGAAGTAAGTAAATAATGGGGGCTAGATTTGAGATCACAGCTGTTTGGTTCCAAAGAGAAGGCAGAAGGGAGGTAAGGTATGGATGCTGGCCCCGCCAGAAAAGAGGACCTGCGGCACCCACTCTCTATCCCACCCCCAGTATGTGCTCCCACGTGCTTCAGCTCCAGGCAACCCCTAACCCACATGTAGTCCTAATGGGATTAGAAGGAGCCACACCTTCTTCTGGGAGTGACCCAGCCTTGGGCAGGGCACATGGCCTGCTGCTAGGAGCAGGGTTGAATTTCAGTCACCTCCCCACACTGTTCACCTGCACCAGACCTCCTTGAGCAGGGCTCAGGCTACACAGCCATCTGCTGTGGCCCTGCTCAGGCTGTCCTTTCTCTAGAACAGAGTGAACAAACTCTGGTCTGAGAGGGAAAGAGAGCAGCTCATAGGCTTGTCCACATGCTCCGTGATGCCCGATTTTCCTCCTTCCCGTTCCTGAATGTTCTCATCATCGCCACCATCACCACCATCTCCCCAGACAGCCTCCTGATAATACAGTTACTATTAACAGGAGCGCCACTGCAGCTCAATCTCTTTGGAATTCTCCCCCTGAGGCAACCTGTTTTCTCCCTGCCGGACTCTTCCTCATTACACCCCTCTCAGTTTCCAGCTTGCAGAAGCCCATCCTCATGGAAATGAGTTTGTGGCCTGGATGGCCTAGGGAGACCTGAGAGAGGGAGGGGAGCAGGGACACTGCATGGACTCAGGTTTGCTGTTTCGCTGCTGTGTGGCCTTGGGCAAACTGTTCACCTCTCTGGGCCCAGCTCTCCATCCTCACTCTGGAGGGGCGAGTAGATGCTCCCCATGGTCATTTCCAGCCCAACCTATCAGCATACTGGAATCTCTGAGTCCAGCAGTCCTGCTCCTGTCTAGGCATGAAGCAATGAGCCCAAACCACCTCTTGGGTCCCTTTCTGAGGCTTCCAGCCAGGCAAGACACCAAAGGCAAGCTGCTGCTGCTGCTGCTAAGTTGCTTCAGTCGTGTCCTACTCTGTGTGACCCCATAGACGGCAGCCCACCAGGCTCCCCGTCCCTGGGATTCTCCAGGCAAGAACACTGGAGTGGGTTGCCATTTCCTTCTCCAATGCGTGAAAGTGAAGTTGCCCAGTCGTGTCCAACTTTTCGCGATCCCATGGACTGCAGCCTACCAGGCTCCTCCATCCTTGGGATTTTCCAGGCAAGAGTACTGGAGTGGGGTGCCATTGCCTTCTCCGAAAGGCAAGCTAGGGGAATGGAAAGCATGTCCCAGCTTTGCTGCTTTGCAACTGTGTGACCTGGGACAGGTCAGTTTACATCTTTGAGCTTTGGTATCTTCACCTGAGGGCTTCCCAGGTGGTGCCAGTGGTAAAGAACCTGCTTGCCAAAACAGGAGATATAAGAGACTTCGGTTCAATCTGTGGTCATGGAGATCCCCTAGAAAAGGAAATGACAACCCACTCCAGTATTCTTACCTGGAGAATCCCATGGACACAGGAGCCTGGCTGGCTACAGCCCATGGGGTTGCGAAGAGTCAGACATGACTGAAGTGACTTAGCACATAGCACATATGCACGTCTTCAACTAAACAATGAAGAACAATGTATCTACCCTCCAAGGAAAGGGTGCTGTAAGGAGTCAATAAAATAATGTATGTAACTAGGACCTATACAGTGCCTAATGCAATAGGCATTTATTCATTCATTCAACAAACATTTCTTTAGTATTTACTAAGGGTTGTGGGATAGTCTAATAAGAGTGGAGTCTCTGGTGTCAGATTACCTGGGTTCAAAACCCAGTTCTGCCTTTCATTACCTGTGTGACCTTGATTGAGTGACTTCACCTCTCTGTGCTCTAGTTGCCCCAGCTCTAAAATGGGGCACCTACCTCATAGTCCTGCTGTTACGATAGAATTATTCCATGTAAAGCATCTATTGCTCAGCACACAGTAGGAGCTCATGAAATGTCATGACACTGTTCTAAATGTTGGGGTGCAGTGGGAACAAAATGAATGACGCCCACTTGCATGGAGCAGTCAGTAAATGTTGGCTACTTTCCCTCTTCCTATTGTTTTCCCCTGTAAGGGGGATAAAGAAGTGTCTTAGATCATTCCAGCTCAGAATCCTTCTTTGCTCTCTCCCCTCTTCCAACTAATCCATAAATATTAAACAAATATTCATACATGCAAGGAAGATTCATTGAGTACCTTGTCTAGCTCTCTGCTAGATGCTGAGGCTGTAGACATGAATATGACTCAGCCTTCATTCACTGTAAGTTCTCAGTCTATGAGGGGGGCGGGGGAGAGAGAGAGAGAATGAGAAAGACTCTTCTTACTGATTTTCTTAGGGCCATAGGGGAAGACGTCTCAGAGGAGGTAGCTCTATGTTCTGACTTATGCAAAGATTCCAGACATAAGAGCATGAGCAAGGGCACAGAGGTGCTAAGAGATGACCAGCAGTCCAGCGTGGCTGGGATATCAGTAGGTATGGAAGACTGCTCTGGTCTTCTCCCTAGAGCCCTCTTTATGGGGCCTCTACATCAAGCCAGGCCCTGCACTTGGTGTTCTCTAAAGTTCTCTCACCATGAGGCAGGAACGCTTACCTGCACCTCACACAGGAGGAAACAGACTCAGGGTGGTGAAGGGAATATGCTCAGGGCCACCCATTTAGCAGATGGCAAAACTGAGGTAGGGCCCCAAGTCTGTCTGCTTCTCTCAACACTTCCCTGCTCTCTGTAGATAGCGAACTGGCCTGTGCGCTGCTTTGCTCCAGGTAGCTATCTGTGTGGAAGCAAGCGGGAGGTTGAGGAGAGGGACGCCTGAGGGCCTGGGTGCATGGCAGTCAGCCTGCACCTTCATGCCCTGTTGTGGGGACATGTGGGCAGCAGGAAGTAGCAAGGCCTAATTATTCGTATATCTCTCCCTACCCAGGAACTTGCCACAAGGAAGGCTAAGCCTCTTTCCCACCACTTTTCATGCACACACACACACATGCACGCATGCATACACACACACATACATACACACACACCATCCTGCCCTGCTCCTAAAAATATCAAACCAGTGGAGCTGCAAGGGAAATGAATGTTTGGCAGCAGAGCAAGTGGCCTAGGAGTGGTGTCAGGCTCCGTAAATATTTACCCGCTGGATTAGAGCAGAAGTTGGAAACATTAGGCAGCTGAAAATTGCTGTTTTAATAGCATGGCTGATAAATCCAAACTTGGGGGGTTTGTTTGGAAGTTTCAGCTTCTGGGAATTTTAGCATGTAAACTATGGGCCTGGGGTGGCCGGGAACAGAGCAGAGGGGTGTGGGTGTGGGCTGCTGGGTGGGTTTGTCTACAGACAAGGCAACCAGGCCAGAGAAGGCCCAGCGCCTCAGGCTTCAGCCATTCAGAAGATGCTGCACTAATTCATCTCATTCTTTCATTTATCCATCCATCTATCAGACTCTGGTCAAAAGGAGGTGTGATGAGCAAACATTTATTGAACCCCAACCACATGCTACAATGGGGGCTTTTAGACCCTAGTTCAACATTTACTATAACCCTCAATGGTAGCAAATACTGTTTTCACTCCCAAAGGTTTGAGGAAAATCAAGTCTCAGGGAAGGTAACTTGCTCAAGGGCATCAGCTGAGAAGAACCAGAACAGGGTTTTAAGCCCAGATGTCTCTGACCACAAACCATGTTCTTCCCCTTGCACTGCACTACTCACCAAGGTGGCTTATGAAGTAGCAGCTGAATATATTTCTGAGAAATCTGAACCAACGGGCCCAGAAACACAATGCTGAATCTGACCCAGCTCCTCCCTCAGAGAGTTCCTGATCTAAAAGGGGTCTGGGGCTGTGTATCCAGGTGGCTGTAATTTCAGAGAGAAAGCAGCTAGTGCCCTAAGAGAGGATCAGACAGGGCGCTGTGGGGCTTCCAAGAGGGGACAGTTTCTCTCAGCTTGGGGTGCAGAGAAGAGGTCAGGTGTCAGGGTGAGGAGGACCCAGATGGCTCCCTGAAGGGAGTGGTGGTGGAGGTGGGCCTTCCTTAACTGCTGAGTAGAATTTGCAGAGGTGAAAGGAAGGAGGGCAGGTGGTCTAGACAGCAGGAACAGCTCATTGAAAGTATGAATCAGAAATAGAGAGTTTGGTTAAAGCCTAGCATCTATAGAGGCTTTCCTGCTAGCTCAGATGGTAAAGACTCCGCCTGCAGTTCAGGAGACCCCAGTTCAATCCCTGGGTCGGGAAGATCCTCTGGAGAAGGGATAGGCTACCCACTCCAGTGTTCTTGGGCTTCCCTTGTGGCTCAGCTGGTAAAGAATCTGCCTGCAATGCAGGAGACCTGAGTTCGACCCCTGGGTTGCGAAGATCCCCTGGAGAAGGGAAAGGCTACCCACTCCAGTATTCTGGCCAGGAGAATTCTATGGACAGTCCATGGGGTCACACAGAGTCAGACACGACTGAGTGACTTTCACTTCACTTAGCATGTATAGAGATAGGAGTAGGAAATAAGTCCCAGAAGGTCCATGGGACCCAGATTGTGAGGAGCTTCAGGCCACCAAACTGGAACCCTTCAGAGCTGAGGGAGTCCAGGGTCCCAGGCCTCAGAACTCCCCATTTTTCCTTCTGCTCTCAGAAAAAAGCCCAGAGAACAGTTCTGCTCTGAAATATTTACCTCAGCTCAACTGCACGTGGGACAAAGCCCTGAGCACACCCACCCCAGTGTGTGCGCGCGTATAGCTGTATTCCTTCCACCACGCTGGCCTTCTTGCTGCTTCCAGCTCCAGGTAACCCCCATTCTATCCTGAGGCCAAGATCCCCACTCCCCACTACTAGGGCTGGGGCCCAGGTGTCCCTGACGGGGCTGCTGGGANGTACCTTGTCTAGCTCTCTGCTAGATGCTGAGGCTGTAGACATGAATATGACTCAGCCTTCATTCACTGTAAGTTCTCAGTCTATGAGGGGGGCGGGGGAGAGAGAGAGAGAATGAGAAAGACTCTTCTTACTGATTTTCTTAGGGCCATAGGGGAAGACGTCTCAGAGGAGGTAGCTCTATGTTCTGACTTATGCAAAGATTCCAGACATAAGAGCATGAGCAAGGGCACAGAGGTGCTAAGAGATGACCAGCAGTCCAGCGTGGCTGGGATATCAGTAGGTATGGAAGACTGCTCTGGTCTTCTCCCTAGAGCCCTCTTTATGGGGCCTCTACATCAAGCCAGGCCCTGCACTTGGTGTTCTCTAAAGTTCTCTCACCATGAGGCAGGAACGCTTACCTGCACCTCACACAGGAGGAAACAGACTCAGGGTGGTGAAGGGAATATGCTCAGGGCCACCCATTTAGCAGATGGCAAAACTGAGGTAGGGCCCCAAGTCTGTCTGCTTCTCTCAACACTTCCCTGCTCTCTGTAGATAGCGAACTGGCCTGTGCGCTGCTTTGCTCCAGGTAGCTATCTGTGTGGAAGCAAGCGGGAGGTTGAGGAGAGGGACGCCTGAGGGCCTGGGTGCATGGCAGTCAGCCTGCACCTTCATGCCCTGTTGTGGGGACATGTGGGCAGCAGGAAGTAGCAAGGCCTAATTATTCGTATATCTCTCCCTACCCAGGAACTTGCCACAAGGAAGGCTAAGCCTCTTTCCCACCACTTTTCATGCACACACACACACATGCACGCATGCATACACACACACATACATACACACACACCATCCTGCCCTGCTCCTAAAAATATCAAACCAGTGGAGCTGCAAGGGAAATGAATGTTTGGCAGCAGAGCAAGTGGCCTAGGAGTGGTGTCAGGCTCCGTAAATATTTACCCGCTGGATTAGAGCAGAAGTTGGAAACATTAGGCAGCTGAAAATTGCTGTTTTAATAGCATGGCTGATAAATCCAAACTTGGGGGGTTTGTTTGGAAGTTTCAGCTTCTGGGAATTTTAGCATGTAAACTATGGGCCTGGGGTGGCCGGGAACAGAGCAGAGGGGTGTGGGTGTGGGCTGCTGGGTGGGTTTGTCTACAGACAAGGCAACCAGGCCAGAGAAGGCCCAGCGCCTCAGGCTTCAGCCATTCAGAAGATGCTGCACTAATTCATCTCATTCTTTCATTTATCCATCCATCTATCAGACTCTGGTCAAAAGGAGGTGTGATGAGCAAACATTTATTGAACCCCAACCACATGCTACAATGGGGGCTTTTAGACCCTAGTTCAACATTTACTATAACCCTCAATGGTAGCAAATACTGTTTTCACTCCCAAAGGTTTGAGGAAAATCAAGTCTCAGGGAAGGTAACTTGCTCAAGGGCATCAGCTGAGAAGAACCAGAACAGGGTTTTAAGCCCAGATGTCTCTGACCACAAACCATGTTCTTCCCCTTGCACTGCACTACTCACCAAGGTGGCTTATGAAGTAGCAGCTGAATATATTTCTGAGAAATCTGAACCAACGGGCCCAGAAACACAATGCTGAATCTGACCCAGCTCCTCCCTCAGAGAGTTCCTGATCTAAAAGGGGTCTGGGGCTGTGTATCCAGGTGGCTGTAATTTCAGAGAGAAAGCAGCTAGTGCCCTAAGAGAGGATCAGACAGGGCGCTGTGGGGCTTCCAAGAGGGGACAGTTTCTCTCAGCTTGGGGTGCAGAGAAGAGGTCAGGTGTCAGGGTGAGGAGGACCCAGATGGCTCCCTGAAGGGAGTGGTGGTGGAGGTGGGCCTTCCTTAACTGCTGAGTAGAATTTGCAGAGGTGAAAGGAAGGAGGGCAGGTGGTCTAGACAGCAGGAACAGCTCATTGAAAGTATGAATCAGAAATAGAGAGTTTGGTTAAAGCCTAGCATCTATAGAGGCTTTCCTGCTAGCTCAGATGGTAAAGACTCCGCCTGCAGTTCAGGAGACCCCAGTTCAATCCCTGGGTCGGGAAGATCCTCTGGAGAAGGGATAGGCTACCCACTCCAGTGTTCTTGGGCTTCCCTTGTGGCTCAGCTGGTAAAGAATCTGCCTGCAATGCAGGAGACCTGAGTTCGACCCCTGGGTTGCGAAGATCCCCTGGAGAAGGGAAAGGCTACCCACTCCAGTATTCTGGCCAGGAGAATTCTATGGACAGTCCATGGGGTCACACAGAGTCAGACACGACTGAGTGACTTTCACTTCACTTAGCATGTATAGAGATAGGAGTAGGAAATAAGTCCCAGAAGGTCCATGGGACCCAGATTGTGAGGAGCTTCAGGCCACCAAACTGGAACCCTTCAGAGCTGAGGGAGTCCAGGGTCCCAGGCCTCAGAACTCCCCATTTTTCCTTCTGCTCTCAGAAAAAAGCCCAGAGAACAGTTCTGCTCTGAAATATTTACCTCAGCTCAACTGCACGTGGGACAAAGCCCTGAGCACACCCACCCCAGTGTGTGCGCGCGTATAGCTGTATTCCTTCCACCACGCTGGCCTTCTTGCTGCTTCCAGCTCCAGGTAACCCCCATTCTATCCTGAGGCCAAGATCCCCACTCCCCACTACTAGGGCTGGGGCCCAGGTGTCCCTGACGGGGCTGCTGGGAACAGGAGAGTGAAGCTGCTTCAGATATGCGGACATTTCTGAATCTGAGGAGAAAGGGGCTCCGGGGGGAAAGCTATGGCAGGTATCTGGGCCCCTGAATAGAGGGGCAGAGAAAGGCAACAGGGGCAGCTGAGCGAGAAGAAAGCCTTGCTTGGGCACTCAGGAGGCCTGGATAGGAAACCTCCTTCTGATGTGTGAGCTTGGTGACGTCAACATGGAGGCATGAGAATTTGGTGAGATGACGCATAGAAAACACTTAGCATGCTGCTTGGCACATAGTAAGCACTCAGCCAGTGTCAATCACATCATCGTGAATAAGTGAACACTTGCGTATCGCAATAGGGAGGGATTTTGTGTATAAGGGAAAACTTCCAAAGAGCAGAGTTATTTCCTGGAATGTCTTCCCTGGGAGGTTTACAATAGGGAGTCCCTGCCCCACCCAGCCAGCAGAGCAATCCAGACAGTCTGTGGGTTTCCTTGTAAGTTTCACATCTCCATTTTAGGCTTGGAGAGTTGGGGTATCGGGACTTCTAACTTCTGCCTTGGGGTTCGACACCAGGCCCAGCTACGTTATACTCCCTCCTCCCGCTTTTCCCAGGGCCTTCGGCCCTTTTTCTGCCAAATGGGAAGAAACAGGCGTGCACTACATTCTGTGGGGTGGGAGAGAATGTCAGCAAAGAGGAGGTGACAGGCAGGGCTGCGCAAGGAGCAGGGGAGGGGGGCCAGCCAGCCCAGGGAAAGGTGTGAGTGAAATGGAAGAAGCTGTTCCTCCTGGGCTCTGTCCTCCCCAGTCCCCAGCTGGGGGGGCGGGAAGCAGGCCCAGAGGGGCTGGAGGCCATCCCCAAATTTGGTAATTAGGCCTCTCTGTGTGGTTTTCTTGCTCCAGAAAATGTTAATTTATTGCAATTTGAAAAATGATCGAGCCAGGGCTGGGGACTCAGCAGCTGGTGCAAGGGAGAGAGAAATCTCTTTTTGTTCTACAGGGAATTGGGCTGCTGCCCCCGCCCCCACCCTGGCTCCCCAGCCAGCCATCCTTCTCCCGGAGTGTCGAATGTCGACAGGCTCCTCCCAGGAGCGGTCTGCCTTCCTTGGGGGCTGAAGCGGCCCGCATTTATCAAAAGCTGGGAAGCTTCTGAGGGAAAGAGGTGTGTGGGGAGGTATGTGAGCCAGGCCTGGTGGGGGTGGGGCCTTGATGATTCTCCACAGCCTCTGGGGTCACCGTGGGGGCTGCAGCCTGGGGCCTGAGTTGCGAAGGGAGGCCTGGAGGGGGGCGTCTGGCTGGAAGCAGTGTGGGAGACTGCTCTCCTCTTCCTCGCTTCTGTCAAGCTCTGTCCCACCTGCCTGGCTGCCCCCCTCACCTCTATTGTTCGGCCAGACAAAAGATGATTATGGAAAAACAGGCTGCACCCAGCAGGCAGGCTCAGCAAATCAACAAATCCCCAAATCTGCTGCTGCTGTTGCTGCTGCCTGGCGGAGGCCCCCTGGGCCCAGGACCATGGGCCTCATTCAGCACCCACCACTGGCACGCGGCACCATCTGCTGTGCCTCTGGGGACAGCCCGCGTCTCATCTCTGGGAGCCTCTGCCCTGTGCAGGAGGCTCCAAAGTGGCTGCTTCTTCCTGGGTACCATGACCCTCCTTGCCATCTCTTGCCCATGCCACCCTCACCCCTCCATTCCTCAGCAAGCACTGTGGACACCCTCTCTGTGCAAGGGTACTGGACTAGGTACTAGGACACCAAGGTGAGCGAGGCATAGTCCCTGCCCTGAAGGAGGTTCTAAAAGGGGAAAGAGATAAATATAAAACGAAAAGGGAAAATTAAAAAGAAAAGAAAAAGCCTTCAGAGGGATAGCGACAAGTCAGGTCATTACCTTCATCACTTTCTCACTCACTGTCATCCTCACACCCACCTCCCCTCCCCTCCACTTCTGTCCCCTCCACCTCTCCCCTCACCGCCTCTTCCTGAAATCTCCTTAGTCTGTGCCCACCAGCATCAACCCCAACACGATAAGCCTCATCACTGTCATCTCCATCATCACTATTTCCAATTCCTCCTTCCTGCAAATCTATTCCCTGCCCTCTAGGAATTTAGAGCCTGAAAACTGACAAGCCAACAGGGCACAACTCTTAAGACACAAAAATAAAACCCCCTTGAATGCGTGTGTAGGAAAATATTTACACCATAGTCTTCAGTTCAAGCAACCTCTTGGGGGCTTCTGGAATCTCTCACATCTGGTTGAAGCTTTGCAATGAGATTCAGATCAGTTCCTGGTCTATGAAAACGTTCCTCATCCTGTCTCTCCTCCCAATGGGCCAGCGTTAGCCCTTCTGGAGGCTGGGAGCCAAGGAGCCGAAGAAATCCAGCCCAGAGACTAAAGGTGGTGTCTGTTTGCATTTCAGCAGCAACCTGCTGGCAGCTGGACAGTTTGGAATTCTCAGCATTCCTGCTGGGCCTGGGCTCAGCTCAGGTGCCACCCATCCTGGCCTGGCAGACAGTAGATAGGAGGGCTAAGGAGTTCCAGGGCTCCAGAGGAAACACCCTTTCGCTAAGTCACAGTGCCTCGATGGGCTACCCAGGGAAGGGTGATAGGTGTCCAGGAAAGTCAGGGTTAAGGTGGGAAGCTTATTGATAGCAAGAGGGAGAAGCTGCCGCAGGGCCAGCCCACTCCGGGCTGTCAGCAGAGAACCGAGTGGAGGTTTTTAAGGAAGTATTCCATGCATCTTGTCTTGTAGGAGCCTCAGTAACCACTGTTAGAGGTAGGAAGGATGGCTGAAGACTTAGTTTTCATTCTGAGTGCCTGTGTACCTGCTAAGTCACTTCAGTCTTGCCCGACTCTTTGGGACCCCATGAACTATAGCCCACCAGGCTCCTCTGTCTATGGGATTCTCCAGACAAGAATACTAGAGGGGGTTGCCATGCCCTCCTCCAGGGGGTCTTCCCAACCCAGGGATTGAACCCATGTCTCCTATGTCTCCTGCATTGGCAGGCAGGTTCTTAACCACCAGCGCCACCTGGGAAGCTCAGCTTTCATTCTACAGATGAGCAAACTGAAGCCCAGAGAGGCCCCAACAAACAATAGTGGTGAGTTTCAGGCTCCTTCCTGCGGGCTGCCTGAGTCTGCCTTCCTTGGCATTAGAGGAATTCCTAGACAAGTAAGGGGAGACTTGCCTGTGACATCATCCAGGGCTTCCTCACACTCAGAAGAGTGGTGGAAGCCGATGTGGCCTTGTTGGCCTCTCCTCAGGCTCCTAGTGTCCTATGAAGACTGTCTGCCAAACTCAGCCAAGCTCTTAAGTTATTTTCTTTTCACTACAGAGAAGGTGGTGTGAGGAGAGGGGCTCACTAACGAATTGACTAAGCAAGGCAGCAACCGTCCCCTTGCTGGCCCCAGGCTGCCCTCATGCTCAGGCCAGCACCCTAACCACCAAAGAGCCTCTGGTGGCCCCAGGACCCAGGGGACCAAGCATGCTCCTCAGTCCTCCCTTTCTCTCTCAGATCTTCAGGTCTGCCCAGGCTCTCCTGCTTGCTTGCCTTCCCTGCTTCTCTGTGCCAGCCCATTTGCTGCTACTCTCAGCTTGAACCTGCAGGCGTCTACTCCACACCTGTCACAAGGAGATTCCTGTCCCAGCAATGCTCCAACCTCGTGGTTTTCCAAGTAAGTCTGCAAGCATCAGCATCCCCTGGGACCTCATCAGCTTGCAGACTCTTGACTCTGTCCCAGACCTACTGCATCAGACTTTGGGGTAGGATCCAGCACTCTGTGTTTTAACAAGCCCTTCTGGTGACTCTGCTATATGTTAGAGTTTGAGAACCAGTAGTAGGAAAAGGGTAATGGACCCAGGCCCACCTGGATTCAAATCCCAGCTCTGTTAACATTAGCTGTGTAACCTAGGCCAGGCCAATATACCTCCTAAATCCTCAGTTTCTTCATCTGGGAAATGGAGATCATAACACCTGGCTACCTGAAAATAGCATTAATTCTGATTCACTCTAAAGGAAAAGATGAGTTCATGAACCATTAGAATGAAAGCTGCTGGTCCAAGAGTTATTCAAGAGGTGCCAGGTGGCCACACTATGGAGCGAGTGTATGGTGTGTTTAGCCAGGAGGCTTCTGTGGCCAGAACCCAGGGTGTCCACTCTATATCCCACCTTCTTGGTTACCCCTGCCAACTCTATCAACTGTCACGCATTTCAAACTCCCAAGGCTTAGACTACCTGTTTCTTCTGCCTGAATAACTTATCCTAGGAGTCCATGAAAATTATTCCTTCCCCATGAAGCTTTCTGAATCAGAAATTGCATTAAATACACAGTGGTTTATAGTCTCATGTGCAAGAAGCCTGGAGGTAGGCAGTTCAGGGATGGTGCAGTGGTCCTGTGAAGTCATCAAGGACCTTGAGTCCTTCCAGCTTTCTGTTCTAACATCCTACCACCAGCTTAATTTTTCAGGTCTCATCAGGGTTCAAAATGGCTGCTGGAGCTCCAGTTATCATATCACTATTCTAGATAACAGAAAGGGATAAGGGCACACATCCTAGCGGAGTCAGCTTCCAAGCAGCCTCTTTAGAAGTCCCACATTCATTTTCTATATCATTGATTAGAATTTAGTCACATGTTATATGAGAAGCTGGAAAACATAGTCCTCTGGTGAGGCATTGCCACCATGGATAACATTGAGGCATTGTCACTAGAGAAGAGGTGGAGAGTGGATATTAGATGGTAATCCTGAGCACAGTCTCTGAAATAGCTGCCCTTCTCTTCCCAGAAATGTCCATCACCTCTAGCCCTGCTTTGCTTCCTTCCTTCCAGCATTTATGGCTCTGCGTTGAAGTCTAGCATCCAGTTTCAGCAGGTCCACCAGGTGGAAGGAGTCCCTAACTGCTGCTTCACTCAGCCGAGCTCAAAAGAAAAGTTAAAGTGGTGGTTTCAGTGAGCAAGCAGGGACATGAGGACCCAGAGCCCCACACAGGACACTGACTTCGGTATCAGCCTCAGGTTCAATTGTAGCCCTGCCGTGCAGTGACTCTGTGACCTCAGGCAGTAGTTACAATGGTTTTTGAACACTTTCTATGTGCCAGCCAAGTTATTTTCATATATTATCTCATTTAATACTCAGCATGGTTGGCAGTATTATTACGTCCATTTTAGAGTCAAGGAAAGTGGAGGTTAAAGAACTTGTCCAAGGACTCCCAGCTACTAAGATGTAGAGCCAGGCTTCAAACCCAGCTGAAGTCTGAGCCAGAGCCCAAGCCTGTCCCCACTGCATTGCACGCTGCTGTGTTATCCAAACCTAGCAACATGGCAGGCTCCTCACTGGCAAAGTGGGTATGCTTCCTTCTGCTTCACAGGGGTAGCTTAGAGAGTTAATGCCATCATGCATGTGGATATGCCTTCCATTTTGCTTGTCTCCATGAATGCTCTTTCTTTTCTCCTCCTACTTTTGCCAAGGGCCCAATGTTGGCAGGCCTGGATTTTCTTTGAAGGTCAGAGTTGGTGTCTCCTCACTCCTTTCTTCCTATCAGTGTTGAAACCCTCTGAGTGCAAGCATCTGTCCCTCTCTGCACCAGGACAGACATCAGACATCTGACTGTCACAGACATCTTCCACCCAGGAGAGAAGCCACTCTGTGGTGGTTTCTACCTCCTAGAGGACCTGCCCCTGGTGGAGGGATGTGGATATGCCTAGTTCTAAGAGGTGGTGGGGCTCATATGTCATTCCCTGGTGGCTCAGACAGTAAAGCATCTGCCTGCAATGCAGGAGACCCAGGTTCTATCTCTTGGTTGGGAAGATCCCCCTGGAGAAGGGAATGGTAACCCACTCCAGTATTCTTGCCTGGAGAATCCATCGACAGAGGAGCCTGATGGGCTACAACCGTGGAGTTGAAAAGAGTCAGATACTACTGAGTGACTAACACTTTCAGTTTTCAGAGGCCAGAGAGGGATTGCAGCCTGTCCCAGGTCACATGGTGGGTCAATCGCAGGGCCAGGAGTCAAACCAGAAGTGGATAGTGCTCTCGGCACATGTCCTCCCCTCTCGGGACCATTCATTTCTTGAGAGCCTCAGATTGGCCTTGAAGGAACATTTAATAGGGACACAATGACATTTCAATCCTATGTGAGCTTTAAGATTGAGGCTCAATAGCGCCCTCTCCAGGAAGTTGACGTCTCTCTTAGCTCTGCTGCGCCGCTCCGTGGCCCCTCTGCCTTCCTGCTATCATGCTGATGGTTCTGTAACGGGATCATCCCCAACCAGAGCAGGAGCCCTGGTAGGCCAGAGAGTGTCCCATGGAGCTCTGCATTTATGGACCCAGCCCTGGGCTGGTCCCACAGTAGGTGCTTGACAAATGTTTGATGACGGAACAGAAGAATGAATGAACACGTGAGTGGAGGACCACGCCTATCCACTCTTCACCTGGGCCCTAGGGAGTTGTGTGGATGGCAACAGCCCAGGGCTGGGAGACCAGAAAACTGTTTTTCTCTGGAGCCCTAAGAAAAGTAGAGAGAGAAAGTGACAGACAGGAAAGCCAATTCCCCATGGCATTAATAGCCCAAGTTTTGCTGCCGGACTGAGGTGAATGGCAAAGCAGGTGTGTGAGGAGATAATACAATCTTCTTCCCTAACACCTACGTTGTGAGCCAGGGAGCAGGCAGCCAGAAGCTTAAAGCCTTAATGCCTCCTAACAGTGCCAATCAATATTTATTATAACAAGAAGCAAAGATTGCTATCAGTGAGAAGATGATGAAATATATATAAGAAAGCAAGACACGGCTTATTATTTGTACTTAGATGCAATGGAAGAAAATAACAACAAAAATGATGACAAGAATAATACGAGACAGCCTTGCAAAAGGAGCTTTGTTGATTCCTTGCTCAGAGAAGATAGCTCCTTCAACCAGAGCCTCACTTAGTCTCCATGTGTCCACCCTGCTGAGGTTCTGATGTTCCACTTTCATCAAGAATATTGAACATGAAATGCCAACTTTATGTGGGCTGTCTGGAGACAGCTGATGAAGAAATGGAGTGTGGAGTGGAAGAGTGCCAGGGACGTCTGCCTCCACTGCCCAGGGACAAAACACTGACTTAATTGGCCCCTGGGAAGAGTGATAGCCCAAGAGAGCAAAGCAAGGTACATCTGGGCCCTCTGCCACTCAGTGCCACCAGAGGCCTGACTTGGGGGCCAGGTTTAGGGGGGTTGAAGGAGGCTCAAAGGCACTTCACTCCTAAGGGAGGCAGAGGATCTGGGGTTCCAGTGGTGCTGATCATTGGAAGGGGGAGTGGACCAGCACATGCCTAGGCTCCTTGGATCAATGAATAAGAAGACTGGAAGCTGTTTTTGGCTTCTAGATACAAATTCTGAATGCCAAAGGACTGGCTCACAGAGCTTCCTGTGCTGACGATAAGTATCCTCTTACTCAGCCCTCACTGCTGGCTTGGGACCAAACCTAAAACTTGTCTAGATGAGCTGGGCCTAGCTTCTCATACCACAAAGGCTTGCAGCATCCTCAGAGGTCAAGACCATCTCCAAGCTTCAGGCCCCACTCTTCTGAATCCCAGACTTCACAGACATCCAGGGGCGCTCTTGTTTTAGACACATCTCAGAGTGCTATCTGGAGTGGGCAACAGGGACATTACCTGGAAGCTTTCCCAGGGCCCACCCCAGACCTACTGAATCTGAATCCTCATTCAACGGAGACCCCTGCACTGTCTTTACATCAAAGTTGGAGAAACTCTGCTTCAGGTGAATGGTTCCCAGCCTCAGGTGCACGTTAGACTCACAGGGGAACTGTTTCAAAATGCTGATGCCTGGACTACATCTCAAACTGATAAAACTTAAGTCTCTGGAGATGTGACTGAGCACAGGTGCTTTTAAACAGCTCCCAGATGGTTTTAATGAGCAGCCAAGGTGGAGCACATGGGCCAGAGAACTATCTATGGTACCTACTCAGATGCAACCCACACCTCACAGTCAGGCAGCCCTTCCAGGAGCAGAAACACTGGAGGCCTCCTGTTGCAGCTCCAGCCCATAGGCTCTCCATCCATTGGGAAAGAGAGGCAGCACGAATGTGTTCTTCTCCCTAAAACCACTCCTGAGGCCTCCAGGGCCCTCCAGTGCCCTAGTTTCCATGCCTTCTGTGCCACTTTTGTGACAAACCCAGGCAGACTCCACAGAAGGGTGGGGGAAATGGGAAAGCTCACAGCCCCATAGCTTACCATACTCCTCATATCCAAGGGCACTGGCTCCTGGCCAGAGGCTCTCCCACAAAACAAATGATCTCAACAGTGCTGCCCCTTTCTATGCGTCCCCATTGGACACTCTGATGACTTGGGCTAATGGAGCCCAAGATGGACAGATTGCCTCCACTACTCCCCATCTTTGGAAAAGCTGCTCTGTGGGCTTACAACTTGGGGATGTTGAGAGGAGATGGTGCTGACTTAATTCTAGGTGTTTCTCAAGAGGCTAACTAGTACCAAAGGGAAAATACTATAAGGAGGCAAACTGTTATATGCTTTTCTTAAAGCGCTTTCCTAAAACTCACAGTTGTCTAACAGTGGTCTGTCACGTGAGGTGATGAGCTCTCTGACACTGGAGGTAAGCAAACACGGGCACCTAGGAGGGAAGCTAGAAAGAGCCTGTCTCATCCAATGGGAGTGGTGGTGTGAGGGCTGACGCTCATCAAAGATTTCCAGCCATATTTACAAGATCATTTGTCAAATAAGGGTGGTAGAAGTGATCTAGTCCAAAGACTTGTTCTAGAGAAGCTTGGGGGGGGGGGTCTTGAGATCTGCAGTGAGCCTATAGAAGAGAAAAATTAAAGGCAGTCTGTGTTCTAGTCCTCACACTGCCACTGACTAGCTGGGCTATGTGACTTTGGGCAAGTGTATTCCCATCTCTGGGCATCAATCCAAGGGGCCAAGCTCCATTGACTTAAAAAGGACCTGATAGCCAGGACTGCCGTTGTGCCTGCTCTAGTGGGTGCCAGTTACTTGACTGCATTCAATCCTATGTTATTGTTGTTCAGTAGCTAAATCATGTCCAGTTCTTTGCAGCCTCATGGACTACAGCATGCCAGCCTCCTTCGTCCTGTACCATTCCCTGGAGTCTGCCCAAGTTCATGTCTGTTGAATCAGTGATGCCATCCAACCATTTAGTAGCCCATGACTATATGCTATATGATTTGCAAGGCCCCATTGCAAAATAAAAATGCAGGACCTCTTGACAAAAATTAAGAATTTTGAAGCAGAAACAGCAGAGCATGACACTGAGCGTGGGGCCCTGAGTGCTGAGTGCTGAGTGGACAGCACTGCTAGGAAACTGGTCCTGACCAGGTGAGAAATGCAGGCGAAGTGAGCATGAGGCAGAAGCGGGGCTCAGATCTTAGTGTTCCCCCTTCTGCTGCCCCCTTCAACCCCTTCAGCCTGGCACCCCCACCTGAAGCCTTCAACTGTTTGGTTAGGAAGGTGGGCAGAAAGCCTAGGGAAACCAAGGGCCTGCTGACCCTGGAGGAATAAATTAGGAGGAAATGATTTGAGAGGTAATCAATACACTCAATTGCAGTTCATTAACATCTAATGAGTCCTCTGACTGCTCAGCCTCCACTGGGGCCTGGCCAGCACTGTCACCTCTCCCTGCCCCTGCTCCCAAGCATCATTTATCCTCCTAGGGGCAGATCCCCGGTGGGAGGCAGCTCCTGCAGTGGTGCTGTGAGGGAGGGCGGGGGAGCGCCAGACAGCCACTGACAGAATGCTATGGCCGAGTCCTTCTAGTCCAACCTCTACGCAATGCAGGTGAGGAAACTGCAGCCAGAGGAGTGCCGGCTCAAAGCAAGCAATTGGAATTGGGCACCACTGTCTTGACAGCAGAATGTCCAAGACCACACCCCAGCCCTGGCATATACATATACATATATGGCCATTTATACTGGCTTCCCCACCTATCCAATGGAGGCCTTGAGACCCCCCCCTACAGGTCAGTAGTGTGGCGTCAGTGATGTAACAGATGTGAAAAGCACTTTGTAAAGCACAAGGAGCACTTCAAATGTAAGCCATCCACGCAGTCAGCATTTGCCAAGGCCCTGCTGACATACCAGATGCTGTGCTCCATGCTGGGGCCCAACCTATGTCTCAGACAGCCCGGCTCCTCCCCACCGCTGCTCCTGGAGACGAGATATGTTCAGAGGGAAATGTTCTTTAGTGCAGCACAGCCTCTTTGTAGGCTGTAGAGGGGCAGAGAGGGGAGACTTCACCTTAATTCTAGTTGTTGAGTTCAGAGACTATATGGTGATCATTAGTTTTATCCTCTCTGCACCCCTTTTTCTCTTTCTTTGGGTAATAGATCCAGTCTGCTTGGCCACAGAGGGTATACACATGACCTAAGCTAGCCAATCAGAGTCCTTCCCCAGTGGTGCTGGGAGGAACTCTGTTTCTTCATTGCTACTGAAGCTGTAAGAATGTAAACATTGCTTCTACCTTCTTTTGGTGTGGCCCTGCATCAGCTGTGCCTCGAGTCAGACCTCCCGCTTCCAACCAAGGGTTGGAACCCTCCCAGAGACTTGGGAGTCCGCCTTCACGCCACTCTCCCCTCACTCACATAACAATTTGTTACCAATTTGTTAGACCTGTCAACTGAAGAAAAATGTACAACCTCAAACCTAAAGGTTGTGAGTTATGTTTTGAGACCTTACTGAGGATTTCCCAGGTGATCCAGTGGTAAAGATTCTGCCTGCCAATGCAGGAAGCACAGGAGACTCAGGTTCAATCCTTGGGTCAGTAAGATCCCCTGGAGAAGGAAATGGCAACCCACTCCAGTATTCTTGCCTGGGAAATCCCATAGACAGAGGAGCCTGGTGGGCTACAGTCCAGTTCAGTTCAGTCACTCAGTCGTGTCCAACTCTTTGCGACCCCATGGACTGCAGCACGCCAGGCTTCCCTGTCCATCACCAGCTTCCAGAGTTTGCTCAAGCTAATATCCATTGCGTTGGTGATGCCATCCAACCATCTCACCCTCTGTCCATGGCTACAGTCCATGGGGTTGCAAAGAGTTGGACATGATGGAGTGACTAAGCACCATCACCACTGAGGACTATAGTCAAGGAGACAGCCTCTCAGCCTCTCTGAGGAACTGCTCTGAAGACATAAGGGGGGAGCCAGGATAAACAGGAATTTTTGTCAGAAAAAAATACGTAATTGAACATCAAAAGATTGCTGATAATCAGAAAAAAAAATTCCTCAGACATTTTTTCAAGTTAATGATTATAGAGCTATTCTTTTTATGGGAAGATACAAGCTTCTGGGGTCAGTGAAATTATTCCTCAGTTATGCATCTTAACTATCTAGGTCCTATTTTTCTCCATCCTGAATCCCCTCAGGGCATACCATAGAGGGGGGCAGGATGCTGCAGTGACTGATGGCTTAAGGGTGAGCAACATTCTTGTATATCGGGATGGCAGGCTACATTTTTTGTCCACATACCTCCTTGCTATCTCCTGAGTTCTCTGCTCCCTCTCTTTCCACTGCCTCATAGGAGGACAGACCTTTGTTACCTCTCTTGTATGTCTGTCATCAACTTCTAACTGCTCTCCCCCTTTTTCTGCTGCTGTTGCTAAGTCGCTTCAGTCGTGTCCTACTCTGTGCGACCCCATAGACAGCTGCCCACCAAGCTCCACCATCCCTGGGATTCTCCAGGCAAGAACACTGGAGTGGGTTGCCATTTCCTTCTCCAAGGCATGAAAATGAAAAGTGAAAGTGAAGTCGCTCAGTCATGTCTGACTCTTAGCGACCCCATGGACTGCAGTGTACTAGTCTCCTCTGTCCATGGGATTTTCCAGGCAAGACTACTGGAGTGGGATGCCATTGCCTTCTCCACCCCCTTTTTCTAACTCTCTGTAAATAGATCCTCCATTCAGTGCCTAGAGGTCTCTGAGAAGTCACAGAGAGCTGATCTTGACCAGCATCTGTGACCCAGCATGTTAGACTTCTCACATCCTTGGCCTTTGCCATACTCTTCCGCTTTCTGGAATGACAATGAAATTGCCTGGTAAACTTCTATTTCTTCCATCCCTGACTCAGTCATGGCTGACCTTTGAACTTCTCTGACTGGCAAACCAGGTCTCTTCTTCCAGGTTTCCACCCAGGTAACATTCACTGATAATAATGTTTGGTGTATTTCCTTCTAGTCTTTTTTTTTTTTTTTAAGACAATTGAAGTCATATTGTACTACAATTTTTTGTTCCTTCTTTTCACTCCACAATCTCTCCCTGACATCTCTCTACATCATCAGAAACACTTGTAAACCATAATGTTGATTGCCTGACCATCTGCCTGAATATCCTATGCATTTAAGACCTGAGCATCTCCAAGTTCTCTAGCCTTTCACGATCACTCTTGACAGCCTTAATCTGAGAGTCCAACTGGGTGTCCAAAGGTGCCTAAGACACAATGCTCCTGTTCTGGGGATTCTGCCCTTCTACTTGTCCTTTGTCACCTGCAGCCTCTGTCCCCTCTGATCCGCATCCCTACTTCTGCCCCCATGTTGCTTCGATCATTTCTGTGCTCCTGAGTACATGTAGACAACACACCACTAAGCCTGGCCTGCTGTTACTGACCTCAGGCTTGGCTGTACACTGAACACTGCCCCAAAGCCAATAATAATTCAAGAGGTAAGTGTCAGTAGAAGAGAAAGGTGCTTTAATCAGAAAAGCTGGCAATCTGGGGAGAAAGTGGACTCGTGTCCAGGGACCAACTCCCAAGATTCTGTTCAGCCATGACAGTGAATCATCTAGGCAAGAGGTTGGGTTCTGCATCACTGTCTGTTATGTGCAGACTGGCTGACTCTCTTCAGATGTTATCTTGACCTGGTCGTCTACCTGCAGGATTGCTTAGGGGGCTGTTGTGGGTCGATCTAGGAAAACAGTCAACAGGTTAGGCAAGACATAATGTGCATTCAGGAGAGCAGAAGTCATAAGTCAGGAGTTGGGTTAAATTGCCTAGAGATCTCATTTCTATAATTAGGTTCTTAAGGTTAGAGGGGGACAGAGGTGGGTAAACAGGAAAGGGGCAAAAGAGCTGCTTTCAGTCTCACAGTTGACCAACTTTACCAGTGACTTCAAGACACACAGAATAGCTTTCCCCAAACTTTAGCGAATTGCAACCACCTTCAAGACTTGCTGTATTCATATTTCACCTATCCTAGTATTTCCTCTAACATGGATCTTTCTATCAGTGCTCCACCACCACCTTTTAAAACTTAAACGTCACCCTAAGCAAGTATCAAACTTCTTTTCCCTCCAAGTACCACTTGAAATGCTCTCTTGGGATCACATCGGCACAGGGAAATTCCAATTGGTAGCATCCTCAAGGCTCTGAGTCTTTACCCTTTCCCAGGGATCACTGCTGGTGGTTGGGTCTTTAACCCAGGCTGCCGCCACGTTTTGCTGGGACCCTATCCTCCTCAGACCCAAGCGTCTTCTCTCCTCTCCTTTCTATTCCATTGCCAGGGTTGTCGCCAACCCCCACCCCACCTGCCCCCAAGCTGTTTCAAAGCCTGGCCAAAGGAAGCTGAAATCATTTACCATCACAAGAGACTCTACAGAGAGGCCGCCCAGCCCAAGGCAAGGCCGGCGTTTTACATTATTAGACAGAATGGCTGCCAGCGCTGCTCAGAGCATCTGCATTTGGAGTCAGGGCCTCCTGAGACAATGAATAGGTACTTGAGGTACATCTGCATGGCTAAGAGGTCTGCTTGCAGCTCCCGAAAGGAACAAAGGCACCGTCTGCCCCCAGGGAAGATTTCAGCGGCTCCCTTTAGAGACTTTGGCAACACCCCATGGGCAGTTTAAAAAAGAAATCACGGTTTTCTCTCCCACCTGCAGCCTCTGAGGATTCTGAAATGTTGAAGTCTAGCATCGGAGGCTGCCGTCAGACAGTTTTCACGGTTTTCCCATTTGATCCAGTAATAGGCTTTTATCAGGAACACAGGGGGTGGGGGCACTTGGGGGCAAACATTTTTCCTCCCATCAACAATGATTTCTTTAGGATAATAAATACGTGGAAGTGGAATTTCTGGGTCACACAACGTGCACTTTTTAACGTGCACTTTTCTTGTATCTCTTATCCAGCCGCCCTTCCGAAAGGTCAGAGAGATTTGCGGCTGTCGCCCAAGCCCTCCTCCCCACAGTGGGCACTAAGGACAGTCTCACAAAAACCCTCCACAGCATCAAGTGTTTTTAATCCCTGCTAATTTGATAGGCCAAATATGGTATCTCATTGTTGCTTTAATTTGCATCTCAGTAGCACTGGACATCTTTTTATATGTTTGTTGGACAGAATTTTGTGAAGTGCCTGTTCACTGGGGCCTTGTTGTCTTCCTCTCCTGTCTCTTCCAAAGCCCAGGGCTAGCTAGGAATTAAACACACTAGACACGATTTTTAATTAATCTTCCTTAAACACAGCTCTGATCAGGTTACTTCTCTGCTTATAAAACCTCTGAGGGCTCGTTCCTGCCTACAGGATGAAGTCCAAATTCTTTCCTTTGGCTTTCCAGGCCAGTCACAGTCTGGTCCCAACTGTGTCACCTCCCAGCCCTGTCCCTCACACCCACACTGCTTTGGGCACTGTGAGCCACCTGATGCCTCTCGCCCTTGGCCCAGGAACCCTCAGACACACAGCTCAAATGGCACTTTCTGTGCCAGCACTTCATGCTAGCCTCAGGTCATACCACATTCCTCCTCCTCTCTGCTTCTGTAGCCGACACTTGGTAAAGATCTCCACCGAAGCATAGGTGAGTATGTCTGGCTCTTCGCCTTTGGACTGAGGTCTTGGGTCGGGTGGATGGCATCTCTCTCCTCTCTGGGGCCTCAGAATCTGAAGCGTGGGATGGGGGAAGGGTGGCCACCACATTTTGACACTGCTCACAGGCCAGGCATTGTGCTAGACGCCTCTCTCTCTCACACACACACAGACATGTAAGCATGCAACAGATGAAAAAGATCCTTCGAATGCAATGCCTATAGGTGCTTCTGGTGTCCAAGGGAGGGAGGCGAAATTCACATAGGGTAAGCGAGGAGGATAAATCTCTATATTGCCACCTTCCTCTTGAGGGCGAAGAGAAAGGATGAAAGTGAAATGGTCCAGCATTGATTATAGCATGCTGAGTTTGGGGCTGTATGGGAGCAGGGGCTGAGAAAGTCGAATTACGTCACATAATGAAGGGAAAGGAAAGGAATAAGTTTTTTTTACTTTTATTATTTATTCATTTGGGGCTATGCAGGGCCTTCATTACTGTGTGTGTGATTTCTTTAGCTGCAGCGAGTGGGGACCACTCTGGTTTGTGGTGCTCAGGCTTCTCACTGTGGTGGCTTCTCTTCTTGCACCATGCGGGCTCCAGAGCACAGGCTCAGTAGCTGTGGTGCACTGGCTTATATGCCCCTAGGCATGTGGAATCTTCCTGGACCAGGGATTGAACCTGTGTCCCCTGCATTGGCAGGCAGATTCTTAACCACTCTATCACCAGGGAACTCCTATATACATATGGGTGGTACAAAGTATAATATATTTTGTGAATATATTTTTTTGAGCTGCTACGGGTTGCGAAGGAGTGAGGACTGGAGAGTAATTCCATCAGGAGCGCTTCCTTAGATGATAAAAATCACTCAAGAACTTTTGAAAGGGCAGTGTCTAAAACTCACTTGAAAGTTAACTATGAGGTAAGCCCCTTCATCTGATCCAGTCCAGTCTGCTCCCCGACCCTCACCCCTGGGAGGAGCCTGTTCTTTGAGAATGAGATCTGGAGATGACATCTGGGGGCAAGGAGATAACCTGTAGATGAACTTCTACAGGCTCAGAGCCAGAGGGCACTGTGAGAGGAGGCCAACCTGCCAGACTCCCATCAGGAGAGATGCTTTCTTACAGGAACCCACACTTGAATACTTTCATTTGAATCTCAAAGAAATGGCTACTGAGGTTGAGACTTGACTCTCATACCTCACCCCCAGTGCCTCCAACAACATCACTTGGTGGGTGATCTTAACATCAAAGATGCTAAAATAAAGGTCAGAAAGGTGAAGTAGTTGGCAGGTGCTCAGGCTCCTAGGAGGCAGCAACCTGGGGCGCCTAACCCCACAGTGAGTGTTGGTGCCCCTAAGTCTTGCTGCTGACACCTAGCATCGTGTAGAGTTCATCTACAATATATATTTTCTGATTGAATTCAATCTGTTACAACCAACATTTCCCCAAGCATTGATTGTGTATCTGGCTGTGTGGACTAGGAGTTAAGGGATTGTTTCGGGGGGGGGGGGGTGCAGATGAGGAAGTGTACAGAAGCTATAAGACATGCTTCCTGCCCTCTCTAAGCTTATCGTTCAACAGGCACAATCTGAGCATATACACGGCCAGTGAATGACCCCAAGCAGTCATGATAAGAACAACTAACATTTACTGAGTGTTTATTATATAAACCAGGTACTATTCCAAGTGCTTTTTATGGCTTATCCCATTTAATCTTTATAACAACCCCATGAGAGAAAAACTGGGTCACAGAGAAGGCAGACAATTTGCCTAAGATCACACAGCTAATAAGTAGATAAAGTGTTAGTCACTCAGTCATGTCTGACTCTTTGTGACCCTGTGGACTGTAGCCTGCCAGGGTTCTCTGTCCATGGGATTTTCCAGGCAAAAATACTGGAGTGGGTTGCCATGTGCTCCTCCAGGGGAATCTTCCTGACCCACACCTCTAGTGTTTGAGCCAACATGGAAGGCTGGTATTCAAATCTAGGCAGCCAAATTAGAGTCCCACACCTCTAACCCCTAACCTCCTCGCTCAGCTGCCTCCTCAAGCATCCCAGTTGGGCACAGGGACATGATGTTGAAGGTTAAATGTCACAGGAAGCTGGGGTGGACTGAGGTGGCCAGGGAGGGCTTGGCCAACTTGATGGGATTTCATCTGGGCCTTGAGAACTGGGGAGCAAGGGGCACAAGGGGCAGGGAGGGTACTCTAAGCAGGGGATGGGTGTGAGGAGAGACCAGATATTGCAAGCCTGGAACCTATAAACACCGTTCAGTTGCAGAGTTGTTTTCTGTGGCCCAGTACAAAATTTTACAACAGAATCTGAAGTATTTGCCAACATTGTGAAACCTCTATATTTCACCTTCAAGGGTTGGATTTCTGGCTTCTTTCGCTAAATTGGAAGATCTGGCAACACTGGGCCCTCATTCCTGCATGGGCACAAATGGTGGGGGTTGAGGAGACGTGCCCCCTGTAAACCGTGTGAGGGGGGCTTGCCCTTTCCAGTTCTCCTCACTCTCCACCACTCCACCACTCCCCAGCTCACTTCACTCAATTCTCTTCCTACCCAGCTCGTGCAAGCAAGTGCGTTTATGTCTCCCATATAGACCAAGGCAGTTAGGGGGCAGTGAGGAGCCCCAGGGATTCAATAAAAGCCAAATGCTACTGGTCCACCTGGAGAGGAAGGTTTCCTGCTTGAGCAACGGGTTCAGGGTTAGAAAGGGCAGTTGGAGTCTATTAAGCGGAATCGTGCCTCCCAGGTTGAAGAACTGAAACTTGCCAACAGGCACTGGGGAGTCAGGAAGAGAGGTGGAGAGGGAGGAACAACACCTGGGAAGCAGCTGCTGAGATGGTCAGACAGGTGATGAGGACAAAAGTTGGGGGGAATCCCATGGGAGCAGGGAACTGTTGCCTATGAAGACTCACCAGTTTGTGTACTGAGGTCAACTGATTGAAGGATGAGGGAGGGGAAAGCAGAAACAGGAAGGATTTGGGATGACTGAACTAAGAGAAGAGGGGTGCCATAGATAGAAACTGGACAAGAAATTGGCCGCTGGAGAGGACATGGAAGACTCGATGAATCTAGTTTATACATGTTGAATTTGAGGAGCTAGACAATCCCAGATGAAGATGGACAATCATGTCCATCATAGTTGAGAGTGTGAGACTGGAGTCTTGCAAAGCACTGGAGAGCAATTTGAAAGAGATTCTATTAAGGAGGCAGCAGTGGGGCCGAAGGAGTAGAGTGTGTCATAAGACGAGGACAGTGTGCCCAGTCCGGGACCTTGGCAGGGTGGGAGTGGGAGGCTGTCATGAGTTGGTGAATAGAAAGCAGGAGGGAGCAGAGAAGGCTGTAATTGCATGTCTGTATGTGTGTGTATGTGAGTACGTGTGTGTGTGTGGGGGGGGTAACACATAGCCATAGCAGTCAGAGGAGAATCAAGACAAGGAGGCTTCACAGAAGCCAAGGAGGGAATTTTGAGAAGGAGCTTGCTGCATGCACCAGGGCCAGAGGTACAGAAGCTGCAGATGGAGAAGTGAACGATGGACTGGATGATTTCTAAGTGCAAACTCACCCAGCCTCACGACAGGGGATGATCCCTTTCTATCTCAACCTTCTTTTATATATATATATTTAAATTAGAGGCTAATTACTTTACACTATTGTAATGGTTTTGCCATACATTGACATGAATCCACCACGGGGGTACATGTGTTCCCCATCCTGAACCCCTCTCTCACCTCCCTCCCCATCCCATCCCTCTGGGTCATCCCAGTGCAGCAGCCCCGAGTGTCCTGTCTCATGCATCAAACCTAAAACCAGCAGTCTGGTTTTAAGGATAAATCCGGATAATTTATCCCTGGGAGGGACAAATTAGTAATTTGGAATTAACAGATATACACCACTATATAGTGCTTCCCAGGTGGTGCTAGTGGTAAAGAATCTGCCTGCCAATGCAGGAGACATAAGAGACTCAGGTTCGATCCCTAGGTCCGGAAGATCCCCTGGAGGAGGGCATGGCAACCCACTATAGTATTCTTGCCTGGAGAATCCCATGGACTGAGGAGCCTGGCGGGCTGTAGTTCATGGGGTCGCAAGAATTGGACATGACCAGAGTGACTTAGCACGTACACACACACACACCACTGTTCATAAAAGAGATAATAGACACCAACCTACTTAGGGAACTAAGTTCCATATTTTGTCATAAAGTATAAGGGAAAAGAATCTGAAAAGGAATCTATATATATATGATATTATATTATATTGTTGTTTGCTCACTCAGTCATGTCCAACTCTTTGTGACTTCATGGACTGCAGCATACCAGGCTTCCCTGTCCTTCACCATTTCCCAGAGCTTGCTCAAACTCACGTCCATTGAGTCAGTGATGCCATCCAACCATCTCATCTTCTGTTGCCCCCTTCTCCTCCTGCCCTCAATCTTTCCCAGAATCAGTGTCTTTTCCAATGAGATGACTGTTCACATGGACATATTGTGTGCCAAGTCACTTCAGTCATGCCCGACACTTTGCGGCCCTATGGACTGTAGCCTGGCAGGCTCCTCTGTCCATGGGATTCTCCAGGGCAGACTACTGGAGTGGGTTGCCATGCCCTCTGCCTGACCCAGGGATCGAACCCACATCTCATTATATCTCAAGACCTGCATTGGCAGGTGGGTTCTTTACCACTAGTGCCACCTGGGAAGCCCTTATTCCTCAGTTATACATGCCTATTAATATCACAAATGGTGTATGTAAATTTGAAGAATGTTTTTTTGCTACTCAACCTAAAAAGCATGGATTTGCATATACCTCTGACCCATGGTCGCCATCAGCAGTGGGGCTTCTAGAACACATCAGTTCCATTTCTGTGAGAGATGCCTGGAGTTCAGCACATTTTGAATCCTGTGTATAACGCTGCCACTGGACATTTGTTTTATTATTAAATATTTCAGACATGCAGGCAAGACGCAAGGAAAAAAATGTTAACAAACACCTCTGTACCCACCACTCAGCTTTGTCAAATCTTAACGTCATTCCATATCTTGTTTTAGGAATAAAACAACCCAGATAGAGTTAAGGGCCTGTAAGTACTCTACTGTCCCAGGCTCCTCCTCCTGCCCTTCCCAGAGGTAGTTACTCTCCTGAATCTAGTATGCCTCCTTGCCCTGTGTGCTTTCACTACACACCGTCACCAGCCTCTTTTTAGAGAGGAAGAAATTGAGGTTCAGGGAAGTGAAGGGACTTGCCCCAGTCACACAAATCAACAGTAAGTGGTACAGACCAGGAGCCCCAGGACAATGTACCAAGCAGTCACCTCCCAGCATGCTGGCCCTTCAGTGCCCCCATCTCAGGACCTCCCACCCTATCATTCTGTCAACACCTCCTTTACAGGCAGGGCCAGGCCAGACCAGGCCCAGCACAGGCCAGGATCAAGCAGAGATCATGGCCTTCTCCTCACAGCTCCTGGTTCCTGCCCTGCTCACAGGCCAGGCTCTCCTAGACCTCTGCCACCCCCTCCTCTGTTTCCTTTCTGGGCTGCTGCCTCACCCCAACTCTACCCCACCCCCAAACCCCAAGCCAAGGGCCTGTCTGTGCAGCCCATTTCCACAGCAGGCCACTTGGGGCTGGACTGAGGCAGGGGGCCTGTAATTCTGTTCTGTGGGTCCTCCTGGCTTAATTAGCATGCTGCCTAGAACAGCAGGTCAGAAGTGGTGGGCAGGCGCCGAGACATTCCCCCTGGGCCCCAAACCACTGCCTGCCTCTCTCTCCTCCCGCCACGCCCTCACCAGCAACAGAGAAGGCCTGTGTGCTGTGGGAAGGAAGGCAGGGGCCTGACACCTCCACCTCTGCGCTGAGGAACTGGGTGGGAAGGGGTGTGCAGCACATGCATAAACGGGGCGAGATAATTGCTCCCCTCACAGGCGAAAAAAGGGGAGGGGGCAGGGAGGAAACAGCGATTCACTAGGCACCTACCTACATGCTGCCACGTGTTATTCTGGCTAATCCCCATGGCCACCCCACATGGGAGATGGAACAGCTCCCTTAGTGCAGAGGGGCAAACTGAAGCTGGGAGAGGTGGAGTCGGGGGCGGGGAAGGGGGCAGGCCCACAAAGCATGTGGGAAAAGGAACCTGAGCCCAGTTCCCCCTGTCTCCAGGTACGTTTCCAAGGACTCAACCTGACTGGCAAACCTCCCCCTTCCCTGGATATGTCATCTTCCAAAGAGTCTTCTCTGCTGGAAGAGTGGCTAGTTCAGATGGGTAGACAAAGGTGGATGAAGTAATCCAGCTACTACTTTACTTTAAGTGAGCACATTACAACCAACATCCACTGCTGTTGCTAAATCGCTTCAGTCGTGTCCCACTCTGTGCGACCCCAGAGATGGCAGCCCACCAGGCTCCCCCGTCCCTGGGATTCCACTAGTGTGTGTTAATTGCTCAGTCGTGTCCTACTCTTTTTGACCCCATGAACTATATAGCCTGCCAGGCTCCTGCGCCCATGGAATTCTCCAGGCAAGAATACTGGAATGGGTTGTCATTTTCTTCTCCAGGGGATCTTCCCAACTTAGGGATTGAACTCGGATCTCCCACATTGCAGGATTCTTTACTGTCTGAGCCACCCGGGGAAGCCAACATCCACCTGGTGTCTAAAAAGACCAGGAGACTGCAGGCTGAAGGCTCCCTCTCCCAGCCCCAACCCTACCTCAGGGCCGGCTCCATCCAGGGACTCTCACCTTAGGGTGCTTCCTCCCACTTGATTCTATGTTGGCCCTCAGGGACCCTCTGGCTTTAGGCTGCAGGTCTTAGGACCAGCAACATACTGCCTGAAGGTGTGGATAATAGTGAAAACCAGAATCCAGCTGTCTTTATAGAGACAAACATGCCTTTATAGGCTCAAACATGCCAGGCACTGGATGCAGAACTTGGCATATGTCGACTGTTTGATCCTCATGACAACACAACAGATGTACGATTATTTCCCCCACTTTGTAAGCGAGGAACTAAAGCATAGAGAAATAAAGGAACTTGTTCTAGGAGTATTGGGCAGTGGGACTCCAAAAGCCATGCTCTGAGGGGGACAGGGTTGGCTGGAAAGGAGGAAGAGATGGTGGCAGCCCCAGGAACAGCTTTGAGGGATGGAAAGTGACAGTGTTAGTTGCTCAATTGTGTCTGACCCTTTGCAACCCCATGAACTGTAGCCTGCCAGGCTCCTCTGTCCATGGGATTCTCAGACATGAATACCGGAGAGGGTAGCCATTCCTTTCTCCAGGGGATCTTCCCGACCCAGGATCAAACCCAGGTCTCCTGCATTGCAGGCAGATTCTTTACCAGCTGAGCCACCAGGGAAGCCCCTTAAGGGATGGGGATGGTCACAAAACAACTCCAGCAGCCTCTTGGCTCTAGCAGGAAACCATCCAGACTCTCCTAAGGGTCCCTGCTCTGACCCTGGGGTACCTGCCAGCTCACTCCTTCCAGAAGCGCTATCAAACTGCTCCTTGGGGGCTAGTGGTGTTTGAAGCCATCCCCTGTGTGTCCTTCTTGAAGAGATGAGGCCATCGGGGTGAGATGCAGCTCAGACCCCGGTCCCCTACCTCACAGCAAGAGTCTAGGGGACCCCCAGCAGGTGGTAAGTTTCAAGGTGAGACCCTAGTTTGTAGGCTCTGCTCCTGCACCCTCTCTCCCTATCTGGGGCTGAGGCCTCCAGGCTCTCACAGAAAGACTGATAAAATCAAATTGCAATTAACAGAGGCAATTACCCGCCTATTAGAAAGCGTCCCCTGAGCCAGGGCTGTGCTGTGAGCTGCTTGGGCCCCAAGGGAAGCCACAGAGCAGGGCAGCAACTGGGGGTTAGGGGGAGGCAGGCAGCAACTTAGGCCTGGGGGGGCCTCTGAAGAGTCCTTAGAGAGGGTCAACAGAAGCTTGGGTCTGCACGGTTTCCTGAGGAGGAAGCCCGGAGGACACTGGGGGGGGTCCTCCTCTCCCAGCCCCCTCTGGCCCCTCCTCCCCAAAAGGCCTTCCTAGAGGGCAGACCTGGGGCAGTTTGTGTATATGAAAGAACAAAGGAGAGAAAAATCATGCAATGACCCTCCAGGGAGTGATGATAACATTTTCACTTTAAAATTACCAAAGAACAGATTGTCTTATGCAAATTATATGCAAATCACATTCCGGTTGGTCCTTGCCTTACCCAGAGTTCTTTCAGCTCTTCCCTGACTAAGTAGGATGGGGGAGGGTACACAGGGAAATCTGGGTTTAGGGGGAATTCTGCTTGGAACAAGGTTGTCTAAGGTAATCTCTTAGCTTTCTGTCCAGCCCACTGTCTGTCCACTCTGAGTCTTGCTGCATTTGTATGAACCCTATAGAAACCTCCCTGCCTCCAATCTGGACTGCACTTGGAGTCCAGATCCAATGGGGGCTTATCTGCTGCTCAGGATGGCCTGCGAGGGAACTTCCATTTGCAGAAGATATTTGAGTCAGGCTGAGTGGAGCAGAAAGAGAAGTACTAGACTAAGAATCTAGAAATCAGCTGACAGCTCTCAAATCTCTCCAGCCCAGACCTCACAGCTGGGCCCCAAATGCAGCCTTTCTAGAACTAAATGACCTTCAATGCAACCTGCCCCATGTTTGTTTCCTCTGTTCCTGCCTCAGGGCCTTGGAACCTCATCTACCCAGTTGCCCAAGACAGAGCCTGGCAGTCATCCTCAATCCCCACCCATCCACTGCACTAAATCATTCCGGTCGAATCTACCACCTAACAAGTCTTGGGAGATTTGTCCCCGGGTTTTTGCTCCTGAGGGCTATGGCTGAGTTTATCTCTCATCTCTTTCCTGACCTATTCCAGATGCCTTTGGTGTGGGTCCCTGTCTCCAGGCCAGCCTCTCAGATCTGCCCTCTACTCTGCTTTCATAGTAAGGTGTTTTGTAGTGACTAGTGACTACTGAAAGTCACTCAGTCGTGTCCAACTCTTTGCAACCCCAAGGACTATATAGTCCATGGCATTTTCTAGGTCAGAATATTGGAGTAGGTAGCCTTTCTCTTCTCCAGGGGATCTTCCCAACCCAGGGATTGAACCCAGGTTTCGTGCATTGCAGGCAGATTCTTTACCAGCTGAACCACAAGGGAAGCCCAAGAATACTGGAGTGGGTAACCTATAAGAATACTGGAGTGGGTAGCCTATCCCTTCTCCAGTGGAACTTCCCTACCCAAGAATCGAACCAGGGTCTCCTGCATTGCAGGCAGATTCTTTACCGACTGAGCCCTGAAGAAAGTCCTATGAACTGGATTGTAGGGCTTCCTATAAAATCAATGCACCATGTTTGCTGAAAACCCTCAGTGGCTCCTCAGACTCAGCAAATCAAGTTCAGACCCCTTGAGCTGTCACACAAGAACTTTAAGGCACAGGCTGCAGGTTCACCTCTCACATCAGCCCCCATGTCCTCCACGAGCCCCACCATGTGCCATCTCACCACCAATAAACACCCACATTCTGCTGGGCCTTCCCAATTTTCCTGAGCCATTCCTCCCCTAAATATCTTTGTCTTTTCACTTCTGCACCCCAGTGAAACTGTATCTATTCTTCACCAAACGCTTTGTCTGGGAGACATTCATTGCCTGCCAGCATTCCCCCACCAGACACTTTACACACACACACACACACACACACACACACACACCCCTCCCAGCTGTCACTGTATTCCTCCCTCCTCAGTTCTACCTCAGCATTTTTCCCATAGCAGAAATTAATTCACATTGGTATCCCCAGCACCTAATAGATGATGAATGAATGAATGAAGAAATATGAATGAATGAGTTGGTTAATGAATGGAGTTTGATTCCTGGCTCTGTAATGGATAAATCACCTCTCTGAGCCTCTTGCTCCATACCTGTAAACTGGGGCAGTAATTCCTACCTCATTGTGAGGATTCACAGAAATAAGACGTAGAGAATCACCTAGAGCAGCTCCTGGGATCCCATAGATGATCAAGAAACCCCAGGTGAATCCTTACCATTCCAAAGTGAGAATTGGCTTTAAGAACATGAGTGCTCTTAGCCAGTATGGCCCGATGGCCACGGCTGCTATGATTCTTGCCCTGTGGTTGCCTTAGTCCTGGATCTGCCTCCAGTCCTAAGGGCTGTCTGGAGGTCCTCTGCTGGGTTGGTCGCAGGTACAAAGACACATATCCTAGAGGAAGGCCTCTCACATCTCCTCAGACCTCGCTGGTATTCAGGAGAGGCCTGCTTGAGATTTCTGCCCACAGGTGGCCAAATTCCTGTGAGCAGAGAGCCATGTCAAAGAGGGAAGGGGCAGGAACCCAGGGGTCCAATTCTAGCTCTGCCAATAGACACCTCCATCAATTGAGGGCTCCTCTTGACTAAATGTTTGCATGCAGCTGGTAATACATGCATGCCAATTTGAGCTTGTTGCGAGAGCCAAATGAAATACTGTATGTGACAAGATTAGCACAGGGCTTGGTACACAGGAATAATAGAAGCTGACATTTGATAAGCACTTACTATGGGCATACCATGAAATACTTCACACGCATTTGCTCATTTAATTCTAACAGGAGCTCTGTGAGATAGGTACTATAATTATCACCTCCTCCTATCAATGTAAAACTTAAGGCACAGAGAGGTGAAGCTATTTGCTCCTGGTTCTACAGCTTATAAATGGATATAACTACTTTATAGAAGTATAATTCACACATCACAATTCACTCATTTAAAGTGTACAATTCAATGGTTTTAGTGTTTTCACAAGGCGGATCTAGAATTTGAACTCAGCTCTCTGACTCCAGATCCTGCTTATGTAACATCCCCACTGTACAGGCAAATACTCATAACTTATGCAAATAAGCACCCTTTCCCTAGGCCTCTGCCCCTGCAACTGAAACCTCAAGCTTCCTCTGCAATAGTCCCTGCCCCTTCTGCCTCTCTAGGAGCTGAGGGCTGAACAGTTGGGCCCTGAGGCAGTGGGGTAGAAAAGATGATGTTAAGAAGTGGCCTCTCCTGCTTGTGCTTGTGAGGCTTTTGGTCCTGGGTGGACCTCTGGTGCTGTCCTGCCAGCTTTTCCATGCCTACCCTGCTTGCCTTCAGTTCATCTAAGCTGAACTAGTTGAGCTGTTGCTTGTGCCCAGCTCTGGGCTTGGCCAGCAAAGACTCTGAAGGCTGCAAAAGGGAAGGCAACTGGGCCTGTTCCCCCGAGGCCTTACGTACCATTGAATGGGTGAGGCACATACAGACGCCTGCTAGCCTGTGCTCAGTGATCCTGTGAGGCAGGTAGCATAAAAAGGGATTCCAAGAAGGGAATCAAGGAGAACTTCTCAGAAAAGGTGGCCTTCAAAGTACCCTGGAAGAGCTGACGCAATTTAGACTAGCGCTGTTCAACAGAAATATCCTGCAAGCCACAAAGGTGAGCCACATATGTGATTTTGAATTGTCTGGTAACTGCATTAAAAAAGGAAAAAAGAAGCTGGTGAAGTTCGTTTTAATAATGTATTTTCTCTAAACCAATATCTCTAAAATAATGTATCGCTCTTACACTATTGATGGGAATGTAAATGGTGGAACCACTATGGAGAACAGCATGGAAGTTCCTTAAAACACTAAAAATAGAGCTACCATATGACCCGGTAATCCCACTCCCGGGCGTATATCAGGGAAAGATGAAATCTCTAGTTTAAAAAGATACATGCACCCCAGTAGCAGCGCTATTTATAATAGCCAAACATGGAAGCAACCTAGATGTCCATCGACAGAGGAATGGATGAAGAAGACATGATATGCATATACCTATTAAAAGAATGAAGTAATGCCATTTACAGCAACTTGGGTGAACCTGGAGATTATCATCCTAAAAGTGAAATAAGTCATACAAAGACTAATATCGTATCACTTATATGCAGAATCAAAAAAAGTGATACAAATGTTTACATAACAGGAACAGAATCACAGACTTATAAAACAAACTTATGTTTACCAAAGGGGAAAGTAGGGAGGGGATAAATTGGGAATTAACAGATACACACTCAGTTCAGTTCAGTCGCTCAGTCGTGTCCGACTCTTTGGGACCCCATGAACGGTAGCACACTAGGCCTCCCTGTCCATCACCAACTCCCAGAGTTTACTGAAACTCATGTCCATTGAGTTGGTGATGCCATCCAACCATCTCATCCTATGTTGTCTCCTTCTCCTCCTGCCCTCAATCTTTCCCAGCATCAGGGTCTTTTCAAATGGCTCAGCTCTTCACATCAGGTGGCCGAAGTATTGGAGTTTCAGCTACAACATCAGTGCTTCCAATGAGCACCCAGGACTGATCTCCTTTAGGACGGACTGGTTGGATCTCCTTGCAGTCCAAGGGACTCTCCAGAGTCTTCTCTACCACCACAGTTCAAAAGCATCAATTCTCCTGCACTCACCTTTCTTTATAGTCCAACTCTCACATCCATACATGACCACTGGAAAAACCATAGCCTTGACTAGACAGACCTTTGTTGACAAAGNAAGGGACTCTCCAGAGTCTTCTCTACCACCACAGTTCAAAAGCATCAGTTCTCCTGCACTCACCTTTCTTTATAGTCCAACTCTCACATCCGTACATGACCACTGGAAAAACCATAGCCTTGACTAGACAGACCTTTGTTGACAAAGCAATGTCTCTGCTTTTTAATATGCTGTCTAGGTTGGTCATCACTTTCCTTCCAAGGAGTAAGCGTCTTTTAATTTCATGTCTGCAGTCACCATCCACAGAGATTCTGGAGGCCCCCCAAAATAAAGTCTGCCACTGTTTCCACTGTTTCCCCATCTATTTGCTATGAAGTGATGGGGCCAGATGCCATGATCTCCGTTTTCTGAATGTTGAGCTTTAAGCCAACTTTTAAATTCTCCTCTTTCACTTTCATCAAGAAGCTCTTTAGTTCTTCACTTTCTGCCATAAGGGTAGTGTCATCTGCATATCTGAGGTTATTGATACTTCTNTTAGTGGAGGTGATGGAATTCCAGTTGAGCTATTTCAAATCCTGGAAGTTGATGCTGTGAAAGTGCTGTACTCAATATGCCAGCAAATTTGGAAAACTCAGCAGTGGTCACAGGACTGGAAAAGGTCAGTTTTCATTCCAATCCCCAAAAAAGGCAATGCCAAAGAATGTTCGAACTCCTCACAATTGCACTCATCTCACATGCTAGTAAAGTAATGCTCAAAATTCTCCAAGCCAGCCCCTTGATGAAAGCGACAGAGGAGAGTGAAAAAGTTGGCTTACAGCTCAACATTCAGAAAACTAAGATCATGGCATCTGGTCCCAACACTTCATAGGTAATATATGGGGAAACAGTGGAAACAGTATCAGACTTTATTTTGGGGGGGCTCCAAAATCACTACAGATGCTGATTGCAGCCATGAAATTAAAAGACGCTCACCCCTTGGAAGGAAAATTATGACCAACCTAGATAGCATATTCAAAAGCAGAGATATTACTTTGCTGATTAAGGTCCATCTAGTCAAGGCTGTGGTTTTTCCAGTGGTCATGTATGGATGTGAGAGTTGGACTGTGAAGAAGGCTGAGCACCGAAGAATTGATGCTTTTGAACTGTGGTGTTAGAGAAAACTCTTGAGAGTCCCTTGGACTGCAAGGAGATCTAACCAGTCCATTCTAAAGGAGATCAATCCTGGATGTTCTTTGGAAGGACTGATGCTAAAGCTGAAACTCCAATACTTTGGCCGCTTCATGCAAAGAGTTGACTCATTGGAAAAGACCCTAATGCTGGGAGGGATTGGGGGCAAGAGGAGAAGGGGACGACAGAGGATGAGATGGCTGGATGGCATCACTGACTCGATGGATGTGAGTTTGCGTGAACTCCGGGAGTTGGTGTTGGACAGGGAGGGCTGGCGTGCTGTGGTTCATGGGGTCACAAAGAGTTGGACTCGACTTAGCGACTGAACTGATATCACTATAGATAGATACTTCCCTGGCTTTATGGCTATAACATTATGATGAAAATATAGTTTGAAAAATATAGAGGGATTGCTGTTTTTGTGAAATTGATATAAGATGCCCTGTAGAATTTCTAGTTGTTAATTTATTTTCATCAATACTGTTTCAAAATGGTTACCCTTGTAGGAAAAGAAACAAGGATGCGACTTATCTATCCAGAAGATGTTTTCCCCTTCATTTGTTAAGAGAAAATATCAGGAATAATTCACTTCCTGAATCAATGTTGTATGTTTAGCTGGTCACACCTTCAATAGAAAATGTTTGTGGTCTACAGTAAGAATTTCATTTTTGTCCTTTTGTACATAGAAGCTCTAACAGGACCCGTGCCTCACCCGTATCCTACTGGCTCCCACATTTCATTACATGACCCAGCTTCCAGCCTGCCAGTCACCACGTTCCTTGGTAGTGGGGAGGGTGCTTCCCCCATCTGCAAATGGTACTTTGCCAGCTGGTGGTTAGTTGTTCTTTGTTGTTCAGTCATAAGTCATGTCCAACTCTTTGTGACCCCATGAGCTGGAGTACACCAGGCTTCCCTGTCTTTCACTGTTACCTGGAGTTGGCTCTAACTCACATCCATTGTGTCTGTGATGCCATCCAAGCACCAATAGGCAGCTCTCAATCAGTGATGGAAGTGACGTATAAATATCCCAGCTCTCACTCGAGTTCAGACCACTCTGGAGCATGTGTTCTATTGAGACTCCCAGAGCTTCCCCATTGCTGGGTAAGCTCCAGTTACCCATCGTTAGACTAGCTTCACCACGTCTCTTCAGCTGCCTCTCATGCCTTATTTATTTCATCTCCCCAGCCCCTGCTGATATTTCCTTCCCTACCCAAGTGAGCTTGTTGTTGTTGTTTCAGTTCAGTTCAGTTCAGTTCAGTCACTGTCGCATGCAACTCTTTTGTGACCCCAGGGACCATAACCCCTCAGGCTCCTCTGTCTATGGGATTTCCCAGACAAGAATACTGGAGTGGGTTGCCATTTCCTTTTCCAGGGGATCTTCCCCACTCAGGGATCAAACCTGCATCTCTTGTGTTGGCAGGTGGATTCTTTACCACTGAGCCACCAGGGAAGCCCTCCAAAAAAAGCTACCTTTATTTAATCCTTGTCTCAGAGTCTGCTTCTGGGAAAATTAAAAAAAAACAAAACACATACACACACAGGCAAACAAAAAAGAAATGTTTCTTGCTGTGCTTATTGCCCTTGAGGAATCTGGATTGTGGGGGATTTAAATTAAATCAAAATGACTTGAATGACTTAAATCACTAGATAGGTAGATTCATTTTAAGTCATTGTTGGTAATTTTTTCCCTACACTTTCTCCCTCCGTATACTCATCAAATATGGCCCTTGTCAATGTCATCCTTAAACCATACTCATCAAAACTGTGAAAGTGTCTGAGTGAAGGAAGGGACTCCACACTGCAGTATTGTTTCCTCCCACAGGGCCTGGCCCTGTACTGGATGGAGGCTCATTGCCTATTAATTGGGTTGTAGGTTTTATTTTGAAAACATATGCAGCATTTTAAGTGACTGTTTCTCTTTCTGATAGAGCATCCAGGATTGAAATGCCAATCAGCCTGGGTTCAGAGACTAAGCTCTTAACGGTGCAAAAGCCTCGATACTTGCCCCTGAAAGCTAAAAGCAGGAGAAAAGCCTGCTTGGGAGCCACTCAGCAGGCTAGGGCTGAGTTAATCTTGCTAGAGTAAGGAGAGCAAATAAGGGATTAAGAAAGGACTGGGGCCTGAGTCACCTCAGGGCAGTTCCAGGTCACATGTGCATTTGAGACTATGTGACATTTAGATGTCTCAGGTCACCTCAAGCCAGATTATCTTTTAGTCCTTGCTTGGCTTTGCCACATACACTTGGAAGGTCTCACACATCCTCCTTAATACCCTTCAGAAGAAAATAGATGATGAGTGTTCGATTGTGCATGAAAGAGATCGGCTTCTGCTGCTCAGCCAGACCACAGAGAAGCCATGGAATCTTATTCCATGACCTTGGCTCTAAAGCAAGTACACTCAATCTCCCCTCCTTTCCCCTCTCTCCCTTTCTCATGTTTTCTCTCTCTCTCCACCTTTACCTCCTACACACCTTTCTCTTTACTGCCTCTTATGCAGCAAGATAAGTCTGAAGTTTAAAAGCAGACGTACTCTGTCTTTGTTTGAGTGAGGTCATATGATACCAGGGCCATGCCCTCCGGCCTCCCAGTCATTCTTCCCAGCTCCCACCTTTCTTGGACCCACTGACCTTGGGTCTGGGTCTCTGTTGAGTTCCTAGTATATCAACAATCAGGTCGAAAGCAATCAAGCTTCCAAAAGAGAAGGCAGTCATTCTGAAAATCTGAATCCCAAAACCACAGCTAGTGATTTCTGCTTATTGACTGGGATGAAAAGTTGGCACATAACCATGGTTCCGAGGATGAGAGACTGTTACATAACCATCCTTTGGCGGAGACAATGAGGTCACATGTTCACCCATCTAATCACTGATCAGGGACATGTTTGATTGCAGATAATGTGCTCGCTGGCCCACAGCTTAATTACTGAATGTCTGAATCAACAAAGCTTTCAGATGTAGGTCTGGCCTAGTGGTGCATCTGTTAGAGACCATCGCCTCCACTCGGCCGCTAAACGAAAGGTCTGGGGGATACCAGGCCGCTGCCAGTGCTGTGCCCAGTGACCTCTCATAAAAAAACATGCCAGTTCCCACGGTTTATTTTCCAGCCAGCAATAGGCATTATTGTTTAGATCCAGAGCTAAATGGAATGAAAGACTCCAGGGTGGCAGATACTGTAAAGCCTCTGGTGGAAGCATGCTCTCCAAGGAAATTAATGCCACAGTCATTTTGGTTTAGAATCTGCAGCTGGAGTCAAGTTATCCAGATGGAAAGATTCCAGAGCCACAGAAAGGGGAGAGTTCCTTTCCCAAACTGGTGAAGAAAATATGTTGGGAGAGGTCTAGGGAAATAAGCAAGGAATGAAGTAGAGTCACAGTGTTGAATCTATGGGTTGGTGGTCCCGGAAGTTCACCTGGATCTGACTACGGAGTTTGGAGTCTACCACTGGGTCTGTCAGGCTTCCCAGGTGGCTCAGAGGTAAAGAATCCGCCTACCAATGCAGGAGATGCAGGTTTGATCCTTGGGTCAGGAAGATCCCCTGGAAAACGAAATAACCCATTCCAGTATCCTTGCCTTGAAAATCCCATGGAGAGAGGAGCCTGGTGGGCTACAATCTATGGGGTTGCAAAGAATCAGACACAACTGAGAGACTAAGTATCCACGTATGAACTGGGTCTGTCATTTAGGGACATCTCTTCTTTACTCATTGCGAATTCCCCACTGTGGATGTGGGTGTGTGTGTGGTTTGCCTGGATTCCAAGTGGAGCACCTTGCCTCTCCCTCCTCAACCATTATCATCAACCATGATGCCTGCCTGGCAATGACTTTGAGATTTGGAAAATACTAGATTGAGGATGGGGTGCTTGGGGAGTGTTTTGAAATTTAAAGAATCGTGGTCTGTGCACAATTTTTATTAATCACTAGAGATGGCTATGCCTGTTTCCTTGCCTGCAAGTTTAAATAAGTGCAACATACCATTTTCAAGCAATTATAATAAAGTTGGATTCCCCCAGATGATTTTAGAACAGTAGGCAAAGGCCTAATTTCCAATACCGAGCAGAAATGTCCCTGGTGGGTGTCCAGCCCCATAGAAGTGGGTTGAGGAGGGTGAGAACTGCTGAGCCCCAAGGTCTTTGTGTGTATGTGGCTGGAGCCAGAAGACACAGTAGAAAGTAGAGCAAAACAAAGCTATAAATAAACCTCAAAACCTTCCCTGTTTTTGCTTTTTTGGTTGTTTTTGTGGGATTTTGTTTTGTTTTTGCCTAAAGTCTGCCATGAGCTGTGAGGCAGCGGGACTTGCGTGGGCTGGTGGATTGAATGTTGTATGTAAAATTCCTCCAGGACCCTCCCTCATCTAGTGCACCATAGAGTCCTGAGCAATATTAAGGAACAGGAAAGGCTTGCAGAGAAGCCTAGAGCTTCTTCTATTTGTTGAGAGCAGCTTGCCCACCGGGGTAAAATTCCACTTGTGCCTCCTCTCCCCATTGCTCTGCCCAACTCATGATCAGGTTTCAAAATGACATTTTTAGAGCGCAGACCACCTTTTGCTTTGCAGCTCAGCGGCAGGCATCTGAAGCCCAAGGGGAGAGTCCCCATTCCCCCTGGAATCTGCTTCTTGATGATATCCTCACTGAATGAGGGGAAAAGCAGGTCATAAAAAAAGAGCCCTGTTATCTCCTAGTGTGCGTGCTCCTAATCTGGTGTGGCACTGAATTATTTTGCACCGAAGTCAGATGTTACAGGAGTTCTTTTCTCCTGCAATAAACAGGCATAGGGTTGAGGGATATGAGGCCAAGTGCAGCCCAGAATCTGAAAATGATTCGTTAATCGAGGTTGTTTTTCTTTCTTTGAAAAAAACCTTTTAGGTGAAGGTGTTGTTATGGCTGTGATCTTATTTTGCAACTGAATCCCACCTTTTATAATCAGCACATACATTTTTTTGACAAGTTTGGTCATTCGCTTAAAGAAAAAAAATGAACTCAATATATGACCTCAAAGCGTTTTCTTTGCCCAGCAATGTGCTAGCAACTGATGTTACCCTGAGTAAGTCGCACCATGCGTAGCTTGTTGACTGAATACACAATCGCATCCAAATGTTGGGGCAATATGTCATCTCCTTTGAAGGAGCACAGCAATTTCAGTGATGTTGTGTGAGGCAAGGAACTAGCAGTAGCAGCAGGTTAAAATCCCAAGGGAGCATCAATTACCAAGTTAAATGAAGTTTCTTTTTCAAGCTGAAGATTGCAAAGCAGTGGGATAATGCCACACGCCTTCGAAGGAAACTAGTGTTAATTGATCAACCCATGGTCCTTGAAACCAAATAAGCTCTGTTCTCATTCTGCCTGAACTTTTCCACGTCTTATCTTGCAGCGGGGAACGCAATTCCACATCAGCCCAAGAATGTAAGTGAGGGCCTGGCATAGGATGGCACAGCCACATCAGTGGCACTCCTTCTAGGGACCTAATCCTAACAAGAGGCTTCGTGTAAATCCTCTAACTGCTCTAGTTCAAAATGAGGGATTTGTTTGGGTAATTATCATGCCCCATGCCCTGGCTGCTGCTGCTGCTACTAAGTCGCATCAGTCGTGTCCGACTCTGTGCGACGCCATAGACGGCAGCCCACCAGGCTCCCCTGTCCCTGGGATTCTCCAGGCAAGAACACTGGAGTAGGGTGCCATTTCCTTCTCCGTGCCCTGGACCTCACTTTAAAAATTCTGCTGTGTCGTTCAGCTACTCAGGAAGTAACCTTGGAAGCTAAGCTAATCACCCTCCAATCTGTGCTCTCAAAATGTAGAAATCATAAAAAGTGAGGGCTTGAGATGATTCCAGAGCTTCGCTTGTTCCAGATGGCTTCCGCTCCAGAGAAAGGAGCTTTTCAGGTGTCCCACGCGGTCCCAGACCCTGCAGGGGCCTTCTCCTCTCACTCAGCCTTGAGCACAGAACACAGATATCCCATTAGGGAGGGGAGGGGCAGTGGGGGAGACGCAAGGGGATGTTCTAGGTGAAGATATGTGACCCCCGGCTCACCCACAGTGGGCAGCCAGCTGAGATGGATGATGGGACTGTATTTTCCCCTCAGGCATCCTCACCTGTCAACAGAATCGGTCACTGTTGGACCATTCAGAGCACAGGCACTAAAATCGCCATTGTCCCTATGAAAGAAAGTGAACGTGTCAGTTACTAGGCATGTCCAACTCTGTGCAACCCCATGGACTGTAACCCGCCAGGCTCCTGTGTCCATGGAATTTTCCAGGCAAGAACAGTGGAGTTGCCATTTCCTTCTCCTGGGGATCTTCCTGACCCAGGTGAACCTGGGTCTCCTGCATGGCAGACAGATTTTTTAGCTTCTGAGCCACCAAGGAAGCCCCTATGCTTGCTTTTAATTCCTCGAAACAGTATTGTTTCTCTCTCTTCTAATAAATCTTCAACTTCTTGTATCAATACCTTGTTCCACCCCCGTGGATAAGTTGCATAATAAGCAGTTGTTTACAAACCTGTAAGATAAATAATCACACTGTTTCAATGTGATGTATGAGTTTTTAAAGAGCCATTTAGCATGATATATGTGAGTTTTTTAAATTATAACTTCACTAAAAATAAAATCCGTCTTTCCCTAGATTATATATACTGTCCAGTGGCTGATAGACTGTGGAACTTACTAGATCCCATAGAGTGAATTTGAGTCTTAGCAAAATAAAATACCCATTAAGTGAAAAACTAAACAAATACATTGAATATGCCTGATGACTCCAGTCTGTGTTATGCTGCAGATTTGAGTTGGGAAACCTCATTAAAATGGGAAGATGGCTTTTATCACATTAAAACTGAATTTAATTTTGAAACTGAACATGGATCATTTTTTAATATATATAAACAAACTATTTCAAATCCTAAAAGATGATGCTATGAAAGTGCTGCACTCAGTATGCCAGCAAATTTGGAAAACTCAGCAGTGGCCACAGGACTGGAAATGGTCAGTTATCATTCCAGTTCTAAAGAAAGGAAATGCCAAAGAATGTACAAACTACCACACAGTTGCACTCATCTCACTCACTAGCAAAGTAATGCACAAAATTCTCCAAGCCAGGCTTCACCAATACATGAACCGAAAATGTCCAGATGTTTAAGCTGGATTTAGAAAAGGCAGAGGAACCAGAGATCAAATTGCCAACATCTGCTGGATCATAGAAAAAGTGAGAAAGTTCCATAAAAACATCTATTTCTGCTTTATTGACTATGCCAAAGTGTTTGACTGTGTGGATCACAATAAACTGAAATATTCTTCAAGAGATGGGAATACCAGACCACCTTACCTGCCTCCTGAGAAATCTACATGNGTGAGAAAGTTCCATAAAAACATCTATTTCTGCTTTATTGACTATGCCAAAGTGTTTGACTGTGTGGATCACAATAAACTGAAATATTCTTCAAGAGATGGGAATACCAGACCACCTTACCTGCCTCCTGAGAAATCTACATGCAAGTCAAAAAAGCAACAATTAAAACCAAACATGGAACAGCAGACTGGTTCCAAATTGGGAAAGGACTATGTCAAGGCTGTATATTGTCACCGTGCTTATTTAACTTACATGCAGAGTACATCATGAGAAATGCTGAGCTGGATGAAGCATAAGCTGGAATCAAGATTGCTGGGAGAAATATCGATAACCTCAGATATGCAGATGACACCACCCTTATGGCAGAAAGCAAAGAAGAACTAAAGAGCCTTTTGATGAAAGTGAATGAGGAGAGTGAAAAAGTTGGCTTAAAACTCAACATTCAGAAAATTAAGATCATGGCATCCAGTCCCATCACTTCATGGCAAATAGATGGGATAACAATGGAAACAGTGACAGACTTTATTTCCTTGGGCTCCAAAATTACTGCAGACGGTGACTGCAGCCATGAAATTAAAAGACACTTGCTCC
>SJYA01003345.1:1320633-1336090 GCA_006410615.1 Neotragus moschatus | reverse complement strand
TATGGTTTTTCCAGTAGTCATGTATGGATGTGAGAGTTGGACTATAAAGTAAGCTGAGCACCAAAGAATTGATGCTTTTGAACTGTGGTGTTGGAGAAGACTCTTGAGAGTCCTTTGGACTGCAAGAAGATCCAACCAGTCCATCCTAAAGGAAATCAGTCTTGAATATTCATTGGAAGGACTGATGCTGAAGCTGAAACTTCAATACTTTAGCCACCTGATGAGAAGAACTGACTCATTGGAAAAGACCCTGATGTTGGGAAAGATTGAAGGCGAGAGGAGGAGGGGACAACCGAGGATGAGATGGTTGGATGGTATCACCAACTTGATGGACACGAATTTGAGCAAGCTCTGGGAGTTGGTGATGGACAGGGAAGCCTAGTGTGCTGCATTCCATGGGGTTCCAAAAAGTCGGACATGACTGAGTGACTGAACTAACTGATAAACAAAGGGAAAACTGAGATACAGTTTGTAACTCTACCCAACTAACCTGATTAGGAAGGGGTGGAATGTTCTGCAGATGATGAGCTGGTGTATTTTGTTCTGCTTGATATTCCCTGCCCTATATGACTACAGTAGATTTAAATCATCAGCCTAAGCCACAGGCCAGTGAGGTATATGGGACCCCCGACCAGATCAATGGGCGCCCCTTCAGGAAAACCTAAACTCATCATGCACCGCCTTAATCTGCAGCCAGTCACATAGGTGCAATGGTAGCCCTGCTTTTCAAAACCAATCTTGATGGGACAGAAAAGCTAAGGACCAATTTATGGTTGGAATGTTTAAAAGGACATCCAACATTTTTTAAAGGGCAGGAAGTGAAGCGAGGGAAAAAGTCCTGGTGTTGGGGTGTCTGCATACTGAGTAGATGACACACTTATCTCTGAAACAGTGTGAGCTCAAGGACGTGGTCCCTGTGGTCCTCGTTTGTGCTGTGAAGTTACAGGGATAGCTGAGAAGCTCAGAAGATGCTAGCAGGGCATGACCGATTCTTCTTGATCTGTGATTGTTTCCTAGAGACTCCATCTTAGCAGCTGGAGACTCATTTCATCTTCTTTGGACAGCTAAGTTATGAGCAGGCTCTCGCTTTCATTCTCATCTCTCAGCTTTACTTTATTGTGCCTTATAATGGACCCTACTCCATCTGGGCAAAGAGAATTTCTTAACTTCTATGGAGGTAAAATACACTCACCATAAAAGTTGTCCTATGGAGGAATGTCAGCGATGCCCAATTCCTCAGGCAATATTTAACTTCTTTTGCAATGATCAGTCAGCCATAGTTTTACCTATGGTACCTAGTAATTCAGAATAAGAAGCTCCCATTTAGGTGGTGTGGGATTTGGTTGGTGCTCACATCTGGTTTCTCTCCATGTGGGGGAATATGTAGCTATCTGAACATAGGAAAATTAATGTAGTCTAGAGTCACATTTTACATTTACTCAAATATTTATTTGAACTCATAAAAAGTTTATTGACATAATTTAGAAGGTGAAGAACTCAAATACATTCCAAATAGTGACCAAAATAGTGTGGGAAGTAGCTTAGAGAATGTTCCATCAAAATCATTGTTATGCATATGACTGTATCCTTCTCCATAAAATCATATCCCTTCTCAAAACCACACCCTCCAAGTGGTAAATTCTGGACCTGATTTGCTCTGCAAGTTGCCAAACGTGAAAATAAAGTAAGTAGTGCAGCCACCTAGAAGGAAGAGATATAAATGTACAAACAGGACATTTCTGCTAGAGTCTTAGGCATTCAAGAGGTACATAATCTTCATACAAATATATAAAACTTTTTAGTGAGCCATTTTTGTTTGAATCCATTCTCTTACTCTTCAATTCTTCCCATCAAGCCTGCAAAGGAAAAAGCAAAGGACCCGTGAGATATTTTTAGGGACAGCTTGTAAATCAATATGATAGGGACAGGTCAAAATTGAAAACCTCGTTTTCACTTGAAAACTTTGCCTCTTGAGTCCATGAAGGTAAAGTGAACTACGAATAGAAGCTATGACCCTCAGTTCTGGCTCTAGGGATCTGAGTGATTCCAAATTAAATGAGGATGACTTCCTTCTGAAGCTCTAGAGTATAAAGTTGACATTCGATCCATCCTCATTGCCCTGTAACTTTTTAGTTTCCTATCATCGTGAGGAGGATGGGAGTCCTCATGCCTGAGCTTGGCCACGTGACTTGCTTCAGTCAAGAGAAGGACACAGAAGTGCGCTGGTTCTGAGCCTGCGCCTTGAGAGGGATCACATGTTTTGATTTGCTCTCTTGCACATCTGCCACTGCCACCAGGAGGGTGTGCCCAGGCCCCCTGCCGGTCCCCAGCGAAGGATGGGCAACATGAGCACAGCCCCCAGCTCACACCGATAGCCAGCCTGGGTCAGTTGAGCCACAAACACACGAGCCAGAGTAGTAAATGCTTTTGTTTTAGGTCAGGGGTCCCCAGCCTCCAGGATTTAATGCCTGAGGAGCCTGAGGTGTAATACACTTGAATCATCCCCAAGCCTCCCCCGCACCCCTGATCTGTGGGAAAACTCTTCCACGAAACTGGTCTGTGGTGCCAGAAAGGCAGGGGACCTCTGGTTTAAGCCGTTAGATTCGGAGATGGTTGGCGATGCAGCCATAGCTAACTGATACAATGCCCTTTCTCTCAAAGGCACTTGCAGTGCCAGGATGGCTGAGCATTATTCACCCCTTTGTTTTCCATTATTCTTTGCTGCCATTTCTTGCATGTTTCACTTACGTGGATAGGCTGAATCTTTTCTAAGAAATAGAATCTTTATAGTTTTATTCTGTTGTGATTTTTTGTTTGTTTGTTTTTTTGCCAGTGGCTGTAGGAGGCTCACCCCGCCCCTACTACACCTGCTGTGACAGTCACTATGGCTTGGCTCTCTCTGTGTCCATTCACAATCTTCTGCTTTGCTTTTCCCTGCTACAAAGACTGGAGGCCAAATACTCCCTTTCTCGGTCTCTCTTATAGCTTGGGGCAGCTGTGGCACCCAGCTGTGGCCAGTGAACCCCAAGGAGAATTCTGCAGCAGAGGTCTTTTAGAAAGCTTTGCTTTCCTGTGTATTTCTATAGAGATGACAGAGCCCGTGGCATCATTTTAACATTTATGTAGTGTGGCCGTGATGCAGGTTGTATTATACTCATTGTTGGGATGAAACACCTAGAAGTTCAAAGCGCCAAATGAGTAGCTCAAAGTCTCATAGCTGTGAAAGAGAAAAGCTGGGTTTTAAATTCCAGTGTCCTGGCTCTGGGCCCCTTCCACTCCCTTAAAGGGAAGGTTTGGATGGTTCTTCAACTGGAGGGGAAGGTAGGAACACATCATTGACTACAGAACTGAAAATGGTACTCTCACTGGCTCCTGTATTTTTTATTATAGCATTTATTTCCTTTTCATAGACACTCAGTTTTCAGTGTAGGTCACTCCCCAGGAAAAAGCAAAATGCTTCCTCTTTCCCAGTCCATGATTTCCTGGCTGAAATGCACGTTGTCGACCAGCAGCTTCCCAGTGTCACCTGGGGTCCCCCATGACAGTCTGGGTCTCCCTTGCACACCCTGCACGGGTTTGTTGCCACTTACTGCTCACATAACATGATTCAAGCCTTCAGGCCTCTCCTTCTTAACTGAAGTTAAGTGGCTAATAACTCTTAACTGAAGTCCCCCCACTCCCGCATGGCTCTCCACGTCATAGGCTGCATTGCAATGAGCCGCCTATACATCCTCGCTCTCCCCTCGTCTCATTCCCGCCATAGCCGCCCTGTAGGCTGTGACCTTCTGAAGGACGTGTCTTTCCACACCCCTGCCTATCCTGGCACCTGACACAAAGCGGAAGCCTAGGGACCGGCAAGTTGGAGCGCTGGAGGGCTGAGAGCACTGGAATGCTTGTGAGGCCACAGGAGTGGGCGAGGGGCGGCAGAGGCAAGACGCCAGCAGTGCCGATGGGCTGCACCGCACCCACACTGCACTGCACACCTGTCTTGGGCCCCAGTCATAGCTCCATCGGGGCCAGTGTGTGCCCAAGCCATGTACTGCTGTGGCCGCTGTGCTCAGTGACATATGGCCGGTCTCTCTGGCCAAGGGAGGGGCCCGTCACAAGCTGCCCTTGAAACCGAGGCATTCATCCCTTGACCTTCTCTGAGCAGCATGGAAAGGGTGATGATTCATAGCAAATTGTCACCGAAGCTTATTCTATAAGGTGACATTTCTCTCCAACAAGTGTCCAGACTATAAAGCCGCATCTGCAGCAGTTTCTGTGACAGGCTTAAGATGGACTTTGACCCCTACACATCTGTCTCACGGGGCTAGGATTATAGCTATCCTGAGAAATAGAGGATGAGCCATTTGCAGCGACCCTTCAGCAACTGTTGTCTTAAAAGCCCTAAGATGCCTCTCATGACTGGGCTCAGCTTTTGGACATCTCTGACTTTAAGACAGTTTTGGACACGTAAGGAAACCTTGACGCAGTTTGCCCAGACCACCGTGGCCACTGAGATTTAAGGAAAGCAAACTGTGCTTCATAAGGGGATGCAGGAATCACTGGCTTGACACAGTCACCTCATCTACAGAGCGAGCCCGGGTCTCCCTTGTAGAAGGAGCTGGCAGGAGGCAGCAGATGGAGCAGAAGAGTCACCAGAGTTGTCACTCTGCAGAACACGCTGCCCTCCCTCAGATTCTGCTCTCCTTCCCCAGCCCCAGTGGAATCTGAGAGGGCCCAGCGGCCCTGCACACAGGACATTGCTGATGGCCAAGGTCACAACGGTCCTTTCAGGAGTACAGGGCCGCCAGAGGACCAGTGTCTCCATCCTTGGCCTGGTAGGACTCCGAGTGTTCTCAGAATGCCTTTATGTGACCAGAATCCAAGAATTCAGAGACCTGGGTCAGGGCTCACATTTAAAATTATAAAAATTATAATTTAAAAAAAAATTAAAAAATTAAAAAAATAAGACAGTACATTTTATGTTATGAATAGGACCATAATTTTAAAAGGTGCTGAGAAGTTACTATTCAAAAAAAAAAAAAATTGAGAACAATGGGAAGGGATCCAGAGCTAAAATTGCCCCTTCTGTAAAGCACACTTGTTTGTCGGAGTGCTGGAATGCAAGGGTGTTGGGCGGTATCCCGGGCCACACTGCTTTGCCGCCTAGACAACAGCCATCAGCTATTCTCCTGTGTCCTGTTCTCTTGTCGGGGACAGGGGTGAGAACAATGGGGAATGCAAGGCCCCCTGTGGGAAACGTCACTCTCCAGCTACCCGGCATCCCTTTTCTACCCTAAGCAAAAAAGTTCACACTGAGAAAGGCACACCTTGGCTGTGGCAGGGGCGATCCCGGAGACAACTCCCATGTGTCAGTCTAAGTCCAGGCTGAGGGCATGTGATGTTTACGCCTTGCCATGACCCATTTATAGCCGTGTTACTCATACTTGCCATGGCCCCACATACATCATTAGGAAATGGAGTCCACTCAACACTACTATGCATTTGGTCCTTTACCCAGACACCCGGGGGCGGTGCTCTGATAACTTCCTCCTGCCTGGTGCTAAATCATAGAGCCATAAACACAGTGACACACAAATGTCGTCGAGCGAAAGGCCATGCCTCATGTTCCATCCAGTTCCATGTGGAGTGGCCGACCAGGCTCCCAGAGCACGCTGGTTGAAGCTTTGGAGTTTGTTAGAGGGCATTGGTGGAGTCCTCTAGAGTTTACAAAGCACATCATGTGCGTTGCCCCACGTGACCATCATGACCACACAGAGATGAAGTGGTGCCAGCTACAAACATGACTCTGAGTGCAGCTCCACACCAAGGTCAGGGACGAAGGAAGCACACTGTGTGAAACTGCGCTAGGGCCACTCCACACCCAGAACTTTATCTCCACCAGCCACCCGTACAGTAAAAGAAACAAAACTCTAGGTAAAAACTTTCTCCTTAAACTGCAAAATAGCCACGCCAGTTGGCTTTGGTACATCATGAAGCCTTTGGTGGCTAAAGTAAAAACTGAAATGTTTCTACTAAATACTAGTAAAAAAAAAAAAAAAGGGGGGGGGGAGATGAGAAAGACACAAAGAGCAGGACATTTGGGGTTTGAGGGTTATGATTCTACACTTAAAATCCAGTCAAGCAGTGTTACATGCTGGGTGTGAAGAATTTGAGTGATGCTAAGAAGGCAAATTACATGTCCAGGTCAAATTCATTAAAAATAAGTTCAAAAACTTTTTTTTTTTTAAATCCTATTGTACTGAGAGTTTGTTGGCTTCGATATCAAGTCAGAACTGGCAGCTGAGATGATATTGAACTTGTTGGTAGAGGTCTTTGTGGAATCAGGGGCATAATTCAAGACTAGTTACCACTGGTGGCTCCTGGCTTTGCGGTCAGTGTCTCCATCTGTCAGAGCACAGAACCCCCTGTTTCTAAACGGGCCACAGATTTTACTGGAAAAACACTGGCCTAAGACTTCCAAGTAAAGCAGGGATCAGTAAGGCACAGAGGAAGACAAAGTGATGAAAAAGTCGAGTAGATTGCTGTCTTAAGAGGTTCTCAAGTTTCCAAAGATGGCAAAACCTTCTATGTTGTTTAGGCCTGAGCATTTGAGACCTAGGGACAATGGCACTTTCATCAGAAATACCCAGTATCCTCTTTGAACTGTCTGGCGTGGTCTCTGGCAGGCAGAGGTCCTGGGACATCCAAATGGAAAAGCAATTTCTTGACATAAACAGAACATATGACATAAATGTAGGCCTCCCGCACTCTCTCCAGTAAAGCATCCTGGGAAGCACACTGTCATGGAGATCCCCTTAGAGCTCACTGACATTTTGCTTGTTCTGTTTGCTTTTATAGTAACAATGGTAGTGAGTGGTCCATAGTCACAATATTAAATTTAAAAACCTGGATATTGGTACACCATCAAGCAAAGGTATAGCTATAAAGCTTTGCAATCTTCCAAAATAGTAAACCTATTTTCAAAGATGGATGAAACTTGAGTTCTCTTATTCCTCCTCATTTTAGAAATTAGGAAATTAAACTCCAGAGGGCTTGAATCACTTGTCTAAGGTCACATAGCTAGTTAATGGCTGGTCACAGATTAAACGCTTGTCCGGAGCTCCTAACCCCTACAATCAGTCTGTACATGTTGATGGTATTAGAGGCACCTCAAATGAATAGCTGATTTGTATGTGTGCCTTTAGTATAAAAATAATTTGACTTAACATTCTAGTACTTGTCCTAATTAATACCTAATTTTCATTTTAAAAAATATTTTTGCCTTCTCTGAATTTAGTAGTGTTAATATTTTCATAGAGTAAAATGCACAAATCTTAAGTGAACAACTTAATAAATTTTTTCCGTATGTATATACCCATGTATGGCTTTTATTTTTGTATAGCTCTTAAATACTACCATATATGCTAGTATGTCAAGTTTCACCTTTGAAAGAAAGGGAAGGAAGGGAAAAAAAACTTTCCATGGTCAGAAAAATTGAGATTACTGGGTCAAACACAGATAAACCATTTTCTTAGTGTTAGGGCACCTTGGAGCTTTAAATGTACAAATATATATTGTGTGTATTGGCTATGAAGACGATACCATGTAGCATTTCAGAATTTGATTACTGAATCATTTGTCCAGTTTTCTACTGTTTGTATTCTTTTTTCATTTATCATTTATTGTATCACAGATGGGGGCTTCCCTGAGGCTTAGGCACTAAAGAATCGGCCTGCAGTGCAGGAAACTCAGGTTTGATCCCTGGGTTGGGAAGATCCCCTGGAGAAGGGCACGGAAACCCACTCCAATATTCTTGCCTGGAGAATCCCATGGACAGAGGAGCCTGGCGGGCTACAGTCCATGGGGTCGCAAAGAGTCTGACACGACTGAGCGACTGACACTTTCACGTCACAGATAGTCTGTGTACTGTTCCATCAGGTGGGTACACAAGAGCTGACTTAACCATAATCCTATTATTGGACACTTAGGCTCTTAATGAATTTTGCTATCATAAGTAAACAAAACTTTTGCCACATATTCTCTTTAGGATGGCTTCCATCAAGGTCCATTGGGTTGGAGGACATAATAATCCACGATGGCTGGAACTTTTCTTCATTTCCTAAGGCCCACACCCTCATCATCTAGGCTGGCGTAGCACTTGCTCTACAGAAGACTATCTGTTGAGGGAATGAACAAGCCCCTGTTTCATGGCCATTTTCCCATTACTTTTTGTGACTATTACAAGTAACTTTTTTCATTGAATATCCCTTTAATTACTAATGAGGTTCTCATTTTCTCATGGCTTCTCTATTAATTCTGCATCTGCTTTTGTGAATTGTGAGTTCAATTCCTTTATTTATCTATTAAGATATTAATATTTTCCTTCCCAATTTGCATGGGCTCTTTATACAGTTGTACATTTCATGGGAAACAGTTTTCTTGATAGTGTTTGCCATTTATTTGGGTTTTCTTTTTCAAGTACAGAATAGTTTTTGAATTAGCAAGACTTTTAAAAATAATAATAATAATAAAATAATTAGCAAGACTTTGAGGGATGTCTTGGTGACTCTTCTTTAAAAAGCTTTCCGAGCAAACTTAAATTAATGCCTTCATTCCCTCCCCCAACCCTGAATCATTCCAACCATTATTTTTAAAGTTATAGCCAAATCCTACCTTTTGAAGCCATTATCAAAGGTCCTTAATTTTATCACCTTAAAAGTGACAAGAGGTCAAAAAAGAAGGATGTTCATGAAAAGAAAAGCATTGCTTTGGAGATATGGGGTCTTATTTAGAAGTTTTGGTAAATCATTCCCAAAGTTGGAGAGGGGTGAGTTTCTTTAAATTCCCCAGAACAGGAGCTTAGATTTGGCTACACATTGGAATCACCTGGGGAGTTACTAAAAATTCCGAGGTCCAGGCTGCCCTGCAACTATGACACCAGCATCTCTGGGGGTGGGATCTCCTGGGCCTCTGATGTGCAGCCAAGGTTGAGAACCGCTGGCCTAGAAGCACTTCTCAGACTTTAATGTCCAGAGGAAGCACTTGAGGACCCTGTTAAGCTGCAGATTCTGACTCAGGAACCCTGGGGTGGGGGTCAAGGGCTGTCCATTTCTAGCAGCCTCAGAGGGGATGCTGTTACTGTTGGTCCATGGAGCACACTTTGAAAATCAAGGGTCTTAAGCAGTAGTTCTCAGTGAAAGGGATGGCATTTTGCCCCCGGGGGGACTAAATGGTTGGAGAGGAGTATTGGAAGCAGTGAACTGAGTTGAAATTACAGAAAAAAGAAGGACCAGGGCAATCAGTGGATAACTGGACTCTGGGAAAGAATGAATGAGAAGGAATCATAGACTAATAATGGGTCCAGAATTTTTAGGTCACTTTACAATGTTAATCTTAGGTGAAGGTTTGCATTCCTTTTTGAGACCACTCTCAGCGATCAGTTGATGTTTCTTTTGGAGGAGACTGTAATTAAACGGTCTTAAAGTTGGAAACCAGATGCCTGGTTTTATTTTGGTTACATTATATGCCAGAAAATGTATTAGGTTGGCACTGTGGACACACCAATGGGTAGGTTATACCCCTTCATGGCACTGATCATCTAGAGGGAGAATCAGACAATAAAGTAAGTGATGGCAATCCATTTCTCCATGGTGATGGGTGCAGCCATGAGGGGACCAACACAGAAAACTGTGGATGCTTTATCAGTTTAAGGGGCTATGGAAAGGCTTTTCCCAAATCGTATTTAAACTGAGACCTGAATGATGGGTAAGAGTTAGCCTGCTCGTGGGAAGGCAAAGAGAGAGAAATTGGAAAATAATACTCTGAGCACGTATAAAAGCCTAGACTCAGCATGGCACCTCCATGAGCTGGCTTGGAACAAGGGATGCCCTGGGTGGGCAGAAATGCCTGTTGGGAGAGCCTGGTGAGCCTGAGTCAGTTAGTGCAGGCCCTGGGAGCGGTGAGGAGCCACTGAGGGCTGTTTGTCAGGACGGCCTGTTTATCGCTTTTGTATTTTCACTTTTTTAAAAAAATCCTGTTTGCTGCAGGGCTCTGGTGATGAAAAACCAGAGAGAAAAGGCTTTAGGGAATGAAAGGCACAGGTCACTCTGAGAGCTGTGGGCCACTAATGCTCTGATTGCTCAGAGAGGTCACGTGCATGGCAGCAACAAGCATGGTGGGTGAATGGAGTTCGAAAACCTCTTTCAAGGTAACAAAAAAGGTGAGACATCTAAGAAACTCACAGCACTTGTCCAAGGACTCTTGTCTGAGAATTTAGAGAGGCAGCCCAGCGAAGGCCCAGGGGCTCCCCACTGAAGCATCTCCACTCCAAGGTCTCAGACTCCAGCAGGGGCTTAGGAAGGTTCCCAAGGGCCTCCCACTTTACTCAGAGAACAAAATATGAGACACATCACAAATGACCACAGACAGCCGGCAGGCTCGCACCTGTCAATGCCCAGTAGTTTGTGGGCTAGGAAGAATCTGAGCTTCAAAAAAGCAGAAATGGACAGTCTTCCGATCTCATGGCTTAATTTATTGAACAGGAAATAAGCCTTGGGAGGGAAACGGACCTGTTCCTAATGATTTAACCATTAATACAGCCCTGCTATAAATGACAAGCCACCACAGAAGAAAAGGTGGCTTGTCAGAGGGTGAAAGAATGGACCCCATTAGACAAAATAGGTCAGGCAGAGAGAAAGTCGTCCTGTCTCCTGACCAGTTATGTTGATCAGAGATGACAGGCCTTGTTGTTTTTTAACTGTTCGAAAAGGGAGAGAGATAATATAGAAGCAGTTTCTTTCTGGTTGCTGTCCTTTTTGGAAGATGGCTGTTTCAAAGAGGATCCTGAAAACAAAGGAGCTGATAGTATTTATTGCAGTTTTGAGTTTTGTGCTTAAAAAATGTGTGTGTGTTCTGTGTTTCTTCTAGGGAGTCTTCTCTGGTTGATCACTGCCTTTCATCTTGAATGAATGAGACAGTAACTCCTAAGGAGGATCACGCTTCCATCGGTCTGATTTCTGCTGTTACTCTCTGCTTTTTTCCTGTTTTTGTCTTCACCCTCCCAAATCGAAAGAGAATAGGAACATGATCACAATATGAGAACAAACCGAGGAGAGGGCGCAGTACACAAGCTGATTTATCCCTTCAGCCTTGACTGTTTAGCTTACTTCTGAATTTGCCCTCCCTAAGAGTTTCTGCTTTCTCCTCCCTGCATTTGGAGTGCCTCCTGCCTAATGACTCAGGGAAGTGAAGAGAGACCCTTCCCTAGTGCTCAGAGTCTGTGCTTTGCTTGTATGTTGTCTGGTTTATGAAAGCGTCTGCTGTTAAAAACATCAGGGAAACTGGCTTCACATTTGGAAGTAATCTTTCTAATCTCCCCAAAGATAAACAACATTTGGTGTTTTAAATAAATATAAGAAATTGTGAATGATGGGGATCAGTAGGGTTGAAAGCAAAGCAAACACTGAGATGTTAAGGCTATGTGACGCTGGGCAAAACCTCAGTTCTCCAGACCTCACTTCTGTCAAATGTGGAAAAAAAAAAAAGAGGGGGTAGGGGTTAGGTTGCTGGGATAGGCATCCTCCCAGGTGACCCCCAGTGAGTCTTGCCAACTGGTATTCATATACCCTTGTCCGACACTGAGTAGGGCTGACTTGTGTAATCAGTAGCATATTACAGAAATGACAGGGTGTGACTTCCAAGACTGGGTCATAAAAATCACTGAAGCTTCCACCTTGCTCAGTCACTTGTGAACTCCTGACCCACAGAAACTCTGAGACAGTATTATTGCTTTAAGCTGCTAGGTTTGGGGTAATTTGTTATACAGCTGCTGCTGCTGCTGCTAAGTCGCTTCAGTCGTGTCTGACTCTGTGCGACCCCGTAGATGGCAGCCCACCAGGCTCCTCTGACCCTGGGATTCTCCAGGCAAGAATACTGGAGTGGTTTGCCATTTCCTTCTCCAGTGCATGCATGCATGCTAAGTCACTCCAGTCGTGTCTGATTCTGTGACCCTATGGACAGCAGCCCACCAGGCTCCTCCGTCCACAGGATTCTCTAGGCAAGAACACTGGAGTGGGTTGCCATTTCCTTCTCCATGTTATACAGCAATATATAACTAATACAGTTGCCTTGGGCCAAGTCTAGCTCTTATATTTTATATGTCAGTGAGTGGAGGTTATTAATGGGAATCTCAAAGTTGGCATTTTGTTTATCTCAAAAACCAGATCCTAGCTGCAGGATAAGACCATATTGCTTTGGGCATTTCTAAAAAGGTGAGGAGCCAGTCTCTAGAGACTTGCCATCCTAAGAACTCAAGGATTCCCCTTTGCGGAAGCAGGCCAACACAGCCGGCTGGCCTTGAACCAAAGCTTACAGTGCCATAGTTCAGCAAGCAGCAATTAGTCCTTAGCATATCATACAAAAAACATACCCCACTTACATTGTGTTTACATCTAGACACTCAACTTGTTAAAGCAAACTTCAGTGGAATGGGGACTTACTTGGGCTCTGCTCTTAATGAGTCATTCCAAAGGGTGCAACTGGAGGAAACAGTACCCCTAGCAGTTTTTAGTCTGAGATGAATTGGGAGAGGGGTTCAAAGTTGCTGAGTTAATGGTTAAACTCAAGTGACTCTCCAGGGCGTGGGACATATCTGGAAAGCAGGCCCTTTGCATCGGCCTGGACCTTGGTTAGACTGAGAGACATTGATGGCACCCTTACCTGTGAGGATATGACTCTGTGTATCTTGGAATAGACACCCAGCACTAACAAGGCACATAGCACACTCACTAGTGGGAACCACCGTATCTTCAGCCCCTTCTAAACCCAACATGGCTATTGTTCTGGACTCATGTGGTAGTCTGGATACTTCAGTGTCTCTTCCTCATGTCCTATCCCAAACAGAGGTGTGGCTCACCACGGATCACCCTCTGAATAAATGGATATAGATGCTGCATGGCTTTCAAAGAACGTGTGGCTGTTTGCCACATTTAAGAGACTTTCATTGTAACCATCTTCACATTGAACAAAAGAAATACTTTTCCAAACAAGAAATAATTTCAGTTTGGTTTGTCCATGGAGGATCTGAAAACCATTCTCTAACCCAGTCCTTCTGACGCAAGTTGCACATTGGACTCACCTGGGGGTCTTGTCAAGCATACCCCTCCCTTATTGTTTGGGGAGGGGCTTAGGCAACTCTGGGTGATCCTAGTGTGAAGTCACCACTGAAGATGGTCTAACCGTACCCAGAAACTTGCTGCTGCCTGACCCCAAAACTAAAGGAACTAGAATAAAAATAAGTCAGTTGTTCAGAAACTGGCTTCAGTTCTTATGTCATAATATTTGAGAAAAGCTATACAACTGCCCATCAATCAGCCAGGTAGCTGGGATCCTGGGCCCATTTTGTATTGGACTTGAAAGATGTTCAAATTTAGAACATCTTCTGTGTTTTATCCCCACTGCCTGGACATCCATAACAGTATGCTTGAATGAAGATGATCGTACCTGGCTTTTTGGTCTCTGCATATACTTGAAATCTGGCAAGGCCTTCCTTAGAAATGTTTCTATAGAGATTGGAAAAGAGATTCCTCTTATTTCTTGCCAATCACCGCATCCAGAGGTCTCTATATTATTTGTTACAACTGCATGTGGGTCTAAAATTATCTCAAAATTCAAAGTTTAAATTGAAAATCAGATAATGGGCTTTATTTGTTCCCTGGACCATGGTTTGCCAACCCTTGGACTATAGCAAGGTTAGAACTTAACAGTTACAGTAATGAATATTGTATCAGTGAGATTAAGAGACTGGTCGGTAGGTTGAGGCCACTGGCAGAATTCTTCATGCACCATATTATGACTCTCTCTCGTACTTTACACAGCGCATGCTCTGCCACCTTGGGCAAGTTATATAGCTTCTCTGCGCCTCAGTTTTCTCATCTGTAGAATGAAGTTCTTCTGTATAGTAACTCATTTAAGAATTATGAGGCAGAGTACTCGGGACAGTGCCTGACCCTTGGAAGCACTATTGTAAGGACTAATGACTGTTGCTTCATCAACGCATCATGTTATCTGAATTTCAGCAAGGAAATGTGGCCAAGTTGCTTTCTATACCTTTGGATACTAGCTATAAAACTGTGGACCAGATAATGGAATAGTTAGGGCATTTGGAATGTCCAGACCTAAACAATCTAGATTGAGGGCTCTAGGTCAGTGGATCTCAAAGTGTGGCCCCCAGACCACCAGCAGCAGCAGTCCATGGGAACGTGTTAGAAATACAAATTCTCGGGCCCACCCCAGACCTATAGAATCAGAAAGTCTGGAGGTGGGGCCCGGCATTCTAAGTTTCAGGAAGCCCTCCAGATGGTGCTGCTGTTTGAGAAAGTTTGAGAACCGCTGCTCTAGGCCAGTCTGAAGAGTTTCTGTTGCCATAGCCTACCGGATGCTGTCCTTGGTGCTGCCTTGTCCCCACTCTCCTCAAGATCTCAGTTAAATATAGGGATGAGCTTGCTTCTCAGATTGGCAGATCAGACACACAGTGTCAGCCTGGAGAAACAACTACACTAGTGGGTGCTGGAATGTGGACCTGAAGTGGTCTCAGTCGGTTGGAGGTGCCAGCCAAAATTCACAGTTGTTTTGATTTTTAATAGTTTTATTTTTACCTAACACAGATTTCGAACTCAAGTTTCTTGGCATTCGATCTCCTACATGTTCAGTGAGGTTGTCCACAGTGATGTGGGTATCCAGGCACTGTAATTCTAGTTAGCACCATGGCCAAGATTGCATGATTGCAGCGGGTTGCCCCTGAATACAGGACTGAAGCTTTGCTCATCCACCTCTTGGCATTTTATGATTTCAGCACCTAGTGAGGAAGGGTACCACCCAGGAGAAAACAGAGTCTGCGGTTAGTTATGAAGGAGTTGCAGTGAGATGGTGAGGTGGTTCAGGGGTCATTCTGATGCAGCTTCATATGCCATCTGTTTTGGTCTCTGGGCATTATCAGCTGTTTTATCTTATCCAGGCCATGTGCTCTTCCCATGTACTGGGATTCCCTGCCAGCCAGGGGCTCTAAGACCAGCTCAGTTGGTGGTGTAGCCTAGTCCTGGCGATGGAAGCAGGTCTATAATTGGCCCTTAATTGGATTGGATTTGGCTCAGAATGACTCCCAGGCTGTCTGTCCCCTGACAGATAACCAGCAGTGAATGTTGTATATAATCCTGTAAGGAATCTGGGACCATTTCTTGGCTGTTGCTAACAATGGGGAGCTTTCCAAAAGAGTTGACCTTCAGGATGATGATCTGGGAGTATCTTAAAGAGAAGTTTTCCCCAGGTCCATTTATTTGCCACCTGGTCTTTCTTAAATTAAGACATCCCAACCTGATTTTCAAATTCCAGAATCAAATACGTGTGTGTCTGCATTGCATGTATATATATATATATATATATATATACACACACACACACACACACGGAAATA
>SJYA01003345.1:1302999-1320487 GCA_006410615.1 Neotragus moschatus | reverse complement strand
ACAGAACTGTGTTAATTAGGCAGCAAGAAAACAGTAAACAGAAATGGAAATTGAGATAGTACTTTTCCTTTGAAACATATCTATAGATATAAGTGGGTAACTTAATCCTAGCTCTCTTTCTCTGTGAGAAAAGTCCCTCAGGGTATAGGCAGAACCATCATCTGTCCTGTTCTGGCCCACTGCATGGGTTGTAACTAACCGCACCCACTCCCAGCACCTGCTGCACCCTGAATGGTGGTCCTACCTTTTTGATATATTTGAAATGAAAAGTACTATCTCAACCCATGCAATGGACCAGATCAGGACAGATGATGGTTCTGCCTATACCCAGAGCTTTTCTCACTGACAGAGAAAGAGAGCTAGGATTAAGTGACCCGCTTATATCTACTGATACAGATGGACTTAACTACACTTAATCAAAAATTAGTCTTAAAACAAACTCTGTTGGTGATACATCCCACAGTCTTCTACCCTGAATGAAGCTGGAAGTCACGTAAGAGTGAACTGCAAATTCAGCTCCTGCCCTGCCTGTCTCATGGAACTGTTGTGAGCCTCAGAAGAGAATAAACACAGAAGTAGGCTGGACTTTTTAAAATCAAGTGCAAGAACTTGTTAATATTATTACTGCAAGTGCTTCCAGTTGAAAGATGGGATTTAAAACTTGCCATAAAACTCCAAATGAGCCTTTATTTCCTCATTGCCTGGTTCTTGACACCCCCTAAAGTAGCCATTTCATAGAGTCTCCAAACAGCCATGTTATGTGGCAGTTGTATTTAGTACTGACTGCCTACCTGTTTCACTCTTGTTGCAAAGCAGAAATGATTCAGTTGTCAAATTTAGTATCATCAGAAAGAGGGAGAAAACGCCCCTGGAAAATACTAAGAGGAGGGGACTGGATGTGAATGGGGCATAAGCCAGGAGAGGATGTCCTAGAGAAGACACGGGGCCACTTCTGGATGTTTAGATCAACATGGATCTTGTTTTCGTTTCTGGACCAGACTTCAATAGTATACAGTCTGTGTACCAAAGATTACTAAAAAGATGAGATGTCTCTGTTTGTCTCTGTTTTTGGCCATTAAACCCATTCAAAATGCTCAGTAAAATCGTGTCTCAAATGCATTGTTTCCCTTTCCCTTGATAGTAAGAGAATGGCAGCTTGCCTCTAAATATTTCTTAAACTGATTTTCTTCAGAGAAAGATTGGAAATGCAAACTGGACATATTTGGTAGTTAAAAGTGGCCGAGGAGGGTGTGGAAATCCCTTGAAGTCTCCAAAAATCAAATGAAAGTGCTCAAGTGAAATGTATATAATGTTACTGGCTTTGGAAACAGCAGCTGCTGCAGGTTTTGAAAAATGGGACTGCAGTGCCTCCTTCTGGAGAAAGATGATACTTGCAGATTAGATATCATCTCAGGAGGTAACTGAGACACAAGTCCTTCCAGGGGCTTACAAGGGCCTCGTGAGCTCAGATTAGTCACAAACAATTACTGGGGTTTCTTTTTCAGTGAGCTTTTTCATATTCCCTGGGGAAATATGCAGAACTCCTCTTTAGAGAGTATTTCATGTAAAAACTAACCAACTGACACTTGGCCTTGGAAGAAAGGGAGGGGGAGCAAAGGGCATGGGCAATTTGTGGGGACTAAAAAGGGAATGACGCTTTCTGGATGCTGATTTGTGCCGGGTGCCCCATCTGAGTCAACTCACTCTCTTTATATTTGCCTCTCATGATCGAGATAATCATTCCTATTTATAGACATGGCTTGAAATGGTCAGGAACTTGCCCAAGGTCACAGACTTACTACGTGACACAGCGGGAAGTAAAGCGCAAATGTGTCCCACACTATCTAGCACATCCAGTGCTCAATGTCTTAAATTAAGTTCCTTCTCATGGTAGCACACTATCGTAATAATAGCTGCTACTGTGTACACACTATGTATGTAACTTGGTGTCTCCCAGCCTCGACACTCCTGAAGTTTCTTGTGGGGGGATGTTTGGTGGCATCCTTGGTCCCTACCCACTAGATGGCAATGGTACCCACCCTGTATTGTGACATCCAAAAAAGTCTCCAAACATTGCTCAGTGACCTTTAGGGTGGTGAGAAAACTTGCCCCCATGAGATAGGTATTACTCTCATCTTTCAGAAAAAGAAACCGTGATAAGCCAAATCAGAGACCAAGAGAATAGCAAAGCCAGGGCACGAACCTGTGCCTGCAGCACCTCTGAAGCATCTGCTCTTCAACCTTCTTTCAACAGAATATCTGTTTTCTAACATCCTGTCTGGAATCTCTGTCACTTGTATTCAAAGGCCACGACTTGTTTCTTTCTTCCTGCTCCAGCCATTATGTGCTAAAGTCCACTTTTACATTGTACTCAACTAGACTGGGAGTCCCTCGGGGGACATTGTCTTGTATCACCTACCATTAGCGTCATAGTGCCTGGCATATAGTAGATGCCCAGATGTTCACTTACTAAAGGAATGCATTCATTCCAGTCCTTTAATCCTTCCCTCCCATTCAAATCCAGCTCCTGGTATTAACTTGCTTTATGAAGAAAAAGGTTAATTTGGCTAAAGTAAATTCCAGGTAGCCCATATACAGATGATTCAGAAATGAAAATCAACTTCAGTCTACTCTGAATAAATGGATGTTTGAACATGCAAAATTGAATAACCCTGTTTGGTAAGGTTTCAGGATCTGTTGCCTCCGGAACGAAAGGGTAGCCATGATTCCTATCATTTGTATCTAAAATCAGGGGTCAGGCAAAAGCAAGGCAGAAAAATGTATATTATGTGTTCAGGATTCAGTTGTGCCTCTGACACTTCAGGGCATGTCTTCTGGGGTGGAAAGAAGTGCCACTGTCCTTTCTAGAGGCTTCCAGTGACTTCTGGGTGATAAGACAGGCTTGCTTTCTGCTGTTTTCCCAGCAGTCAAGATGAAATTGTTCTGAGCTGCCTTTGTGCCACCTGCCTGGTCAAAAGTGACTCCAATCTGTCTGCAGCTTAGTAGAAATGTCCCTCAGTGAGAAGCCAATTGACTGCCCTGCCTGGGATTAAAGCAGCCACCCCCTCGCCCTACACATAAAGCCCTAAACCGGAGGGTGTGGACTGATCAGTCCCTGGGCAGGGAGAGCTGGCGCGAAGTACAAGTTAAATGTGCGGGTCTCGTCGTGACTCCTTCTCCTTCTCAAATGCCATGATGTGTCGGGGGAGTTAAAGCGAGCAGCGTTGTCACGATGCAGCCAAGCCTGATGAGACAGCCCGGAATTCACTTCCCCAGTTTTCTGCGTGGGCTGCACACAGCGTGAGAAGGACTGCGAGAGAAAAGGCCTCATGGGTAGGAGACTGCCTCTTGATGACACACAGATGCCTGCCAAGCCCTCGCTCAGACCAGGAGCAAAGGCGTGCTCTGCAGAGGCCTGGCCTTCCTCGGGGCACACAGCTTTGTCAGCACCAGGCCGGGGCCCCGGCCTCCCAGGCCCGGCCCCTACTGCCCCTCCCCGCCCTCCTCCCTCCTTCCTTCCTTCCTTGCACCTCCTTGGCCTTTCTCTCACGCTTGCTCTGGCATTTACAGACAGTAAGGAACCCTTCCTGTTTTCCACGACCCTTAAAGAGAGCAAATGATTCATGCTTCCAGGCAATATTCTGCCCATTCGCCTGACCCCGGCTAGACTCCCTGATCCGTATTTGAATCCCCAAAGCTGGTATCCGCAGTGCCTGGTGCAGGCTTTATGCTCAATAAATGCTTGTTGACTGACTGAATTCATGCATGAATGGATGGGTGAACAAGCAAACGAATGAATAAATAAACCAACATGTCAAAGCTGTGATGTCACCTCTTTATGTAGCTGACAGTTTCTGCAGCCTTTTTAAGCCTTTGCTGGTTTTTCCTGCAACCTAACACAGTGAAATATTGGCAAACCCCAGAAGACTATAACTAAAAGAATACTTTTAAAGAATGCAGTGGGTGCTAGTGATGAAAAGAACTCGCTATGGAGTGTGATATCTGACCTCTGTGACTTACAAGCTGTATGACTTTGGTCGTTACACAAACTATCACAGCCTTCTTCCCCTGACATAAATGAAATGGACATCACAGCATATAGTCTGTATAGTCAGCACAAGGAGTAAATGAAATAATGTATGTGAAGTACATACATCAGGCATATCACGAGTATATAACAAATGTAACGATGACAATAAAAATGATGACATGGATGTTAGTGCTGATCCGTTAACATGGATGTTAATGCTTAATGCCTAACATTCATATTTTAAAAGACTTGATGGGCTGCTAAGATAGCCTACTGCTTTCTGATACATCTGAGAGGAAAAAGTAACCTACCAAAAATGGTCATGTTTAAGGCCAAATACTGTAATTCAGGAATATGCCATGTTTACCATAAATATACTTAGTTTATCAATTAACAAAAGAATCATATTTAAGAGTGCTCGATTCCTAAGTCTCTGAATAATGTGAATTAATTATAAATATTGGGCCACTAATTACTATTCTCTTTTTATTAATGTTTTCATTTCTGTAAAGTGCATTGCATTGACTGCTTGGAAAAGAATGTTTGCAAGATGGTCCTAACGTCAGTCTTTAAAGTAGATCAATCAGGGTTACTTACACTGAGCGCAACTAACGTTTAAGATTCGATAATTCTTTGTTGGGGAGCGGGAATGTCCTGAGCATCGTGGGACATTGACCAGCATCCCTGGCGTGTCCCCACTAGATGACAGTGGCAACCCGTACCTCTCTGAAGTTGTGACCAATCAGACTATCTCTAGACGCTGCCCTGTATCTGCAGAACCACTGGAGATAAAGTAATGAGTTCCGTTGCACTGGGACTAGAGCAAGTGCCAGCGGTAACTGTCCTTTAGCCCAAGGAAATCTACATGCCAGATTACAAGGGTCTGCAAAATTGGGTCCTGCATCACCTCTGCCTTCTAGCGAGCTGGGCAGAGCAGATGTGGCCTTCTCAGGGCTCAGATCTGCTTTCACCAGTTCCAAATCCCTCCTGACAATCCACACATTAGGCCTTCCAGATATCTGTTTTAATAGAAACCTTCCAGATAGTTTCTGTGTGTTTGCTGTAGAGAGCCTCTTAAAGCAACGGTCACCATCAGCTCAAAGACTCCTCATGTTCACCTTCAAGAGTACTTTACACCCACACAGGCTGTAACCAGGGCCTAGAACAAAAGCTTTACCAGGCAGGTTAACAAATGAATAAAACCTTGCAGTTCGGAACCATTGCAAACTCATCTTTATCCTAAGCAATTGGGGAACAGGGAAAAAAAAAAAAAGAGCATCACAAATCAAAAGAAATGTGGCTCCACTAGAGAGTGAAAAATCTCAGCATAAAACCATTTCCTCCAAACAAAGTGAATAGAGCATCTATAATTGGGTCAAAGCAGGGAACATTTCAAAATTGAGGACAAAAAATTTCCAGCAAACCACAGAGAAGACATTTGGAGAAGTTGTTAGGTTTGTTTTTGTTTTTAAGTTTCGTTCTATGTAAAACAATAAATCAGTCCTCTGTCTTCTGGCAGAGGGAAAAGGTTATGAAACCATGATTAAGTCAGACTATGAAAAATAAATCATCTTAATTCCAAAAGCTACAAGCAGCATAAAACATTTTTATGATAGAGAAAGACAGATACTATACAATCTCACTTATATGTAAAACCTAAAACATACACTCTCATAGAAAAAGAGGTCAGACATGTTGTTACCAGAGGCAGAAGGTGGGAAGAATAATTAGAAGAAGGTGGCCAAAGGTACAAATTATCACCTATAAGATAAATATTGAGCTGGCCAAAATTTTCATTTGAATTTTTCTGTAACATCCTATGAAAAAACCCAGACAACCCAATAAATACTAGAGATATAATGAACAACATGATGACAATAATTAACACTTGTTAAGAGAGTAAATTGTGAGGTCTCATCACAAGCAGAAAAAATGTTTTTTTCTTGTCTTCTTTTTATTATATCTGTATGAGATAATGTGAGCTGAGCCTATTTCTATAGTCATTTCGCAATATATGTAAATCAAACCATCAAGCTGTACGCCTTAAACTTGGCCAGTGATGTATGTCAATTTTTTCTCAGTAAAACTGGAAAAACATTCTTATGAGAAAATGTGAAGTGGAAAAAGATTCAAAACCATACATGTGCGATGAATGATGCTGTTTGAGAAAAAAAAATGAAGGAAAACTAGTTCCCATTTGTGTATAGTTACCCCATCCCAGTTGCTGTGCCTGGATATGCTTTTTAAAATACATCTTCCTAAAATCCTTCACGTCTCCCTAATCCTAAACCCTATGAGAAAGATGCGATTTTCTGCTTTTTACGTAACCAGGAAATAGAGACACAGAGCTCAAAGTTGCAAAGGTAGAAGGTAGTTACCGCAAATCCTGTATTGTTAGCAGCTTTAGTTTAGTGTATCTCCTATGTAAACCCAGGGGCAAAACTGGAAGGGAAGATATCAACATGAGAACTATGCTGAATGATAATTTTATAGGTTAGTACTTTTTATTTCCAAGCTTCTATTATGTTGTGATAGTGTTTATACAAATAGATTTTTTAAACGTATTACATTTTTCATTTGAAATGGCTGATATTTCCATTCAGACATCAGTTGAATCATCTGCCATTTATGTAGATATGGGGTAATCTTACTCTAAGATGATAAAAAGCATGGTTCCCAAAAATGGAGCTGCTGGTATTGATTTGACTGGCTGGTCATTAATTTGAGATCTTTGTTCTTTTTTTAATATAGACATTTACGGCTATTAAATGTAATAGCTCTGATGCAAAGAGCTGACTCATTTGAAGAGACTCTGATGTTGGGAAAGATTGAAGGCAAGAGGAGAAGGGGACGACAGAGGATGAGATGGTTAGATGGCATCACCGACTCAATGGACATGAGTTTGGGTATACTCTGGGAGTTGGTGATGGACAGGGAGGCCTGGCGTGCTGCAGTCCATGGGGTCGCAAAGAGTCAGACGTGACTGAGTGACTGAACTGATTTGAACAGCTATTAATTTCCTCTAAACACTGCTTTTGCTGCGTGCCACAGTTTGGTGTCTGTTATTTTCATTTTCGATTGTCTCAAAGTGTTTTCTAATTTCTCTTGTGATTTCTTCTTTGACTCATTGGTTATTTAAAAGTGTGTTGTTTAAGTTGTACACCTTGTGAATGTCCCAAATTTCCTTCTGTTATTGACTTCTAATTTCATTCCATTGTAGTCTGAGAACATATTTGCCATGATCTCAGTCCTTTCAAATTGATTAAGAGTTGTTTTATGGCCTAACATGAAACAAGTCTTGGACATTATGCCATATGTGTGCCTAAAAAGAGTATGTACTCTGATGTTGTTGAGGGGAGTGTTCCACTAGTTAGCTTATAGCGTTACTCACATTTTCTGTTTCTGCTATAGATTGAATGTCTGTGTCCTCTTGCCCCAAATTCATATTTTGAAGCATAATCCACTGTATGATATTAGGAGGTGGGGACTTTGGGAGGTGAAAAAGTCATGAGGGTGGGGCCCTCATGAATGGAATTAGTGCCCTTATGAAAGAAGCTGCAGAAAAGCTTCCTTGCCCCTTCAGCTGTGTGAGAACGCAAGGAGATGGCCATCTATGAAACAGGAAGCAAGTTCTCATCAGATACCAAATCTGCTGTGCCTTGATCTTGGACTTCCCACTCTCAACTGTGAGAAATGAATTTCTGTTGTTTATAAAGCACCCAGTCTATGGTCTCTTATATACCAGCCCAAACAAACTGAGACAATTTCCTTGTTGATCTTCTTCTAGTTGTTCTATCCATTGTTGAAAGTGGAGTACTGAAGTTGCCTGCTGTTACTGTTCAGTTGTCTATTTCTCCCTTCAATTCTGTTAGTTTTTGTTTCACGTATTTTGTGGGTCTGTTGTTAGGTACTCAACACACTTTATCAAGTGTCTGAGTACACCAATTTGCCCTTCTGCCAATACTCTCAGAATGAACCTTTGAATCAGCGAGAATAACTGTGATATGTAATGCTTAACATTTAGAAGTAATGAACACCTTATGTTCTCCTTGAGCAGAGATGGCATCTTTCCGGATGACTGGTTGGTGAATATATCTTATCTGGACATAGATGTTCTTTGAAAAATAAATCTAAAGAACTCTTGAAAATTAAATGATTTTCTCCTGGATTTACATATTTTTCTCCCCCTTTGAGGAAAATGAGCCAGTCTTGCCATTTTTCCTAATTGTTTTCAGTTTCCCAGAGGAATCAAATTATAATCAATAAATTAAAGTCAAATTTCTGAGACCTTTACTGATTGTGGCCAACAATGTTACCTTCAGTCCTTGACAGAAAAGCTAGTTTTGCTTTTAAGTAGTAATCTCCCAGAGAGTGCACGGACCTAGACAGTCTGTAAGAACACATTTCTACAGACTTGCTGTGGTCAGGGCACCAGTAATGAGGCATGTGTGCTCAAGATGTATCCAGTGTGCCCCAGCCTTTGAAAAGCAATATCCTAGCATGATAAGAAGATTTAAAAAAAAATGAATAGTTTGATAAGGATTGTGACAGCATAAACAGGTGATGCCAGAGTTGCCACAAAGTGCTTGATGGAGAAGGCATGCCTCCCAACAGGACATGATAATGGCTCTTTTCAAAACTACCACTCTAGAATCAAGGCTGGTTGGTTAATGTTGGGTACAGGATAGAGACCAACTTGACACCAGGGGGCTGCATATGGGTGTGCAGGAGTTACAGATCATTCCAATTCACTCTCACTCACTGCCCTACAGCAATATTTCTTAAAGTATGGTCCAGTGCCCGCTGGGTGACTTTAAAAGACTCTGATTCCCAAATGCAAGTGCTTCCCTCAGTTCAGGCCAACTTCCCTGGTGGCTGAGACGGTAAAGAATCTGCCTGCAGTGTAGGAGACCAGGGTTCGATCCCTGGGTCAGGAAGATGCCCTGGAGAAGGGAATGGCAACCCACTCCAGTATTCTTGCCTGGAGAATCCCCTGGATGGAGGAGCCTGGTGGGCTACAGTCCATGGGGTCGCAAAGAGTCGGACATGACTGAGTGACTTCACTTTCTTTCTTTCTTTCCGTNTCTGTATGAGATAATGTGAGCTGAGCCTATTTCTATAGTCATTTCGCAATATATGTAAATCAAACCATCAAGCTGTACGCCTTAAACTTGGCCAGTGATGTATGTCAATTTTTTCTCAGTAAAACTGGAAAAACATTCTTATGAGAAAATGTGAAGTGGAAAAAGATTCAAAACCATACATGTGCGATGAATGATGCTGTTTGAGAAAAAAAAATGAAGGAAAACTAGTTCCCATTTGTGTATAGTTACCCCATCCCAGTTGCTGTGCCTGGATATGCTTTTTAAAATACATCTTCCTAAAATCCTTCACGTCTCCCTAATCCTAAACCCTATGAGAAAGATGCGATTTTCTGCTTTTTACGTAACCAGGAAATAGAGACACAGAGCTCAAAGTTGCAAAGGTAGAAGGTAGTTACCGCAAATCCTGTATTGTTAGCAGCTTTAGTTTAGTGTATCTCCTATGTAAACCCAGGGGCAAAACTGGAAGGGAAGATATCAACATGAGAACTATGCTGAATGATAATTTTATAGGTTAGTACTTTTTATTTCCAAGCTTCTATTATGTTGTGATAGTGTTTATACAAATAGATTTTTTAAACGTATTACATTTTTCATTTGAAATGGCTGATATTTCCATTCAGACATCAGTTGAATCATCTGCCATTTATGTAGATATGGGGTAATCTTACTCTAAGATGATAAAAAGCATGGTTCCCAAAAATGGAGCTGCTGGTATTGATTTGACTGGCTGGTCATTAATTTGAGATCTTTGTTCTTTTTTTAATATAGACATTTACGGCTATTAAATGTAATAGCTCTGATGCAAAGAGCTGACTCATTTGAAGAGACTCTGATGTTGGGAAAGATTGAAGGCAAGAGGAGAAGGGGACGACAGAGGATGAGATGGTTAGATGGCATCACCGACTCAATGGACATGAGTTTGGGTATACTCTGGGAGTTGGTGATGGACAGGGAGGCCTGGCGTGCTGCAGTCCATGGGGTCGCAAAGAGTCAGACGTGACTGAGTGACTGAACTGATTTGAACAGCTATTAATTTCCTCTAAACACTGCTTTTGCTGCGTGCCACAGTTTGGTGTCTGTTATTTTCATTTTCGATTGTCTCAAAGTGTTTTCTAATTTCTCTTGTGATTTCTTCTTTGACTCATTGGTTATTTAAAAGTGTGTTGTTTAAGTTGTACACCTTGTGAATGTCCCAAATTTCCTTCTGTTATTGACTTCTAATTTCATTCCATTGTAGTCTGAGAACATATTTGCCATGATCTCAGTCCTTTCAAATTGATTAAGAGTTGTTTTATGGCCTAACATGAAACAAGTCTTGGACATTATGCCATATGTGTGCCTAAAAAGAGTATGTACTCTGATGTTGTTGAGGGGAGTGTTCCACTAGTTAGCTTATAGCGTTACTCACATTTTCTGTTTCTGCTATAGATTGAATGTCTGTGTCCTCTTGCCCCAAATTCATATTTTGAAGCATAATCCACTGTATGATATTAGGAGGTGGGGACTTTGGGAGGTGAAAAAGTCATGAGGGTGGGGCCCTCATGAATGGAATTAGTGCCCTTATGAAAGAAGCTGCAGAAAAGCTTCCTTGCCCCTTCAGCTGTGTGAGAACGCAAGGAGATGGCCATCTATGAAACAGGAAGCAAGTTCTCATCAGATACCAAATCTGCTGTGCCTTGATCTTGGACTTCCCACTCTCAACTGTGAGAAATGAATTTCTGTTGTTTATAAAGCACCCAGTCTATGGTCTCTTATATACCAGCCCAAACAAACTGAGACAATTTCCTTGTTGATCTTCTTCTAGTTGTTCTATCCATTGTTGAAAGTGGAGTACTGAAGTTGCCTGCTGTTACTGTTCAGTTGTCTATTTCTCCCTTCAATTCTGTTAGTTTTTGTTTCACGTATTTTGTGGGTCTGTTGTTAGGTACTCAACACACTTTATCAAGTGTCTGAGTACACCAATTTGCCCTTCTGCCAATACTCTCAGAATGAACCTTTGAATCAGCGAGAATAACTGTGATATGTAATGCTTAACATTTAGAAGTAATGAACACCTTATGTTCTCCTTGAGCAGAGATGGCATCTTTCCGGATGACTGGTTGGTGAATATATCTTATCTGGACATAGATGTTCTTTGAAAAATAAATCTAAAGAACTCTTGAAAATTAAATGATTTTCTCCTGGATTTACATATTTTTCTCCCCCTTTGAGGAAAATGAGCCAGTCTTGCCATTTTTCCTAATTGTTTTCAGTTTCCCAGAGGAATCAAATTATAATCAATAAATTAAAGTCAAATTTCTGAGACCTTTACTGATTGTGGCCAACAATGTTACCTTCAGTCCTTGACAGAAAAGCTAGTTTTGCTTTTAAGTAGTAATCTCCCAGAGAGTGCACGGACCTAGACAGTCTGTAAGAACACATTTCTACAGACTTGCTGTGGTCAGGGCACCAGTAATGAGGCATGTGTGCTCAAGATGTATCCAGTGTGCCCCAGCCTTTGAAAAGCAATATCCTAGCATGATAAGAAGATTTAAAAAAAAATGAATAGTTTGATAAGGATTGTGACAGCATAAACAGGTGATGCCAGAGTTGCCACAAAGTGCTTGATGGAGAAGGCATGCCTCCCAACAGGACATGATAATGGCTCTTTTCAAAACTACCACTCTAGAATCAAGGCTGGTTGGTTAATGTTGGGTACAGGATAGAGACCAACTTGACACCAGGGGGCTGCATATGGGTGTGCAGGAGTTACAGATCATTCCAATTCACTCTCACTCACTGCCCTACAGCAATATTTCTTAAAGTATGGTCCAGTGCCCGCTGGGTGACTTTAAAAGACTCTGATTCCCAAATGCAAGTGCTTCCCTCAGTTCAGGCCAACTTCCCTGGTGGCTGAGACGGTAAAGAATCTGCCTGCAGTGTAGGAGACCAGGGTTCGATCCCTGGGTCAGGAAGATGCCCTGGAGAAGGGAATGGCAACCCACTCCAGTATTCTTGCCTGGAGAATCCCCTGGATGGAGGAGCCTGGTGGGCTACAGTCCATGGGGTCGCAAAGAGTCGGACATGACTGAGTGACTTCACTTTCTTTCTTTCTTTCCGTCTGTCTGTCTGTCTTTCTGTCTTTCTTTCTTTCTGTTTTTCTTTCTTTCTTTCTTTCTGTCTTTCTGTCTTTCCCTCAGTTCTTACAGGAAAATGGAGATTCTTTTTCAGTTATATGCATGGCCAAAAGCTAAGCGGGTTATTAAGAATCACTAACATTTTGCATTTTTCTAAAACCCTGGTTTTGTCTGCTGTCATCAGATCTGGCTGTCGCACACCACATGGCCATGCTGCAGTGTCCAACACAGAGAGGAGGAGTTGCTGCCACTTCAGAAGGACAGTTTCTTTCTAGTGCTCATGGCTCCCAGGGCTTTCAGTTGCTATCTTCGTGTTCATTAACATAATTGTAGAACTCTTCTTAGGGTTTATCTTTGTTAATCATTCTTCTCCTAATTGCTATAGTGCCACTACTTTGATACTTATTTTGTTCCTCTCTAATTCTTTGTTATCACTGATTTCTTTAACTGCTGGAAAAAGAGAAGAGATGATGTGGGTGGCCTGTAGGATCTTGTTTTGCTCTGCCCTGAAAGTCTAAGACGTATTGCCCTAGAAGAACTCTTTGGTCTCAGCAGGCTGGTCCACTAATGATGCTCTTGGACAACCCCTACACTCAGAAATTATCTCTGAGCCTCTGCTTAAATCATTCCATTCCTACCACCTCCTTGCAGTTGTCCCTGATGCCAAATCATTGTGAGTCTCCCCCTCTTGTGAGTCATAACCTTGCTTTAGTCTACTGACTACTAGTCATAGGGGGTCATAAAGCCACGGGATATCTTGAATCACTGAGAGGCTATCTAATTCTTGAATTGTTACCTATCTTTTGAAGTGTTTTGTATTTATGTTTCCATTAAAATAAAAGTATCCTGAGAGCACTGACCAAGTTTGACATCTATTGATCTTGTAGGGCAGAATGAAGTGCCCACAGTACAGAAGCTAGTTACAGAGGTTCTTTACTGGGCTCCTGTGGTCTGATCTGAGGGTTGGGAGGGAGCAGAAGTGGACACAGAGGCTACTGGATAACAGCCCTTAGCAATCCTCCAGGTTCCCAGACCCCTACTCGTGAAGTCTGAGGTGGCCTCTGCTTCAGCTACAGACAGACAGGCTGACAGTGGCTTTTGACAGTGGACGTGGGGTTGGCGATTCCTGACCATGCAACAAACAAGTAGGTATGTGAGCATGAGAGGGCCCTTGCTTTTCAGGCGTTGCTGCTGCTCCTTTCTCTTCATCTGACTCCTCAGTTCAGTTCAGTCGCTCAGTCGTGTCCGGCTCTTTGCAACCCCATGAATCGCATGCTTAAACCACCTTCTGGCCACCTTGAATAGCAGCCAGAAGACTGAGAGGTACAGGAATGAATGCCTCCCTTCCCTGCCCCAGCGTGGGATAGGGCCCCATTCGGGAGTCTCCTGCCTTTCTTGGTCTTGACTCAGTATGTGCTGTCCCTTTGTTGCCTGGTTCTGGTTTCTGAGGAGGTTCAGGCCCTAAGTCCTTTGCCATAAGCTGTGATTACTGATCTCTAAATGGCTAGTCACTGGCCTTTATGATTCTTATCCAAAGTGTTTTTTATTGATATTCATGAATAATTCTAGCTATGACACAGGACATGGAAAGAGTCTGAAATATCACTTAAAAGAAGTGCTGATCTTAGCTCTAAGGAGGTGCTCCTCTGTCTTATGTCTAGAGTATTATAATTGTTATGCCCTAGACTTTGAGCCTTGTGGTTTTCATAGCTTGGGTGTTGTTGTTTTAGTCACTCAGTCATGTCCAACTCTTTACGACCCCACGGACTGTAGCACACCAGGCTTCTCTGTCCATGGGATTTCCCAGGCAAGAATACTAGTGTGGGTTCCTATTTCCTTCTCCAGGGGATCTTCCAGACCGAAGGAACAAACCCTTATCTCCTGCAGTGGTAGGCAGATTCTCTACCACTGAGCCACCTGGGAAGCCCTCATAGTTTGGTACTAGGGACTTACTCAGTTTTCAGACAATGACCTGTTCGATTAAATCACTGAACAAGGTGGGAGGGGAGTTCAGGATTGGGAACACATGTACAGTCGTGGCAGATTCATGTTGATGTATGGCAAAACCAATACAATATTGTAAAGTAATTAGCCTCCAATTAAAATTAAATTTAAATTTTTTTAAAAATCACTGAACAATAATACACAGTGACGGTAGGTGATGAAGGGGTGGCCCAAAAAGGAAGAAATCAAATCCAACCAGTGAGGAGCTAAATGATGGCTGGTCCAGGGTATTTACTTCTTATGATTCCAGCTAATCAATCAATGTTAAGAAANATTAAATTTAAATTTTTTTAAAAATCACTGAACAATAATACACAGTGACGGTAGGTGATGAAGGGGTGGCCCAAAAAGGAAGAAATCAAATCCAACCAGTGAGGAGCTAAATGATGGCTGGTCCAGGGTATTTACTTCTTATGATTCCAGCTAATCAATCAATGTTAAGAAATCCTCTCCCTCCGTGACCATAAACCATGACCGTGGAAGTCTCAAAATCTGACAGATTTGCAGAATAAGAATTGATGCGTCAAAATCAAAACAGCTTACTACCTCTCCTACAAAAATAAAGATCACTGCTAGGCTCAAAACAGTGACTATCTTCATCAGGAATTCAGATCAACTACTTGGACAATTTAAGTTTCTATATTCCTGTAGAATAAGGACAAATGGGCTTCTCTGAGTGATTTTGCATTATTAGAATTTGTTCAGGAGGGAAGAATCATTAAAGTCTTCTCTGAGATAATGAAGTAACAAAAAATATATTCTGGCTATTGTGGTACGATTTTCATATTTTATTGAGTTGCTATTGTTCTCTATTACCATAACCACAGATTCAAGTCTACAGAATCAGTCTCACTGCTGAATAACACCGCAGGATCCTCTCTGAACTAATTTTAAAACACATTCCTTTGAATCTTCAAAACTAAATTCTTCTGCAACTGGAACTGGGGTTAAATTTAGGTCAACAAGAATTTCATAAAAGCAAAAAACCCTTTAAAGTTTGCATTAAAAATTCATGTGTCTAACTGATCAGCCTTAGTTGGGTGATGATAATATAAATATTACCAAAAGTTCGTCTCACTTCTGGGGGCTTTCTCACAAGAAACTTCTGTTGCCTCATCCCAGACATATTAGAATATTTCATCTGAGCTGGGCAACGCAAGCAGTACTGAGTAAAATGACAGAGAGTCATCAGTTCATTTCATCCTGTCATAATGAATACCGAGTGTGTATGGCTTCAGATCACTTCCTGCTATGTCACGTTCTCCTCATCCAGGTTCCTGGATTCACTCTATGGTCATAGAATCTACTGTGTTTTGTTCTCACTCCTTTATTCTTTCATATAACTATGCTGAAAACACTGGATACTGTTCTGTTCTTTTGACTTGAAACAGCTCCTCTCTGTCCACTATAAAGGAAGCTTATCAGCAGAAGTTACCTGTAAATGCCCTGGAAAGTCCGCATCAGTGTCATACACGTAGCACGGCCATCGTCCTGTGTGGGGCTGTGTCACTAAGAAGGTGACTAGAAAGGGAAAGGCAGCCCAACATCCTCAGTGGCCGTCTGACTGCTCTGGGAATAAGACAGGCCTCAAAGCTTGGTTTACATACCAGAAAACCTTTGTGCCAGAAGCTCTGGTCTAACGTGAGAGTGCCAATGCTTAGTAAACACTTCTGGAATTCCAGACTTCTTCTGTGGAAGGGTTTCATAAAACATTTTTATAGTGGTCTCTTTGAGACAAAGAAGATAGTTTTTCACTCACCTTTTTTCTTCCAACTACTGTTCAGCTTTGGGGACATACTTCAGTTCACTTTTAATGTTCTGGATCTCTGACAGGTTGACCGCAGGTCCTGGAAGTTTCTTAGCTCCTGGAATTGGCTTCTTCTCCTCGTCCGAAGTGGGAGGAGCACCCTAAAGAAAAAATAAAAAGCGAAAGATTTAGTTCACTGAAAAAGACATATGGTCTCTCTGGGTCATAGACATGAAGCTGAAAAAAATTAAAGCAGAAATAACATCAGTGTAATTCTAGCAGACTGACTTTTTCTTGTGCTTTTGTGATCCACTCAAAGTTTCAAGAAGATCTCATGCAATTTGTGAAGGAATAAAGCTGGAAGAAAAACACAAGTAATTTCCTTAGGCCTTAGAAATCACAAGAGTACTGTGTCTGATACAGTGTCTGATAACTCATAAAAATTAGCACTAGTGAAAAGGATTTATGTTTCCAAGGGAAGCATCTTACAAAATCAAATTTAATCTAGTGGGAAGAAACCACCTTGCTGGGGAAAATTGGAGGCAGAAAGAGAAGAGGGTGACAGAGGATGAGATGGTTGGATGGCATCACCAATTCAATGTCCATGAACTTGGGCAGACTCTGGGAGATGCTGAGGGACAGGGAAGCCTGGTGTGCTGCAGTCCATGGGGTCGCGAAGAGTCAGACATGACTGAGCAACTGAACAACAACAAAGAATCCACTTGCCAATGCAGGAGACACAATAGACTCAGGTTCAATCACTGGGTCAGGAAGATCCCCTGGAGTAGAAAATGGCAACCCACTCCAGTATTCTTGCCTGGAGAATCTCATGGGTAGAGGAGCTTGGTGGGCTACAATCCATAGGGTCGCAAAGGGTCAGATACAACTGAGCCATTAAGCATGCAGGCGCACGCACGCGCGCACACACACACACACACACACACACCATAATATAAGATGCCTTAAAGGCAGAGTTTGTAGACCATTAGTACACAGCCACCTCTAACAATGACTTGGTCCAGGAGTTTTCTGTTTTTTCATTTGGGGCATATTGGCTGCCAGCCTTTGTTCCAATGATGTTTCTGGGGTACAGAAACAAACTGAAACTGACATAAGCAAAACCTCTTCAAATCTGGACAGGAAAGGATGCAGCGGCAGAGGAGGGCTCTCCCCTCCTACTTTGGAAAGTACTTTACGTTTTCTGTTTTTCTGTTGTGGCTTTAGAGCTGGAGCACATTCTATACTTGTTTTGGTGGCTCCACCAACTATTGGTAGGGGCTTCCCTGATAGCTCAGTTAATAAAGAATCCGCCAGCAATGCAGGAGACCCCAGTTCAATTCCTGGGTTGGGAAGATCCGCTGGAGAAGGGAAAGGCTACCCACTCCAGTATTCTTGGGCTTCCCTTGTGGCTCAGCTGGTAAAGAATCCGCCTACAACGTGGGAGACCTGGGTTCAATCCCTGGGTTGGGAAGATCCCCTGGAGAAG
>SJYA01003345.1:1246684-1300238 GCA_006410615.1 Neotragus moschatus | reverse complement strand
TTTTTTTTTTTTTTTTTTGACTCCCGGGAAGTCGCGATCTAATTAGGCAGCATTCGAGTAGAGATGCAAAATCCACCCTTGAGAAATAAAAAAATAGATATATCAGGAAAGAGCAACTGCTCTATGAAGACTGCATTGCAACATTTTAGAACCTCAAGTCTGACGGTGGACCATTAGGATACAGCCATATTATTTAGCCAAATGAAGCTTCGTCTAGGTGTATCCAGGCGGGGGTGGAATATTCTAGTGGAAAATCCAGCCACATAATTCGGTTTCCCGAATCTCCCAACCTCACAGCCTTAGTGTTCTCCAGAAAGTGAAGGAAGGAACTGGTTTCATCTGTGGGAAGCAGCCTGTACAGGGAGATGCTTCCAGAAGCCCATCTCCACATGGTACCCTGGACTAGAAAGGAGATTGCTGTCTCAGGCATTGGGTGATGTTCACTGCGTGTCTGTATGTCACTTCAGTCCTATTGGACTGTTTGTGACCAGATGGACTCCACTTCACCAGATTCCTCTGTCCATGGGATTCTCCAGGCAAGAATACTGGAGAGGGTTGTCATTCCCTTCTCCTGGGGATCTTCTTGACCCAGGGATGGAACCCAGGTCTCCAGCGTGGCAAGCGGGTTCTTTCCTGTCTGAGCTGCCAGGGAAGCCTGATGATGTTCACTGTCGTTGCTTTAATAGCCCCAGGTCCAAATAGGAATCATCTCCATTTTGTAAAGTAAGTCATCACTTACCGATTAGTGATAAGCTATCACTTATCAAAGTACTGTCACTTTTGCTCATTGACAAAGTTCCAAAAAGTGACTTGTGGAGTCATTTCTGTTCTGCAAACGTGAAGATGCATTTGGGGCGTCTGAGTACCTCAGTGGATGCGGTTTGGTTGTGTAGGGCTATGTCGGTCTAGAATCTTGGCATTGCTTTCCCTGGTGCGTGTCTTTGGACAAATTATTTCTCCCAGTGATTTCACAGCTCTGAGGTAGGTGGTCGCGTGCTATTTTCCAAGTAAAGAAACTGGTTCCAAAATATCAGTGTGTAGAAGGAGCTTGCTGCTGTTTTTCAGTCGCTCAGTCATGTCCGACTCTTCGACCCCCTGGACTACAGCACTCCAGGCTCCTCCGTCCTCCTCTATCTCCCAGAGCGTGCTCAAACTCATGTCCATTGAGTCGGTGATGCCATCCAACCATGTCATCCTCTGCCGCACCCTTCTCCTCCCACCTTCAATCTTTCACAGCATCAGGGTCTTTTCTAATGAGTCGGCTCTTCCCATCAGGTGGCCAAAGTATTGAAGCTTCAGCTTCAGAAGAGGTTTAGCAAAGCAGTAGACGGTCATCAGGGGGCAGGCATCATTGTCACCACTGCCTGGAGTGACTGGGAGCATGTCACACAACTTACAGACACTGATGCTCTTTTCTGGAGGTAAAATCCGCAAGTAGGCAGCGCCCTGAGGCCACTTGGAATTTCCTGCCCCACACTGCTCCTCTCAGCCTCTAGACACTCACCCAGATTTGCTCTCAGTGTCCCCTGGGTTTGTGCCTCCAGGGCTTCTTCTCTGGGGATGCAGGTCCCAGCCCCACCTCCCTGGATTCCCTCATCTCTGCAGAGTCCCGGGAAGCCCTGTGCCCTGGCTCTGCCATTCTCTTCTGGGTCCAAGAAGCATCATCCCTTTTCAGTGTATTCAGGTTTGTCTTGATGTGAGGATGGGCGCAGTGACTTCTAAGCTCTTTCCATGTTGGGGCTAAAGCCAGAAGTCTGAGGACATCCTTTTAGTCTCGGGAGTCTCCTGTTTTCTTTTGGTTTACTAATTCTTGCTTCAGCTTATCTCTCCTTCTCGCGTATTATACTCTGAGCAGCAAGAAAAACCCAGGTGGTAACTTTTACAGTGCCCAGAAACCCATTTGGTTAAATAACTGAGTTTATTAGCTGACATTAGAAAACCTCTTCTGTTTTTGGTGTAACTATAGACATGATGCTTCCAGTGGGATCATTGGGAGGCATTTCCGAAGCAGCCTTCTTTAACCCACATCACTTTAAAAACAAAATTTTTATTGACGTGTAGTTAGTTGACTTACAGTGTTCTGTTAAGGTGTACCGTGCAATAAAATTGTATCCTTTTCGTATTCTTTTCCATTAGGGTTCATCACAGGCTAGTGGAAACAGCTCTCTGTCTTGTTCAGCAGGACCTTTGTCTGTCTACTCTCTATATATTAGTTTGCATCTGCTGATCTCAAACTCCCAATCCTTCCCTTTCCCGCCCCTCTCCCCCTCTGTTCTCTATGTCTGTGAGTCTATTTCTGTTTCATCGGTAGCTTCCTATCTGTCATGTTTTAGATCCCATGTATGAGTGCACATCATTATTTTTTAACGATTAATATGAAGGCTAGAAAGTTCACTGCAGTGTGACCAGCCATACTCATGAATCATACTTGTTGGATAGTAAAATTTGGAGCTTACAGGTCTGGCTGTATTCTTCATCATTTTTCAGTCCTGAATAAGCAGTATGACCCAGCAGATCATACTATGTCAGGCCTGAAGATCCCTGGAGAAGGCACAGGCTACCCACTCCAGTATTCTTGGGCTTCCCTTGTGGCTCAGCTGGTGAAGAATCCGCCTACAATGTGGGAGACCTGGGTTCAATCCCTGGGTTGGGAAGATCCCCTGGAGAAGGGGAAGGCTACTCACTCCAGTTTTCTGGCCTGGAGAATCCCATGGACTGTATTATAGTCCATGGGGTTGCAAAGAGTCGGACACGACTGAGCGAGTTTCACTTTTCGAGTCTCATGTGGTGGCCTTGAGGAAACTGGCTGACTCCAGCCTCGGGAGCTGTGTGTGTTCCAGATTTCATCATGGAATTCGAGCAACAGCAAGTCTCCCTCTTCCCAGCTGGGAACAGGGTGTGCTGGGAATGGTGACATCTCTTGGAAGCTCGGGGAACCTCACTGTTGGCCATCTGTCATTCAAAGATGCCCTGAAAAACATCTTTGGACCCTAAAAGCACTGAGCTTCTCACCCTCACTCTCGCATTGTGGGCTATAGCTTCCAGGCCTCCCTCTGCTTTCCTTCCCAGGGAAGGGGTGTTTTCTTCATCAAATTGTTCATGTTTCACAGTAACGTGGAGTTTGTTTCTTGAGGATTGCAACCAAGGCACCTCCATTCCCCACTTTCCTGGTCTGTTTCGGGAATCTTCCAACTTACCTCCTTGTGCTCAGTAAGTCTTGATTTAGAGTCTACCTCTAGGGGGCCCCAGACTAAGACATGGGCTTCCCAGGTGGCTCAGAGGTAATGAATCCGCCTACCAGGAGATTCAGAAGACATTCAATTCCTAGGTCGAGAAGATCCCCTGGAGGAGGAAATGGCAGCCCACTCCAGTACTCTTGTCTGAAAAATTCCATGGGCAGAGGAGCCTGGTGGGCTACAGACCATGGAGTTGCAAAAGAGTAGGACACGACTGAGCAGCTGAACACAAGCTAAGACATATTAGGAAGTACCGCCTAATAGCCCTAGCCTTCGTTTATTTTTTATCATCTTACAAAACCACAGGATAGTTAGAGCTAGAAGAACTCTCAGAGGGGATGTAGCTCAGCACACCCACGCTTCACAGCAGGGAGAAAATTCAGTTTACCTCTCAGGAAAGGCAGAGAGGCAGGAGTGGAAGATAACTTCAGATAGTGATTGCAAACTTAAGTGTTCTAGACTGATGCTCCGTGTTATGAAAGGAACCACTGTGCCTGAACAAAATAAGTTGACTTGGCAGCTCTCTTCCACCAGTGCAGATACTGGCAGAGCAAGCTGGAAATCCCGGGGCACAGAGCTAGGGATTTGCAAACCCCATGCCACGCAAGCAAAGTCTGGAGTCTGGATAAAAAGAGCAGTTTACTCACCTGTGCACAGCTGTACTCAAGGCGTATGTAGAGGCTGGCACGAACAGCACTTTTGGAGGAACTGCTGTGTGTTTCTTAGCCACCATATGCCACCTGTTCATCTGTTACCCAGAAAGCTTATGGGAATGGTTTTGACGTTTGCAGAGGTTGCATCATATTAGGAAAACCATGATCTCTTCCATTTCTTTGCCCCCAATAAACTACATGGTTAGTGACACTCAGTCATGACGGACTCTTTATGACCCCGTGGACTGTAGCGCAGCAGATTCCTCTGTCTGTAGAATTCTCCAGCAAGAATGCTAGCGTGGGTTGCCATTCCCTTCTCCAGGGGTTCTTCCCTACCCAGGGACTGAACCCAGGTCTCCTGCACTGCAGGCAGATTCTTTACTATCTGAGCCACCTGGGAAGCCCAAGAACACTGAGGTGAGTAGCCTATCCCTTCTCCAGGGGAACTTCCAAACCCAGGAATCGAACCAGGGTCTCCTGCATTGCAGGCAGATTCTTTACTGTCTAAGCCACTAGGAAAGCCCCAATAAACCATGCAACTGTGACCGAGTGAATCCTTTCCCACAGCTTTTTTCCTTGAAGAATGAAATCCCAAATCATCGTTCACTTGTATCAGTCTGATTGTTCGGTGCTCCTGAAAATGTACAGTTGCCTTTTGAACTGATTGTGTAAAGTCACTCAAGGTACCAAATTATTATTTCTGAAACTTTACAGAATGCTTGTATCACCGAGTCCCTTCTCTGGGCCTTATTATTTTAATTAGATATTGTAATCATGCCAGGTGAACTCAGCAGAGTGACAGAGCATATTGGCACCTTGTTTTTCTTTACAAAGGGCTTTCATCATCTACTGTCCTTCTGTGCCCCCTAACTGGGTCTGCCAACTTCATTTTCTTTTTTTGGGGGGGNAAGAGCAATATTGCATAGGAATCTGGAATGTCATGTCCATGAATCAAGGCAAATTAGAAGTGGTCAAACAAGAGATGGCAAGAGTGAACGTCGACATTCTAGGAATCAGCGAACTAAACTGGACTGGAATGGGTGAATTTAACTCAGATGACCATTATATCTACTACTGAGGAGCTTGTCAGTATCCTTCAAATCACTTTAATCAAGTAGCTGCATTGTCTTAGGCAAAAGACCAGCCCAGCTTCTTAAGACCTGGTTGTAAGGCTTCTGTGTCGGGCACATGCCAAGTTCTGGCTGGGCCGAGCAGATGGAGAGCGCTCCAGATCTGCGAGCAGAGCAAGGGCTCACAGAAACCGTAGGTAAGTGGGAGGCCATCCTGGCTTCCTGCTGGTGTCCCTCCTTTTCTTCACATCTGAGGTGGTGGCAGGATTGAGATGGGGGAGTTCTTGGCTGTGACAGAGGTGGCCTGTTCTGTTCAGGGATAGTATATTATGTCCTCGACTTTAGACAGTAGTTACCTTAATGCAAACCTAGGCAATGAATCCCAAATCTAAGAAAGTGAGCAATTCCAAGGTTTTAAACTGGATAGTAATAGAAAAGCGGGGCTGTACAGGTTAGCTGAATTCAGATTCCATTATCCCATTCAAACTGTATGACAAGAGGTGGCTCGGGCCTTGCAGCCAAGCCATGCACCTAACTGTTCACCTGCAATACTGTTCTCATGAGAACCTTACTCCAACGTTCAGCCCAGATACTGCCCCTCCAGAAGATCCCATGAGCTCTTACAATAAGGGATACCACCCTTCACCAGCCTCCGGATCCATGAGCCCCACGAAAAAGATGTAGCTCAACTCGGGAAACATTCCTGGGGTCTCCGGATCTCTGTGGATACCTCACTCCTTCTATCCCACAAAGCATGTCGGCTGGCCATTTGTTTATGTGGTTGGTCATAAAATAGGTTTTCACAACCCAGGCTGTTATCAGGGTTTAGCCATTTTGGAATGTGCTAGAACCATCAGACTAGAAACAAGGCAAGAGTAAAAGCAGATTTCCTAACTGGGACACTCGTGTGGAGAGAGTACCAGCTATAAAGAAGTGAGAGCCATGTCTACCACAGAGGAAGATGAGGGTCAAGCCTCCTAAACAAGCGTCATGTCATCAGTTTAGTGAGAAAGGAGAGTCAGGCTACCTTGCAACTGTTTGCCAGACACAGTGACAGATACAGCTTAGGAGGAAGCACAGGAAGAAAACCGAATTAGTAAAGAAATTAAGAAAAACAGATGAGTGGCGATGTGGGAAGAATGCCTTTCTGCCCTCCCTTCCACCTCCCTGGGCTATTTTCTCACAACATGCAAAATAATAGGCCCAGGAGTCGTTCATAAAAATTGGATAATTCAGTCAGTCAGTGAACAATCATTTATTGAATACCTGCTAGGTTAAGCCATGTCCATGATATCACTGACTCCTTCCTCACAGAGACCCTTGGAGAAATGTGGGGGATCATATTTTGCAAACAGAGGTTCAAAAGGAGAGTTCATGATTATGAGCTAACTGGTGGCCAGATTAGCAGCAGCAGAACTTGAAATTATCTACCGTTAAATCAGAGTGGGGCTGGATCTTTTCAGCTTTTATGCTCAAAATGTTACTCATCAAGGGTGACTGACATTCCAGAACTTGGTGATGTCACTCAAAGATTCTATCTCCTTTCAAAAACTGTCTTTCTCTTTATAGGGGGCTGGAACCACTAACTTAGGACCACATCAGTAATTGTTTATGAGAAAAAGGATGCAGGACAACCAAAGTTTTATTAGGAAATTTTGAAATGCTGATTCTTTTGGACCAAATACCAAAAAGGTCACCTACAAAGTTTAAAGAAGTCTTTTCACCTTTAAAGAACAAAATACAGTTTTCAGTGCCCTGTGACTTTATTTACTGCTCCAAGACCTTAACTTTTTTTCAGACTCAGACCTTCCAAGTTTCATAAGTAAAGTCACAATTGAGGAAAAATATACACATTTGGATGGGGAACTATTCTCTATTTTTTGTACCCATGATGAATTTTAGCTCCCATTTTAGAAGACTGGGTATTTGAATTTGGAGGAAAGGTAAAGAATTAGAGGGAGGGGGAAAATCCAGAAATTGATAGACTCCCTTGCAAGTTTCTCTTTTCAAAGGAAATATACAGGGATTGGGGCTTTCTGTTTGAATCCGCAAGTAATTTAATGTGCTTATTACCTGCATTCCCACCGGGGTGCATCGCTCATCAGAAGCTGTGCTAAGTGTATCCTGCTCGATTCAATAAAAGCTGTGGAGTGAAAACTTACCAAGCTCGTGACTACTACTGAATGAAGAGCATCTGAGAGGTTCCACTTCCCCCTACATATACACATACACGGACACAAACACACACACACACAAGCTGACATGCACAATGAATAAATAAACTAGTTGCCAAACTCAGCATCTTCAAGTACCTGGGCCAGGCACTAAGAGTCAGCTGAAGGGAAGCGAGGGGCGGTGTGTTTCAATGGCTGACTGAGCAAGAAAGTCAAAGGAATGTGTGTTCTGTGTGGTGACTCCTTGACCCACAACCACCTGTGGCCTCCTCTTCCTGGAAAGCTGGCCCTTGCCTTGCCTCTGGGCCCTGTCTAGTCAAGATATTGGAGGAGAAAGATGGAGCTGAGTTCTGCCAGCTCAGTTTTCCTTACCTCCTCCATCTCCGGAGTACATTCTTTTCTTCTAGGGGGTTGCCCAGCTCCTGGCCGAAAGGCTCCCATTGGGATATTGATATTTGCCTAAAAGAGAAAGCAGGGAAGATTTAGCTCAAGAGAAGTAAGAAACGGCAATAATATTCTGAGACGGTAATCATTGTCAGGCAAAACAAATCTGAAAAGTACAGCTTTAAAGCTTTTCACCTCAAGAAAATTGCTATAATGACAGTACAAAAATATGCAAAGGATAATTTGACTTCCATTTATTCCACATTTGTGGTACTCATCCTTAGGTCTGTGCAGTGATTTCACAGCTCCCTACTGGCTGAAAGAATTGGAAGACAGTTTGTTCTGGCTGTTGCCCTCCTGCGGTGCTTAATATTTTCTGCTCTCTGGGATGAGGAAGGAACACATAATTCTAGGGGAGGAGGCAATGGCGTTTGCACAAACCATCCCCCACCTTAGTCCTCCTTCAGCTGCCTGCAGATTTACCACAGGAGGAGGGCAACGATACCTCCTAAACCCCCTCTCCCTTCCCATAACGTCCTATGGCTGTTCTCACACTTCTTAAGTGAAAGTGAAGTTGCTCAGCCGAGTCCGGCTAATTGCAACTCCATGGAATGTAGCCTACCAGGCTCCTCCCTCCATGGGATTCTCCAGGCAAGAGTGCTGAGTGGGCTGCCATTTCCTTAGGTCTCTGTAGTTGACACTGTTTTACCTTCTCCCTGACACACCACTGTGTGGATCAGTGCTTGAGCAAAGTGCTGGAAAGTCAAGTTCATTGGTATCACAGTTCATAGATTCTTCTCCTTCAAGATTTCCATACTAATTTCCATCCATTAGTAAAATAAAATACCTTCTAGAACACACTAAATATGCTCAACATTAAATTATGTAAGGAAAATAAATGACACAGTAACTCAGACTTGGGAAAGAGAATATGTAAATTTGAATTTTGTGCATATTTCATCTGTTATCAAAAGGCAAGAATGTTTAATGCAGACCAAAAACATCTTCACCCAGGAGTATCACTCATATAAAACAAGCATTAAGACTTTTCTTTAAGGCAGAATGTATTTTTTCCACTTGAGATAAAAGTGTTGCCTTATGAGTAATTGGATATGTGGGCTTGAAAAATTGAAGTTGCACTTTGATGTTATGAATGAAAATGATGCGTGAGCAAAGGGAGCAAAATATTTTGTTACCTTATGACTCAATTTAGACAATTTTGGTACCACAGCAAATGGGATCATTAGGAAGTGTGGTATTTGAAACTGCCTGATATGAGTTCTGTTGCCAGGGGAATGTTTAACTCAAGACACAGAAAGTATCCAGTGTCCATGTTCATGCAACATGGAGGAGCTATGTCCTGTTCTGTGTGACTTTTTCCACATAGAGGCTTTAAAACTTTCTTCCCTACTAGAATAAGGCTGATCCCACAGAAAAGAAACAGATTAAAAGTGTTTGTGGTACGTATCCAGGGAGGTCCATCACCTTTCCTAGGGCGAAAACATGCCAAGAAGTATTTGGGGTCAGTATGTATCATATATGTTCAAATATAATCACAACCCAATTTTAGAGGGAAGCATTTTGCAAATACTAAGGCTGAGCCTTCTATGCTATTTCTCTGCTTAGTGGAAGCATCAGGCGACCTTAAGAGGGAGGAGGGGGAGCATAAGAAAGGGGGAAAGTATGTCTTATACAGTGGCAAATACTGTAGCATACTTCATGTATTCCAAAATGCGCCTCTTTTAATATCTCTGAAATCAGAGTGCCTTACAGGCAATGGTATCTTAATTTTTAATAGGTGCATTGGTTTTATTTCTTAGCAAGACATAAAATACTGGTGTTTTACAATAGTGTCTTAGATTGGTTGAAATATCATTAGGGTCCTGAAATAAGATCAAAACAATGTAAACAAGACTCATTGAGGATGATATATATTGAACTTTCCATTACTCCAGTTTCGGTGAAAGAGGGGAAAAGTTGATATAGGGATTACTTGGAAAAAAAGTTAACTGGCTAAAAGTTTAATTAGATCACCACCATCCTTACCCATTTATTACGCATTTACAGAGGGCATCTTCCTAATAGGAAGTTCAAGTTAGCATAATTGTTTCTGAAATATAAGATTAGTAGGCTAACCCATTTAATCAAGTGTGTATGCCGTATGGTAGGTTGTGGTTTTCAGTAATGGAACATGTAAAAATCATCAGGATAATGTATTTAGTAAAGCACATGGTCAGGAAATACCACCTTTTCTTGCTCAAAGATTGATTTTAGCAATGCATGTGGCCTCTCCATGGTCCATGGGTGGCCTATGGTAGTAAAAAAGAGCCCACTGCTAGGAGTGGCTACAGCTACTCTCTGCTTGGAAAAGTGACAACTGCTCTGAGTCACATCTTCCCCATTTGTTTAATGTGAATATTAGGCTTCATTAGTGGTTTTCAAACCTCTTGTCCATGGAACCCTTCTTTTAAGCAAAGCATGGTGAGACTATCTAAAATGCAGACTCAGTGGAGATGGACCTGCTCTGGCCGAGGTGATGGGGCACCCAGATCCCACCTCCTTCCCCTAAGCCCTGGGCCATGAGCAGTTCCAAGGAACCTGGGGCCCAATCTGACAACAATTGAAAGGAATCATCCCTAAGTGGATGAGTATTGATGTACATTTAAAATGTTCACTCTGCCCATGGTTAAGATGTCTGTACTTTTCACCACTTTAGCATAGACTGTGATATTTTATATACACCGATTGGTTTAAACTGCAGTTATAGGGAACTCCATTGCTCTACTGGGAGTTCATCTTCCTGGGGTGGTTAGGTAATAAAATATCGCTAAGACTGCATTCTCCAGACTGCTGCTTCAAGTGTTTTCTGTTAGCCTCATCTCCACCAATGCCTGAGACTTTAATGTTTGTAGAAATGTCAAAAATAGGTGAGATAATGAAATGAGTGTTAGAAATGGCTTCTCTCGGTGAAGGTGGAGGAGGTTAAGATATGTAGAGTGGTTAAAATATTTGAGAGAACTTTCCCACACTGCTGAATAGAGTGTAGGAATCTGATGCCTATAGCTTGCATCTTTAGATTCAGAGCTCAGAAGAGTGATCCCTAAATGGGCCTGTCTCCAGCCACTGATAATGAGGAATTCCAGCTTACAGCTGCCAGCCTGGGGCAACAGAATCCCCACAGGAATCTTTTATGCAAACTGGCAGTCACTCACAGCACTTAAAGGGACAAGAGGTGAGGCTTCATCCAGCTCACAGACAGACTGTGCAGATGGTTTCTGCTTGGTTTCCTAACAAATGTGTGTTAACAAAGTGGCAAAGTTGGGTTGGGACTAACTTTCACCTTAACCTGGTGGTAATATTGTGGAACAGTGACTGCCTCTCCCCCCAACCCCTCCAACTGCTATGTTCACCCCAAACCCCAAGATTCAGCCTAGGTTGTTGCCACACTTTCATTCTTACCACAAACTTATGAGGTTCAGGCCGTCATCTTCATTTTATTCACAAAGAAACTGAGCCTCACAGAGGTTACATGACATACTCAAAGTCACACAAACAGTTCAAGAAAAAGCCGAGATTCCAGATCCACATTCCCTGACCTTAGGGACAGACTCTATCAAACTCCTCTCCAAAGAGCTCTTTTCACTTGACCACAGTTAACTCTAACCACTCTCATATTCTCTAAACCGGCTCTAAAATTGCAAACTCACACCTTGAGAATGGCCTTGGAAAAGGGGCACACAAATGGATAATTCTAGAATAGGTATCAAAGGAACACTGAAAAATGAGCCATTAATTAACTGGCTTGATGCTTTTTTGTCTTTAAGGCATCACTCAAAAAACCAGGAACCTAAATGGGTTTTTTGACAGGATCCACAGCAGCCTATGAACATGTCAAGTATCCAGTCATTAATATAAACACCAAGGGAATGTCGGCAGAGAGCTTTGTAAATGATTAGAGATGATTCACTAATATAACTGTAGGGCAGTGATATCTGAGTGACAAATTATAGACTAAATTAGAGCCATAGGAAAATTCCTTATCATTTGAATCTCATAGAAATGTATAGACCTATAGCGCTCTGTTTTTATTCCATCGGTAGGAGAATTGTCATGTTCTTGTTTCTTTCCGTGTCCTGCTCTGTTTGACCACAAATAAAATACCTTCTCAATGACTTGATTTTTCCATTTGCAAATTGAGCATCGTATTCGCTACTCAAAATGGGTTTGGAATATGAGCTACATTTTTATGAAAGAGTAAATAAACACAGAAATCAATGACCTTGGGCTGATACAAGGTTGGACTTCCTTCTTTATATAGATTCTGCATAAATGTAAAGGAAGTGGGCTTTTATTTTTCTTTTGTAACACATTCTCTAACATTTTTTCCGTCCTTGAGATGCATTCATCTTAGATATTTTTGAATATGCCTCTGACACAGCAGACCCACAGCATCACTTTCCCAAGCTATACATAATTTGTTACATCCTCAAAGTTGGGAATGGAAAAAATCCACTAGATCATCTTTTGCCAGAACAGGGTACAGTTCCCTGATAATAGACCTATCGGATGTGAAATGAATACTACACTTGATCTCACCAGGTGAAGAAAAGCTGAAAGAATTCCCTGTAAGGTAATTCCACCAGTCCCTTAATTATTTGTATTGTTCTCCTGCTTGGCTCTGGGCTTTGAGCCCGAGAATTCTGGAAACAATATTCCCTCCAAAGCCACTCCTGTGTGATTTACAATGCAATGACATCTTTACCCACTAGGTTGGGTTCTGATCGCTGCCAGCCACTGAGTACTGACAATCCCACTCCACTTTGCTTTCCAGAGCCATTGTCCTCTGATCCCCTCCTCTTGGTCCCCACTCCATCTCTCTTTTCAGTGTTCAGGCTTTGGGAGTTTCCTCCCATTGCATATTTGTTTCAGATGACTCCCTGTGGGTTCTATCTTTCCTTTTCAGAAGTTTCCAGCAGCTCCTGCCAGAATCTATAGCATCCCCCATGCCTTTCTCCCATCCTGCGTGTAGAGGAACCCCTACAGGGCTGCATTTTGCAGTATTTCTTCCTGCGCTTTCCTATTCTTACATCCTAGTCCTTCTCTGAATGGAGCAGGGTATGGCATTTTGAGATTTCTAGCATCTTCACAGAAGATTTTCAGAAAGAGATGTGTTTTACCTATATCTAACTAAAAACTAAGATTTCTTATTTAATATATTAGCCCAAATTAGAAAGACAGACAGACACACACACATACATACACCATCTAAAATATATTCAACCCGTTTTAAAATAAAATTCTGTATCACTGGAATGCATAACTTCTTTGTCTGTAGAGATTCTTGAAATGTGAAACGGACTCAGAATACACAAAACCTTCCCACTCAACAGCATTTTGAGAAACTCCCACTCAGCGCTAGGTCTTCACTCATGATGTTTCATATTGAAAGGTTTTTTTCCCCTCTCTGTTCTCAACACTTTTTGTTCTCTTCAATAATTTCCTGAGTGACTCAACCATAGTCTTGTCATCCAGGGAAAAGCAGATTTCAAGAATGTACTGTACAGCTATTAAGATAATGTGTACAAGTGGTTGGAGGTAGGTTATGTTTCTGATGTACTTGTGAATGTCAGCCTCAAAAAATGACATCTTTTAGTCAGTATATGGCTGTTTGCCTCATGTCACCAATATGGAGCCCTGGGCAGAGCAGCAAAGATCACCAGCTGGAAGTAGCTCTAGAGTCAAATTGCTCCATTTTAAGTTCTGGCTGTACTTCAAAGAAACCAGCATTGGAAATCATAAACAATGGATTACAGTGGTTTACCTAAGAAAGAACAGTAGATCCAAGGTCAAAAGCAAAACGTGGTAAATCAAAGTTCATTTTTTTCTCTCTTGCAAATTTAAGTAAAATAGTAAAGAAAGGTATGTATCATCATTATTTTTAGCTTTCATAAATGTATTTGATTAACTGACAAACCACGGGTGGTGATAGTCTGTTCCTTTGTACCAAGGACTGTCATATACCTGAAATCCTTTTTTTAAACTGAAAATTGTAAATGGGATTAGAGTCCCTAACACCTGTCTGTTATTATTTTTGTCGGGCTTTCTTCTTCCATGGACCCTTATGCCCTGGGCGGTGGAGTGTGGAAGAGCAATGGTAATGGATGGGGAAAGAAAAGTACTAAAACTAGGGGCATCAAGATATTCTATTCTACACATGGATTGGGTGACAATGGAAACTTCCCATGGTAAGAGGCCACACACTAACTAATGATGCAAGGCTCATACAGTCATTCCTCTAAAATGTATGATAAAGAAGTTAGATCTAGTTTCACAAGCAGCTTGATTAATTCAGTTAAGCAGAGCGGTGGGATTCAGTGGCCATGGTCATTTGTATTTCCAGACCACGTTTGTCACTGAGTCGCTGTACTTTGTACTTTTCACTCCTAGCTGACTTACATGTAAAGTGACTTTAATCAGTGTAAACTGTTAGCTGCTTCTGCTGAAATGCTGATAGCCGTTCTGCATGTCAGTTTGAGGGCTTTAAAAGGGAGGATTCAGCATCTATAAAATGGTAATTCTCTCTCAAGTAGCCTTGGTCAGTATGATTACCCTTCAGATGCTCCCACTCCTCTATCCTTACTCTGTGTGCCGAGGTGGAGGTGGTAAGCAATGAGACGGGACAGTTTTGCAGGGTGGGTCCTCACATGGGCTTTGGGATCCAGCAAGTTGGGTTCAGCTCCTGACTCTTCTACTCACGTGCTGTATGATCCTGAGTGAGTGCTTTTGCTTCTCCAAACCTTTCATTATAATCCATGGAAATCCCATTGCATTGTGCCAAGTACATAGTAAACCCAGAAGAAACTGTGACTATTATCATCATCCTAATAATAAACCTTAGAAATTAGTCTCAAGAAGTTCATAGATCATATGGTAGTTCTATTTTTAGTTTTTTGAGGAACCTCCATACTGTCCTTTTAATAACTATCTATAATGTTGAAAGATCTGTAATGTTGTTCTTTATGGTGTCTGTAATGGTCAAGATCAAATTGTGAAAGGTAATAGTTATTACTATTTTAAGCTAATAGCTTTTTCAGTGTTGGTTTGTGGTGATGATTAACCTGTAAGTGTGACTTCCAAACTGATTTAAGGCGGGACTGGCATACAACAAAGGGATATAAGTAAATTCAACCAAAGTAAAAGTTTGTAGACTGTTAGAGGCTGGACAGAGGCTTACAGGTCATTTAAAGCAGCATCACTTCCACCTAGCCCCCATGCCCTTTGCAGCTCACAAGGACCATGGGGGCGTGAAGTCACAGAGCACAGCTATGACTAGGATACAGGACTCTTTTCCGTTCAACCATGAAATTCTCAGATCTTGTGGGAAAAGACAATAATACTCCACTCACTTTGATCATCAATGGAGAAAAAGGGCCATTGATGACCCAGAGAACATTGGCTCTCAGTGGGCTGAGGCTCCGGGGAGGCCCCATGATACTTTCCAAAGGGGGTGTGTTCAGGAGGCAGGGGAAGGACAGGCAGGTGCTGCCAGTGGTCATTGTCACTTGGTCTCATTAGATTTAGTGAACAGATCGCTGATGGGGTTAGATTTCCCGGCAGCTCTAGCTTGCCCCACCACCTGTCACGTCAGATTCTTTCATCGGAAAGTATCAGATCCACTTTGCCTAGTGTGCTGAGGTTACCTTGGTTGCAACTCCATTCCATCAACAGTGGGGTTTAAGAAGCAGACTACAGAGTACAGAACCAGGGTCAGCAAACGACAGCCCCTGGGCCAAATCCATCCTGCCACCTGTTTTTGCAAAGAAATTTTCCCTGACACATAGCCACCCCCACTCACTTGTACGTTGCTGCTTTTGTGCCGTCACAGTAGAGCTGAGTAGTGCTACGGAGACCCAGTGATCTGTAAATCTTGAAGTATTCACTATTTGGTCCTTTACAGAAGAGGTGGGCCGAAATCCAGTCCAGAACCTTATCAGCTGCTTGGAAGACTAAGGCCCTCTCCAGGCTATGGAAGGATTAACTGATTTATTCAGGATATTTTTATGCCCCTGGCATAAATGAGGTTTCATTAATACAATTGAAAGAAATGTAGACTTAGATAGAATCTTCTTATAATTCAAATGCAGTCTCTTCTTCAATGTGAATGTGAAAGACAACTATCCGTGTCCTCTAAGGGTGGGTCTCATTCTGGCCTCCCTCACTCTGGGGCAGGGAGGAGATGGAAGCAGCTGAAGAGAAAGCAAGGCCATTCCATGCATTACTTGGATAATTAGAAGAACCGTCTCTTAAGGACTTTGTGTGCAGTAAACCAGGCACTTGCCATACGTTATTTCGTGTATTCATTATAACAATCCCGTTCAGTAGTATGATTGTCCTTACTTTACAGAAGGATAAACTAAGGATGAACTAAGGTCACAGAGTGAGTGAATGGCCAGATGGAGATCTGTAACCATTTGGCTTCATGTTGCCTAGAGCACATAGGTACAGTAATTCAATTCCCTGTGCCTGACTGCTAGAAGTATGGTTGACAGTGGCTTCAATTTGCTCAATCCAGACAAAATAGAGATTGAGCCATTACTTCTAAAGTTTGCACTGAAAAATACTATCCTACAAGATACTCATTTCAAAGATCCAATATGTTTAAAAAGTACTGCATATACCACTGCCTTCTTGGAAGTTATGAAGTTATTAGCAAGTTATGGACTCTGAGAAATCCTGCAGTAAGGATCCTATTCAGCTTTGCTTAATGCAGTGTTTCCAAACACTTTTTCATGGAACTCTTTAAGTAACAGCATCCCATAAAACAACTCTTCCAAGAGACACACTTTGGGAACCACATGATTACAATGATGATGATTGATAATAATGGCTAATATTTATTGAGCAGTTGCAATAAGCCATGGATTGACCTAGGCATTTACACATATGGATTCATTTAACCCTCACAACAACCCTATGAGCTCACATGTGATGAATTCCCCACTTGACAGATGAGGAAACCGAGGCACAAAAAGGATGAAATAAGTTGCCCAGTCACATAGTCCTAGAGACCATGAGCCCTTCAAACTCCAGGATCAGGTTTCAATTCATCTTTGCATAGCTGACAGTTAGTATGGTGACTGGAACAAAGCATGCGCCCAGAATATGACAGCTGAACTGGATTAAAGATAAGATCCGAATAAAAAGAAGTGGCTACAGTGTGTTGAATAGAATATTTAAGATCTTTAGTATTTATACAACGAGGGCACTCCCTCATCAGTTGAAGTTTCTATTTGTTCTGCATAAGACCATACCCTAGATATTGTTCCTACAATAAAGCATTTTGTACTGTGTAGCCATTTTCATATTTTATTTAATAGACCCTACTTTAGGTTAATGTGAGATGACAGGAAAATATCAGATAGTGCAGATCCTATTTAACCATAAGAAATAAAATTTCGTTTGAAGGGACATTAAATTAGGCTTTCTGTCTGGCTTAAAATACATTGAAAGAGGTGAAACCACATCCATGAGGAAGTACTGTATTGCCTTTGTTGGTAGATGGATTTTTTTAATTTTTAATTTTTTTTAACACAAAAAACATTTTGTATTGGAGTATAGCTGATTAACAGTGTTGTGATAGTTTCAGGTAAACAGTGAAGGGACTCAGCCATACATATACATGTATCCTAGATGGATTTTTTTTTAATGCAGTATAACAGCTATTATGAACAGTCAATGAGAGTTTTTTAAAATATTACAGACCTAAAAATATATCAAGGTCAAAATTAATAGAATACTGATGAGTTTTCATGGTAGATTTGAGGGAGGCCAGGAAGCACTAAGGAAGAAAAATCAACACATTTTCAGCTGTAAAAGGAAGCGAAGATAAGGCAGACTGAGAGACTATGTTTTTATGTTCTGCAAAATAAAAAGGAAATTTTATCTTTAGCACTTTAAGAGCTTCAAGTACAGTGATTAAATGGTATTGTTTTTTGTCACTTTAATATAGAGCATGGAGCATTCCTGAATGACTATTATAATAACAGTTTGACCCTTAAGGAGGGCTTACTGTACTGTTTTAAGCATCTTCTGTGTGCAGCCCTAGAAGGTGAGTGCTGTTACCTTTTTACAGATGTGGAAACTGTACAAAATGGATTAAGGATTCAAGCTCCAGTATCTCTGGCTTCACAGCCTGTACCACTAACAGCTATACACACTGCGTAACACAGATGGTTCAAAGGCTCAAGGATGCCTATAGGCCTGGGTGGCCAAATGAAGTCCACTACTAGCGTCGGGTACATCAGAGACTCATCAGGGGTACACCAGAGGGCAAACATGGCAATGCAAAGTTGATTCCTGGCCGATAGCCCCTTCCTGGGTGGTTTGTTCTGTGACGGGTTTTCTGAGGTTATTATACATCTTGCCACTTAAGGAACCCCTGCACTTAAGGCTATGCATTGTCATGACAGGTAAAGATACATCCCTCCACCTGCTTCCACCGCCTGTGTGTGCTAGGATCCTTCACCTCACAACCTGACCGCATACATGTGCTCACACAGCATGTTGCTTGTGAATCGGCGTATGCATGACTGTGCATCAGACCCCAAGCATTCAGGAGCTGCCGTATATTCTGCAGTATTCATGAAAGTCCAGGGAAAAAAAAAGTTTAAAAGTTCCATTAGAGAATAACTCCATTTTGATGGAAAAAAAAAATGGAATTTTACAATAAAGCATTGTGCCCAGCATCTCAGGGTGGGAGCCATTTGAGAGTTAAACACTGAGCTCTTAAGAGAAATAACAAATTTAGTATTGAGTCAAAACAGATACTAAAAGCTTTCTCTGTAATCGTGTTTGGGCTCCAAAATGCCTGCTTCCCCCTGCCCTCATTGTAGGTAACACTTAAGTCTGTTGAAAGAACCAAAGAATTTGTTTGCTGGGAGGGCACGAGGAGACATAATAGAATACAGACTTTCAAAGATAAACACCCAAGCCTTGGGAAGAACATTTGACAAGAAAAGGACGTTTTTCAGAACCATGTATTCTAAACAGATGAGTCGACAAACTCAATTGGATCTAAAAATGAAAATGGAATTTTAAAATTTCTATCAATGAGCATATCAAAAACTTACACATCAAAAAACATCTGAAAAACATGTGCACTACATTTCTGTAGAAGGCCATTTAATTCTCCCTCATAAGCTCTGAGTCCCTTACAATTATGCATGTTTACACAGACACCGCTTCTCCCTTCTCAGCTGAGCATTACCAGCCTTTGTGCTTCCTGAACTGTACCTTATGCAAGTCTTCTTCTCTCTGTGAAGTTCATCATCAGGTGGGTGAACGATCACAGAAAGTCTGATTTCTTAAGCCAACAGGCTGCAAGTTGCTGATGCGAAGCCACAAACGTGTCTACTCACCTGGATGGCTCTGACATTGGAAACTGGCTGTTTCGACATATTGACGCGGTCTTATCCCTGAAAAAACAAGTAAGAAACTGTTAGAGGTGGTGGCATTCAGATTCTCGGGAGTGATAAAGTTGAATTTAACTCATGATTCAACTGGGCGATCGCCCCTTTCACTGGCCATATATTCTTTCAGTCTCAGTTTCCGGTTACTTAGAGACTCTCCTTCCTCAGGCCTCAGGGACAGGGAACACTAGAGCCCTGGATAAATCATTCAGGAGGAGAAATGCTGAGATGCCTCGCCCCTGATGCTCCTGATAGGCAATCAGAAACTTGAAAGGCGCTATCATCTCCTTCGCTGCCCTCCTGCCCTCCTGCCCAGAATGGCAAAGCAAAGAGGTGGTGGGAATAAAACACCTTTGTTTGGGGCCTCAGAAGCTTTCTGCTTGAAACTGAACTTTTGATCTGAACCGAGTTGTTGCCAAGGCTGTGCAATCAGTCCATGGGGAGCGCCTCCCCTCCGTCAAACACCCAAGGAGAAATGGCCCGTACTTCATTCCTATCACTGCGATGCTTGCTCTCTGCTCGCTGGGCACATGTCTGTTCCAGCCAGAGACCTGGGGGCCGCATCGCCCTGCTCTATGTGTCCAAAGCCTGGGCTCTGTAAACCTGGCAGCTCCCAAGCAAGCTTCACCTCTGTCTTCTTTGCTTTTAATGAGACCCTCTCTGAAAGCACACAGAACTTACGTGATGGTGTCAGATCCCCAAAGTGTCGCACTGCTTCCTTCTGAAAGGACCTTTGCTTTTTTTCAGTTGAAGACCTGACTTCGAGCCCAGTGACGAGTAGTCATGGTCTACTGGGGCTCAGGGAGCAGGGAACAGCCCAGCTCTGTACATGTGTTGTTTTAGCTTGGTCAATTAAATATGACAGGGTGAAGTGGTAAAGTTTGACACTTAGTGAATTTAAAACATGCTGCTTTTTAAACCCCAAACTGTAAACTGGGTTGATTAGTGTTTCCTCAGTTGACTGATGTAAGCGTGTGGGTTACTGGTGAGTAACTGAACACAGCAGGGTCTGCATTTGCCACGGTCCAATGTCACCTGGACTACGTCAGTCCACATCTCGAGGCCCATTTCCTCTTCTTTAAATTTTACCTGCTTCACAGGTTGTGGTAAGAATCGAAATGACATAAGGGCCCTGAAAATGCCTGGTGAAGTATATAAAGCATCATGCAAGTATTTATTGTTTTATTGCCATAGCTTTTGGCTGGAGACTTTTAGTTCTTTACTGCTATACAGTTTTAATACAGAGTAAGAATTGCGATAGTGATGCCCCACAACACTTTAGAAATAAAAGATCTGAGAACTCTGTAAAAATCTTCAAAGTGTTAGGCTCTATTATATGAAGTTAAATCATTACATAATTTTTTAAACTCTCATAAATAGTACACGTAACTATATGGTCTTTGGAATCACATACCTGAAAACAATGGTGTTTTTTTTTTTAAGTTCTACCTGAATGTTTTGGTAATATACAGATATGGCCACCATGCATAAGGGTCTGCTGCTAAGTCGCTTCAGTCGTGTCCGACTCTGTGCGACCCCAGAGGCGGCAGCCCACCAGGCTCCCCCGTCCCTGGAATTCTCCAGGCAAGAACACTGGAGTGGGTTGCCATTTCCTTCTCCAATGCAGGAAAGTGAAAAGTGAAAGGGAAGTTGCTCAGTCATGTCCGACTGTTCGCGACCCCATAGACTGCAGCCTACCAGGCTCCCTCATCCATGGGATTTTCCAGGCAAGAGTACTGGAGTGGGGTGCCATTGCCTTCCGGCATAAGGGTCTAGGTAGAATTATTTTCAATGTGGTTAAAAAAAATTAAAAAGCTATCACAAGTCGAACAATCAGGAATGCATTTTGCTCTGTGATATGTTTCAGATAGATTGCTGTCTTTTCTGTAGTGTAAAAAAGTCAATGAAGGATTTTAAATTTTTGGATCTAGGACACAAAGCTCAATTTCAAAAAGAAAAGCTTTGTAGTTTAATATTTAATGTTTCTATTCCTCAAAAGCTATTAGAAGTCACGCAAAGCAATAATTCTCACAGGACTTTAAATATCTCATCCTATAGCATTCTCTATAGGTGTACAGTTAAAGTTTAACTATTAACACTTGACAACTTTAAAAAATGTATATCAATTTGAAATGTGGGGATTAGGAATTTATTTATGTTGTTACAATAGCAAGTTAAAATGTGAAAAAAAAAATAAGGCAATGAATGATTGCATTTGTACTGCATGGATTTTTTTTTTTTAATTAGACTGATTTTGTTTTTTGCTAAACTGGATTCGTGGTATGTTGTGGACCCCTCAGCCTAACGAATGGATATTCCTCGGGCCTTGTCTCCAATATAGCTTTAGTATAACCTTATTTGCATACAGATTCCTTCTCCACATATATGTCAGTCTGTGAGAGAGACATCTCTAGAAAGTTGGTCAGATCCCAGCTCTTATTCCTTGCAAACAGGCTAGATGACGTTCGTGTTCATCAGTTCTGCAGCCCATCCTGCTGTCCTCATTATTCTCAGAGAAATCAGGACAAAGCACACTGGTGAATAAAAATAGACAGTGTTCCCTGGCTCTTTCATGGCCCTGCAGTCACCTCCATTAGGGATGCAGGGTGTAGAATGCAGCTTCCTTCTGTTTCTGCCTGCTTCATCCTGGGCCCCCAAAAAGAAAGCTATGCCTTAGATGTACAACTCCACTCACATCGGGACCACAGCTTTGCATCCAAGGAGATACTCTTTAGAGTACCGCTATTACTGTGTCTCCTAGTTCTGGCTTCAGTTGGAGAACACAGACAGTTTGACCAGGAGTGTACGGACTTTTACAAAGCCTATTATAATGGAAATGCTTGCCAGTTTCACACGGTTGAATTTTCCTGGCGCTTGTGCAAGTCTGTGGGGACCTTTAATGGTCTATACGCTGAGTCATGAACAATATTCCTCAGCTGGTATTTGATTGGACAGCATCTATATCTGACTTCTAAATAAGACTCTTTCATGTACTAAACATTTGTCAACATTAATAGCACTAATTTAAGAAGAAGGGAGTCAGAGGAAAATAAATCAATATACAGAGAGAGGGGGCTTTGTTTGTTCTTTTTAAAGGTCAATTAAGCGGCTACAGCTCTGTCTCACAGGGAATTATCTTCTGTCCTGCAGCTAAAAATAAATCCGAAGAAGGGTGCAGAAAGATGTTCAGCTGTCCAAACTAACTCTTTATTCAACTCTGCATGAGATGTGCCGAGAGGGAAGAGGCAGTCCGCGTGCCACGCATCAGCCTCTGGTGCCCACACAGAGAGACGGGGTTGCCGCCCTCTCCTCTGCTGGGTCTGGAGAATGCTGTGATCGAAGGGGGGGGCTTTCGAAAAGACAGGTCTGGAGTATTCACAGTTCTATAAGTTGATACAACTTTATCATTGAGGTCAAGCCTGGCACTTAGATAGAAGAGAAAAGCGTTTTAAAGTTGTAATGTGTTAACAGCTCTGGCAATGATTTGTGTTCAGGTAAACCAAAGAGCTAGCATCATAGCTTTTCTCTGCCCTCAGTTCTCCTAATTATTTCTAGGCTTACAGCTTGAGTCAGGTCTGCAGCTGGTCAACTGCAACCCTGGCCATAAGAATCAAAATGACATAATGTTCAGGGTCACAGTCATCTTAGCTGGACTGTGGAAATTTTCAAGCACTATCAATGAAAACTACTTTTAGTTCAATATTCTTTCAACCTCCCCACCCTCCGAACAATTTAGAAAACAGCAGCAACATAACCAATGGAGAGTGAATTTACAAGGAAGCTACACCCTCTAGTTACAAGCCTACAAAGTTAGAAGTAGCCACTTCAAGTTAGGTAGCCAGGGAATTTCTTTCAGAAAACCCGGTTGCCCAAGGTGAATCCTCCAGCTTACCTGCTTTATGTACTTGCTTCCTGCCTGAGGAAAGTCCCAGGCAGCCAGGTACAAGGATACAGGCTCCTCAGTGAGTGGAAGGGACGCCGGGTGTCCTCTGAGCTGTGATCTCGGTTCCGATGCTTTGCATGTGGCTGAAATAGCTCAAGCGATCTGTGCTTCACCCGGTACTGAGAGCTGCTCCCGGCTCGGGGCTGGAGGGGAACTCGGTTTAAGGATAAGTGTTAAAGAGAATTCCTGTCATAGTTCACAGTTGTTCTTCCTAAATATAGAGTTTGATACAAGCCATACGCTGCCTCCAAAAGGCTTGACCGTGCTGAAAGCAGGGCTCAAATGTCAGCCGGAAGGTGGCTCTGGAATCTTACTGCCCTCCTCATCTTCCAGAAGATGCTGGCTGCGTTTTCTCACAAATTCTGAGGGGGCACAGGCAAGTTTGAAAAGTAGGAAAAGTTTCTATCTTTAGCTTTATTACCCAGAGGCCAGAAGACCGAGAGTGTTGAATAAAAAATTGGAGAGAGGCAGCACAAGCGCCAGGCAGTGTTTGAGTCCTCGCTTGGTCACCGAGGAGCTGAGAAGGTTACTTCAGAATCAGCATTCAGTCTGATTACAATGAACTATAAAACATCATCCTTTTTGGAGGTCAACAATGGTCACAGATTGACCAACTCGTGTGCTTCCAAGGCCCAGAGTCTCTCTCTGCTCAACTGCCTCTACTCAGGGCAATGACTGTAGCCCTACAACATGTGAGGCAACAGAACAAAAGAGAAAATAGCTATTTTACATATGACAAAGGCCAGGACCAGGTATCAGACAAAACACTTTTTAAAGAGAACACTGCCAAGTCCTAAAAATTATGTTCATTATTTTTAGCACTACTTTTCTTTTCTTTTCTTACTTCTCTAGTCTCAAAAATTACCCTGGAACTTCTCTGGCAGTCCAGTGGTTAAGACTTCACCTTCCAATGCAGGGGGAGCAAGTTCAATCCCTGGTTGGAAAACTAAGGTCCCACAGGCCACAGGGTGCAGCCCAAAAATTTTAAACATAATAATAAAAAATGAAATTACCTTTATTCAGAACTCCCCTTCAGCAGAAGAATTAAACAGTAGACTCACTTATCATTCGTCCAGTTATAAGCGAGGGATGTCTGAGTCCATGACAGTACAGTCAACCCGCAACCATCTACTACCTGTCCTCTCGTTACATAAGATGAAGAAGCTCCAGTCTGTATGAGCCCCTAAAGTTGCATGTCTGTTCCCTGCAGCTGAATGTATTCCCAATACTTGATTTTAGGTCAGTAAAGAGAAAATCAACTTTCCAGTAGCTAAGGAAGTCAGCAGATCACTGTGGATCATCTCAGTTTGGGGCTCACCAATTAACTTCTGTTCACGTGCTGTTTAAAAGAACTGTGTCTTCAAAAGTCAGTTTAGACACCGTACTCTGAGGTTTTGTGGCACCAAAAGTGAATTCTTTATACAATGGGAAAGATTAGGGTGAAAGTGAAAGTCACTCAGTCGTGTCCAACTCTTTGTGACCCCATGGACTATATAGTCCATGGAATTCTCTAGGCCAGAATACTGGAGTGGGCAGCCTTTCCCTTCTCCAGGGGTTCTTCCCATCCCAGGGATCGAACCCAGGTCTTCCACATTGTAGGCTGATTCTTTACCACCTGAGCCACAAGGGAAGCCCAAGAATACTGGAGTGGGTAGCCTCTCCCTTCTCCAGGGGATCTTCCTGATCCAGGAATCAAACCAGGATCTCCTGCATTGCAGGTGGATTCTTTACCAACTGAGCTTTCAGGGAAGCCCATACTTCCTGAGATTAGGGTAGGCACCTTAATATTTCCCCAGATGTTTGGATGTTCCTGTGCATTCAGAGCTCCTCCCAGACACTAGGTGGCGTCACTCCATGAATGAACAACAATGAGCCATTTTTGACACCTTGCCGTGCAGTCATCCCATAAATTTTGCCCCCAGTGACCCCTCAGTAGCTCCTTCTGTTGTTTATGTGGAAGAAAGTGCTCCTGGCAGCAGTGCCTTGAACACAAGGCTGACCCAACATGGACGTGGCTGCCTCTGTGGCAAGAACTGAGGTAAGCTGCATAATCGGGCCTTCTTTACTCAGAAGTGACAGAAACGCAAAGTGAACTAGTTGAAGCCATGAGGAGGCGTGGCAGACACCGTTGATGTCTTTCTCAATATTGCTCTACCCACCTGATCTCTGCAGCTGTAGACATTCCTCAGTACACTGTCAGCTTCACACCTCAAAAGCCGGAATCCCTCTGCTTCTCTGCATTGGAGCACTCTGCATCTCCACGGCAGGGTGCCTGGGTGTGCTACAGCCGTGACCCAGAACTGCCAGGAGCAGACACCCCTAGGGACTAACCTCAGCCGACGGAGACGCCAGCTGGTGATAGATGCCCCGCCTCCCCGTCCTCTGGTGGAATGATGGTGATCTAATTTCCAGAGGTTCCCAGCAGGACTGAGCCCCGTTGCCCACAGCAGCAAGTGACTCGCTCATTATTACGCGCTTACTGGCTTTTTCCTTTCCCTGTCTCACTTCTCCACTCACTCCCTTAGGCTCTCTGGAATCACCACCCAAACAGACCACCAAAGAGACAAGTCCAAGTCTTTGTCTCCACGTCTAGATTTGAGGCAGCCCAAACCAAGACGAGGGGATTCACTGGGAAACTTCATATTGTGACAGGAGGCGCAAAGTGCTTCCTCGGTGCTCACGCTTAGTTGCGTCACGGCGTAGGGGGAAAGGCATGAGGCGCAGGTGGGCCTCGGAAATAGCAGAGAAGGAATGTTTGTGCTGGATGTCCTGTGCTGCTGCTAAATACCGGCACTGTCCTACGCCCACCAGCCCCGGGGAGAAAACCGAATAAGCTATGTTCCTGCCCGCAGAGCTTACACGAGGGAGTGGTGGTGGACAAAGCTGAGTAAGCAAGATAACCCCTGTTGAGTAATATGAAAACAAACAAAAGCCTGAAGAAGAGAAACTGGGGCAGAAGGTGAGTGGCATCTCTGTAATAAGAACTGAGATTGATAGGGTGAGAAAAGAACAGGCAGAGGAAGCTGCAGGTGCAAAGGCCCTGAGGTGGGCAAGTATGTTTCCAGAACTCGCAGTAAAACAATGCCGCCTAAACATGGGGAAGGTGGCATGACATGAGGTTAGAAAGAAGCCGAGGCCGGCAGGGCCTTTGTAGGCCATTTTGGCAACAGGTGCTGGTTTTCTTAGTGTAGTAGGAATCCTTGGAAGGCTTTTTTGGTTTTGTTTTGGCTGCACTGGGTCTTCATTGCAGTATGCTGGTTTTTCTTACTGCATCGCACGGGCTCTCAAATTCTGGTGTGCAGGCTTAGTTGCCCTGCGGCATGTGGGCCCTTAGTTCCCCAACCAAGAATCAAATCCACATCCCCTGCACTGGAAGGTGGATTCTTAGCCGCTGGACCACAAGGGAAATAAGGTTTTAAGCGGTGGAGTTGTTTGGTTTGAGCTTTGATGAGCTCATATCACTGCTGTGTGGAGAATAAACTGTAATAGAATAAGCAAGGAAGAGGGGAGGATATTTAAAAGGCTAGAGGTGATGGTGGCCTGGACAAAGGTGTTGGTGATGGAAATAAAGACAAGCAGAGAGTTCAAAGTGTATTTTAGTAGTAGAGTCAAATGTGTCCTTGCTTATGGATTGGATGGAGAATGGAGAAGAGGGATCCAGGTTTCAGACTTGGATCATGAGGCATGAAGGAACGTGGTCAGTGGGTGACAAGTGAAGGTAGCGTCCTCAATAATGAGGTCCACATCTAAAGAGCGCGACACAGGGCCTGGCACATAGCAAGCTCTTAAGATGGGGCATGAAGAACTGAAAGCCATTCTTGCCTCAGAGAAAAGTGCTTCAGTGGATTGAGGGGGCTGCTTCAAAAACCAGATCACTGCAGGTTGTAGCATGAAGGGTTGAGGCAGCAAGTGGACTCATCTCTTCTAGACCCTTGATGAAGAACAGAAAAAAAGGATAGTGGCTGGGTTTGGAGATTTCCAATATGGAGAGAATTTTTTCAGCTGTCACCCCACTCCAGTACTCTTGCCTGGAAAATCCCATGGACAGAGGAGCCTGGTGAGCTGCAGTCCATGGGGTCACTAAGTCGGACATGACTGAGTGACTTCACTTTCACCTTTCGCTTTCATGCATTGAAGAAGGAAATGGCAACCCACTCCAGTGTTCTTGCCTGGAGAATCCCAGGGACGGGGGAGCCTGGTGGGCTGCCATCTCTGGAGTCACACAGAGTCGGACACGACTAAAGTGACTTAGTAATAGCAATATTTAAGCATGTTTAGAAGCCAAGGTGCAGAGGTTGACAAAGGTCAAGAAGAGGTCATTGACAAGCAAAAGGATGAAATCTTGCCTCTAGAGGTGGGAACAGATGTTCTTCCCACTGAGGAGGCACTAAAGGGGAAGGCTGAGACTGAGAAGTTTGTAAGAGGGTCTGTGCACTTGGAGGAGGAGGAATGGGGAGAAGCGAGGCCACCTGCTAGCGGCCTCAACTTTCCAAAGGTCTTACAGAGGATAGATATCAGGTGTAATGAACAAAAAGCGGAAAGTACTGCTTAGCAGTGTGCAGGGTCCAGTTGGGTTTGGAAACCTCACTGCCTCAGAGACAGCCATCCATCAACATGGTGACTATACTAAAGAACACACATCTCCCGTTGGTCTTCCCCCAGAAGCAAATCTTGAAATCAGGGTTTGTGTACAAGTGATTTATTGACTAAGTATTTCAGGACTTCCCTGGCAGTCTGGTGGTTAAGACTTTGCCACCCAATGCAGGGGCATGGGTTCCATCCCTAATCAGGGAGCTAAGGATCCCATATGCCTCATGGCCGAAAAACTGAAACATAACAAATTCAATAAAGACTTTAAAAATGGTCCACATTAAAAAAATATCTTTAAAAAAGAAAAAGTGTTCCCAGGAAAACTGGGGAACAGAGGAGTGATCTCAAGCCCCTTCAGGGGTGTCTGGAGTATAAGTTTCACCATAAAGCTTTGCTCTAACCCGGGAGAAGGAGCGGGGCTGTCATATTCTTGTACCTGTCCATCATTGGGGAAGGGCTGCCCGGACACACAAATACCCAGGGACTCTGGCTCTCCTTGTGTGTGTGTGTGTGTGTGTGTGTGTGTGTGTGTGTGTGTGTGTTGTCACGTCCCACTCCTTGCGACTCCATGGACTGTAGCCCCCCAGGCTCCTCTGTCCATGGGATTCTTCAGGCAAGAATACTGGAGTGGGTTGCCACGTCCTTCTCTAGGGGATCTTCCCAACTCAAGGATCGAACCTGGGTTTCCTGCACTGCAGGCAGATTCTTTACCAACTGAGCTATGAAGGAAGCCCCATTATGGAACACAGGCCTCATCAAAGTTGTTCTGAACTACATTGGCATCTTGNCATGGACTGTAGCCCCCCAGGCTCCTCTGTCCATGGGATTCTTCAGGCAAGAATACTGGAGTGGGTTGCCACGTCCTTCTCTAGGGGATCTTCCCAACTCAAGGATCGAACCTGGGTTTCCTGCACTGCAGGCAGATTCTTTACCAACTGAGCTATGAAGGAAGCCCCATTATGGAACACAGGCCTCATCAAAGTTGTTCTGAACTACATTGGCATCTTGTCTCTGAAAAGCCTAATTTATTTGGAACAATCTATTATAAAGTTATATGATTGCAATGTTGAGCACTTCTGTTTCTTGTTAGTCATTTTCTAATGAGTGTTGAAATGGACTATTTTTGCAGGGTTTTGGCAGTTTACAGAAGTATTTAGACAACATTTTCCTGCATTGTCATACAAAACGTCTATAAGCTGGCTTTTTTTTTCAAAAATGAGGTAACTCTAGTACTTTTGGTGACATATAGTTGAGGGGGGACGGTCCTCCTCTAGAGTCTGAAGCAGAAACAGTAGCCACCTGGCATATGTACCAGAGATCTGGAATGTTACAGAAACATCATTGCTGCCTGTGTGCCCTTGAACATAATTTTTACCCAGCTCGAATTTTACCCATGGTCAGGATCTGTAAAACTGGGGAGAATCACAGTGATACCACATACTATGCAGGACAATTTCCTAGCTCCTTTCCCTCCTGCCCTGCAAAGCTTTTGCTTTTAAATGAGAACCATAAGCATAAATGAAACAATAAATTTGTAAACATGTGGATCCTCCTAGAGGGAAAGTGAGTAAAACTGTAACTTAAAGCAGGTCACAGAGGCAATGCTGTGAGTTCAGCCAATGTCTCCTCTTCCTGGCACACAGCGCATGATATTGTCCAGGCTTGCTCACAGTTGCACTGGGGTCATGCGGCCACATTCTGGCCAGTAGGATGTGGGCCCAATTACTGTAAATCAGCACTCCTCAAACGGTGGTCCATGCAGCAGTGCCCATTTGCAAACTGTATGTTACCAGTTTGCAGTGAATGAATACAGAAATTTAAAATTTAAAAGCAAGCAATTAGGGACTTTGACAGCAATTTGACATTGCCACTGCATCCGAGCAGCATTTCCTTTTTCTAGTCATTCATCTTTGTGAAAGTATTGGTCCATGATGGGTTAAACTTTTTTAAAAAACTTGGTCCTCGGATAGTTTGAGAAGCACTGCTGTGAGCCATTCCAGGCCTCGCCCTTTAAAACATCTTGTGCCATCCAGGAAGGTTTCTTCCTCCTCCATAGCAACCTTAGAAGCCACTGGTCCTAGATGTCATCACTACAGGATGAAAAAGGATCACCAGACGCACACCAGATTATGACGTGAGTGAGAGAGAAATATTTACTATGTAAAGCTAAAGAAATGTGGACATGTTAGTGACACATAACTTAGGATTGTTTGATTCTTAAAAGGAATAATTGCCCTTGTTCTGGAAGTTGGACCAGCTGGGGCCGGGGGACCCACTTGGATGCCCTTTGTCAGGGATGGCTGGAAGGCTGGCTAGCTGGGACTGTCAACCAGAATATCGACATGGAGCCTCCGCAGGATGATGGCGTCAGGTTAGTTGGCTTCTTAACCTGGAGGTTCAGAGTTCCAAGAGCAGGTAATCCAGGGAAAAGGACAGAAGCTGCATGGCCTTTTATTACCTAACCTTGGAAGTCGCGTATCCTCACTCCTGCTGTGCTGCTGGCTGAAGCAGTCACAACCTCGTACAGATCAGGGGAAGGAGGCATGGGCCTCTGTCTCTGCATGGGAGGACTGTCACAACATTTCAGGTCGTCTACTTTAAAACTGCCTCACTGTGATTATAACTGGGGGCTCTGGTTCCAGATATCTTGTATTTCCTTCAAACCACCTGACCCCAAGCCTTCTCCATAGCAGATACTAAGTGTGTGTTGATGATCATAGAGGGGAAAGCTAGGAAGATTGCTCCTGTTTTGAGGATAACTGAGTCTGTGTTCATGGGAATTTGAGTTCATTGATTCTAAGATGCATTTCTTTCACATTTTAACATCTCTGAAGTTGGCACTTGTTAAAATTTATGGCATCTTATAATGATGTTTATTAGCAGGGCTTTTTCTTTCTTGAATACGTAAGATAACCATGTGTCTGTCATCCAACCAGTAGCTTATTAGATGGAATACAGTAAATGTCAAGGACTCAATATCTACTCAGTGGAGCCTTAGCTAATGAGAAGTAATGAGAGGAAAGGAAATAATGGGGAAATGCCTACTATCTCTGAGATGAAACTGATGAGCAAACAAAGAAGGCCAGATGGAGAGCCAGCAATCACTGCAGTAAGACATTCCTAATGCCGTAAGGAACCCAAAAGTGTGTCATGTCCAAACTCTGCCCAATGGCCGCCCCACCACCACACTCGCTCCATACCTATGCAGTCCCTGGACCCACACCCTCTGCCCCCTATGCTGTAACAGAAAATAGTAATACTTTGGAAAGCGGCCAGTTGAGGTTCAAATTTGGGCTCTGTCATTTCCCGCTTGGAATTTTAATTTCTTCATCTGCAAAACTAAGTGAGCTAGTGGAAACAGAACATGTAGTAGGTGATGCACCAATGGTGTTTTTTTCTTTTCCTGTGATTAACTCTCCCATCATTTCCAACTTGTTTATTTTCTGCAAGTCTTGAGATAACCCTCTTTATTACTTTGTAGACCATGAGTCTTTGATTTATTAATACTGTTGAGAATATTCTCATACTGTTTAAGATCCTAATCTCAGGTCTGAAGAATCAGACAAAATAGCTCCATATTAACCTTAGAAATATTGCCATCAAGTCACCCACAGCCTGACCTCCCACGCTTCCTGGAGGTTTTCACAGCTGTCTCATTAGCTCATTCAAAGTAAGGAGAAAATAACATATAAAAGAGGCTTCTAATCCAAAGGAAGAAAGCCTAAATTCACTCATGTATTCATTTAGCCTAACAGCAAATATTTTTGAGCATCTACCATGCACCTCAAACTGCACTCAGCCATGAAACTACATGAAACATGCATAGAACCCATCCGTACAAAGTTCACAGTCTGTGAAGGAGACTGATATAAAATACAGAGTTATTACAAAGGGGGTGGATGCACTCAAGGTAGAGAAACATAATCTAGTTGGAGAACCAGGTTTAGGAATGATTATTAAAAGCAGACCCACAGAGAACTTGTGGGCAGGTAGTTAATTTGGGAAGCAATCCTTAGGAACAGAACAAGGGAGTGGGGAGAATGAGATGGAAAGACTCTTATAAAAGCCAATGAAGGATGCCTTTGTGGGCAACTGGGGTTGAATCCTTCTGGGGACCCTACAGGAAACTATATAGAACACACCTCAGAGTTATCTTACCAGAGGACAGGGAGCCTGGTATTTACTCACTGGGCTGCCCCCAGAACATTAACACACATACACACACTTCTGAGTTGCATCAATATCAGGGTTTCTCAACCTGGCACTACTGACATTTGAGGCCAAATCATTCTTTTTCTTTAATTCAAATATAGCTGATTTACAGTGTATGTTAATTACTGCTATACAACAAAGTGGTTCAATTATACACACACACACACATATATATATGCACACACACACATATATATGCACACACACACATACACACACATTCTTTTTTAAAGTATTCTTTTCTATTATGGTTTATCATAGGATATTGAGCATAGTTCTCTGTGTTATACAGTAGGACCTGTTGTTTATCCATTCTGTATATAAAAGCTTACATCTGCTAACCCCAATCTCCCACTCCATCCCTCCCCAAAACCCCTTCCTCTTGCCACCACCAGTCTCTTCTCTATGCCGTGATTGTTTCTGCTTCATAGATAGGTACATTTGTGTCATATTTTATATTCCACATATGAGTGATATCATATGGTGTCTGTATTTCTGTATAGCTTACTTCATGTAGTTTGATAATCTCTGGACCCATCCATGTTGCTACAAATGGCATTATTTCATTCTTTTTGTATTTTGTATTTTTAATTATTTTATATTTTGCTCTTTTTAATGACTGAGCAGCATTCCATTGTATGTATGTACCACATCTTTATCCATTCACCTGTTGACAAACATTTAGGATGTTTCCATGTCTTGGCTATTGTGAATAGTGCTGCTATGAACATAAGGGTGCATGTATATTTTTGAATAATAGTTTTGTTTGGATATTTGCCCAGGAATGGGATTGCTGAATCATATGGTAATTTTATTTTTAGTTTTCTGAGAAAACTCCAAGCTGTTTTCCACAGTGGCTGCACCAACTTGCATTCCCACCATCAATGTCGGAGGGTTCCGTTTTCTCCATACCCTCTCCAGCATTTGTTGTTTGTAGACTTTTTAATGATAGCCATTCTGACTAGTATGAGGTGGTGCCTCATAGTAGCTTTGATTTGCATTTCTTTAATAATTAGTGATGTTAAGCATCTTTTTGTGTGCCTACTGACTACCTGTATTTCTTCTTTGGAGAAATGTCTGTTTAGGTCTTCTGCCCATTTTTCAGTTGGATTGTTTGTTTTTTGATATTGAGCTGTGTGAACTATTGTTTATTTTAGAGATTAATCCCTTGTCAGTTGCTTTATTTGCAAATATTTTCTCCCATTCTATAGGTTGTCCTTTCCTTTGGTTCATGATTTCCTTTGCTGTCCGAAAGCTTATATGTTTGATTAGGTCCCATTTGTTTCTTTTTGGTTTTATTTTCACTGTTCTAGAGATGGATCCAAAAAGATATTGCTGCAATTTATGTCAAAGAATGATCTGCCTGTTTCCCTCCAAGAGTTTTGTAGTATCTGGCTTTACATTTAGGTCTTTAATCCATTTTGAATTTATTTTTGTGTATGGTGTTAGAGAATATTCTAATTTCATTTTCTTACATGTAGCGGTCCAGTTTTCCCAGCACCACTTATTGAAGAAGTCCCAGCTGTGATCCCAATTTGGGGTGTCACCATTGTAAAAATGATGGGCTTCCCACGTGGCTCAGTAATAAAGAATCTGCCCACCAATGCAGGAGATGTGGGTTCGATCCCTGGGTGGGGAAGATCCCCTAGAGAAGGAAATGGCAACCCACTCCAATATTCTTGCCTGGGAAATCCCATGTTCAGAGGAGCCTGGCAGGCTATAACCACAGGGTCCAAAAGAGTCGGACACGACTGAGCAACTAAACAACGTTGTGGAGATAGTATTTAAAACCAGGGTTCAGATGAGGCCTCCTAGACAGGGAGTGTAACTAGAGCAGAGATGAGGTCAAAAGGCTGAGCTCTGGAACACAACATTTAGAAGTCAAGGAGAAACTCAGGATGGAGCGGAGCAGGGACAGCTAGTGTTTCATGGTATTTCACAGAGTTTCCCTTTTGCAAGATGAAAAGAGTTCTGTGGACAGATGGTGGTGATGGTAGCTCAACAATGTGAATGGACTTAATCCACCGAACTGTACCTCTATAAACGGTCAAGAAGGTCAATTTTGTTCTGTGTGTTTTACCACAACTTTTTTAAAAAGGGAGATAAACAGGTCCAAGAACCCAAATGAAAGAAGTGTTTCCAGAAGGCAAGAGGGATCAACCAGGTCAAAACACTGCTGAGAAACCAAGAGTTAACCAATGGTTTTGGCAACGTGGTAATCTTGAGAGCAAAGCAGGTGATAGCAAACGCTTGCTTGAACTCGGCTCAGAGACAGCATAGGGGATGAGGAAGGCAAGATGGACAGAGTGGCTAACTTTTCAGGTGGCAGAAAAATGAGGCCGGTGGCTGGAAGTGGTCACAGGAAGGACTCTTATTTTAAGATGAAAGATAATCCAACATATTGCAGGGCTGAGACTGGAATGACCCCACAGAGGGGGAAACATTGATGAGGCAGGAACGAGAGGGGATACTTGTCACCAGGGCACTAAGCCAGAGCAGCCGCAAGCGGTGGGGATCCAATTTACGGAGACAGTGTGGGAGCAGGGGCAGCTGACAGGTGTGACCAGAGCAGAAGCCTGTGGACGCAGAGGTGAGCAGGATGGGCCACTTGCCATGTGGAGGGTAAGGATGTGCTCTTCTGATTGAGAATAATTTTTCAGTGAAATAAGAAGCATGATTGGCAGCTGACAATAAAATGTAAGGAAGAAGTTTCAGAGTTTTGAGGTTTAAAATAGCCCTCTCAGACAGGGAGAGGGTATTTCTTGTAAATGTAGTTGGACTGGGAGGCAGCTCTTAAGGTCAAATTAAGGTTTTTGGTCATAAATTTCAAGTGAGACCAGGATAAATTTTCATCTCAATATATATTAGTCTTATTGTTAATAAGTTCCTAATATGTTTCTTCAGTTTTTATTTCCTCTCATTCATTTATTATATATAAGAATTTTTAAACTATTTTTAAGAAATGAGGAGTATGTTTTTTTTTTGAGGAGTGTGTTTTAATACAAATACAAGCCATCAAAATATATCAGTCATGAACCTGTAGGTACTGACAACTTTTTGTCAAAATATAGAGAGCTGAAAGTATTATAAATACAAAAAAAAAGCTTTGACAAAACACCTCTTTGGAATTTGGAAAACCACCTAGTTTAAAATGGATATAAAAGGTTGCAATGTGGTACATGTACACAATGGAGTATTACTCAGCCATTAAAAAGAATACATTTGAATCAGTTCTAATGANAAACGAAGCATCGGTCTATATTCGGTTCAGGATACAGGATGCTTGGGACTGGTGCACGGGGATGATCCAGAGAGTTGATGTGGAGTGGGAGGTGGGGGGGGGGGTGGTTCAAGATTGGGAACTCATGTACACCTGAGATGAAAAAATAAAAATTAAAATTAAAAAAAAACGTTGCAATATTACAGTGTTTAAACTTGATTGAATATATAGATGTACATACCTATGTGATTATATATGTATAATATATAATACATGATATATATGTATAACATATCATATGTATATATATATACACACACACATAAAGTTTTAATTCAGCATCCATTTTTTACTGTCACAAAATATTTATGGAAGTGCTTAAGGCCCTGTGAGACAAAGAAAATCTCCAAATTTAGAAATTACATACTCTACAATCTCTGACCTGAATGCTGAAAAGCTAGAAATTAACAATACAAAGAAAGAAATAGAACTGTTAGGAAAATAGTAAAACACTCTTCTAAGGAATTCCCTGGCAGTCCAACTGTTAGGACTCCATGCTTTCACTGTGTAGGGTGCAGGTTCAATCCCTGATTGGGGATCTAAGATCCTGAAAGCCACATGGTACAGCCAAAAAAATAAAAATAAAATAAAATACTCTTCTAAATAACTCAAGGGCCAAAGAAAATAATCAAAATTACAATTATGACCCCATTATAAGTTAACCACAGTGAAAACAGTGTGCACTCAGAGGAAAATTCTAAGCCCTAAAACTACCTTTTAATTGGAGACAGTGCAATATAGCACGCCATGTTTTTCAATTTACTACAAAGGCAAAAAATAGAAAGGCCTAGAGAGGTACCTAGGGAAATTGCTGCAGTACATATCTTCTCTTTTAGATCATGCTTTTGAGATCCAATTTAGCAAGCTCAAATATGTCCTGCTTAGAAATAAATGACTTGAACTGGGAGCTCGCAGCAGTCACAACTTGATCCCAAAATGATCACTAACGTCTCATCTTGCCCACCTCTTGCATCTCAGAGGTGTGGTCAGACCAAGAAAATGTCCTGCCTTGCTTTCAAAGTCAAGGGAATAGGAGAATAAGGGACTCTGTCTTTTCCTTCTCTGTCTACTGTGTCCAAATGAATAGTCCTTATTTCCTTTTTATGTGTGTATAGTGATGCATGCTTGGTTAGGTTCATCTGCACAGGCAGGTTAGATACGAGAAGGAAAAGCCTTTGGCTCCACCCTAATGCTTGAGGTTAACTGAAACGTCCTTAGGAACATGTATAAATATGTTCCAGCTTAAATATGGAAGATTACAAAAGTGTACAAGGGTCAAAGAAACAGCTGTTTGGAAAGGTAAAGGGCATCATTGAGACAGGAAAAATGAAGTAGGCAGACAAACACAATATATGCAATGAGGTGACAGAAAATGCACTAAGTTGATTCAACATACATTACCAGGCACCAAAGAATGAGATATGAAACATGTCCTCAAGGGACTCACAGCTGATACTCTCATGCCATGAGCGCTTTCCTCGTCAGGGCTGGGATTAGAGTTGAAATCTGGTGCGATCCAAACGAAAAAATGTATATAGAATTATTTGAAAGATTAGAAAGCACTGAATTCTATGATATGGTTTTCACTATTTATTACTCGATGAAAATGTTCTCCCCAGTGATTGATATATAGCAGGAATTAGCAAACTATGCCCTGCTGCCTATGTTTATAAATAAAGTTTCATTGGACTACAGCCACACCTGTTCATTGCATATCATCCATGGCTGCTCTTCCCCTCCAAAGGCAGAGTGGAGTAGTTTTCATAGAAATGACACAGTTCAAATTTGCTATCTGTCCTTTACAGCAAAAGTGTGCCATCTTCTGATATATAATGTTATTCAAGTGTTCCCTGGGTCACTCAGTTCTCTTGAGTCATCTTTTCCCTGTGGAGAATAACTATTTTCATGTATAAAAATAACCACCCTCATTCAAAAAATACTTTAAAATCATGTGAAAAGCATGATGGTATATTCTCAACTGTTACTTATATTACTATATAAATATAATGTAGATTATATAATGTGATTAACACAAATTATAATTTTTATTATTTTATATTTTATTGAATTATTAGAAAAAAAATTTGCTTTTATTACTGAAAAAGTATATTCTGCAGTTTGGTAAGTTGTGCCTTTCTAGTCTTTTAAAAAGGAAAACTTTTTTCCTTCGGTTGTAACAGTCTGCTTTGTAGAAGAAATCATTGCTTTATGTTAAGGTGACTTGCTTTATTCTGTTTTATTATTGCCAAGCCTCATCTTAAATCCCAAAGTTCTAACTTCTTTTAATAGACATAGAGGTATTATCTGAGTTCCAAGAATTTATATTAAGCTCTTACAAAATGTATTATGAATGTAGCCCACACAAACACTGAAATATAACTCTGGGACAGCTGCATTAGACCCAAGGTTGGTTTCAACTATCATTTAATCTTTGAATATAATAAATAACTAGCAGTAAAAAAAAAAAAAACCCTTGGAGAAACTAAGATTTTAATTGGCTTGGTTTAATCCCACATAGGCATTTGTGATCCTCAAAAACCTGCAGCCACAGCCGTGTGACCTAACCAAGATGGCAGCATGAACTTGCTTCTTCTCTGCCAAGTATTATTTCATATATACTCTAAAAATCATCACTCCATCTAAAACCAACAGATTTACTATCTTTTTTTTCTTTTGGTTTTGGCATTGGCCATGATGAACGGCATGCAGGATCTTAGTTTCCTAACTGGGAATCAAACCCATGCCCCCTGCAGGGGAAACGCAGTATCCTAAACACTGGACCACCAGGGAAGTCCCTGGGTTTGCTACCTTTTAACATTTGAATAAGGTTTTAAGAAGAAAAAAAGCTTTTGGTTTATTTGAACTAAACCTTAGGAAATCACTTCTGAGGCTCTGAAGAAATAAGAACTAGGCAAGCATTAGTTTTGAAAACCTAAAAGATAGTCATACTTAATATTTAGTCCTTGTTATTGCCAGTTGGACACATCACTCCCCCAGTCCCTAATTTCTCTTCTAATAGTTTCTTCTAGTCACCATTCATTGAGTCATTTTGAAAGTGTTAGGTCACCTGTTGTTGAAGGCTGATATTGTCCCAAAATAGAAATGTAGAAGCAACCTAGGCCAAGAAAGGCCTTAGAGTGAAACATACATTAACAGGAGAAGATTCTGGAAAGTAGACCAAAAAAGGGAAGAATCCTGTTTGATTAGAGAAAAGTTATCAAAAGATTCTTCGTGATTCTGAATATATTTTATGTTCATATTTAATCTGAAGAGAAGTATTTACCCACTAGCCATCTACTTTTGGGCANTAGGCCAAGAAAGGCCTTAGAGTGAAACATACATTAACAGGAGAAGATTCTGGAAAGTAGACCAAAAAAGGGAAGAATCCTGTTTGATTAGAGAAAAGTTATCAAAAGATTCTTCGTGATTCTGAATATATTTTATGTTCATATTTAATCTGAAGAGAAGTATTTACCCACTAGCCATCTACTTTTGGGCATCAGTTCAGTTCAGTTCAGTCACTCAGTCGTGTCCGACTCTGCGACCTCATGAATCGCAGCACGCCAGGCCTCCCTGTCCATCACCAACTCCCGGAGTTCACTCATACTCACGTCCATCGAGTCAGTGATGCCATCCAGCCATCTCATCCTCGGTCGTCCCCGGGCATAGCCAGGCTTTAAAGCCACAATTGGCAGTTTTCACATTAGTAGATGTTATGGATTTACTGTGTGTCCCCCAAAATTCATTGGGGGAATTACATTCCCCAAAGTATGTTGAAGTACTAACCCCCAGCACTTCAGAATGTGACCTCATTTGGAAATAGGGTAGTTGTAGAAGTAATCAGTGAAGAAATGAGGTCATAATGGAGCTGGGTGGGCCTCTAACCCGATATGACTGGTGTTCTTATACAGAGGGGAGATGCGGGCACAGACATGCATACAGGGAAAATGCCATGTGAATATGAAGGTCATGTGAAGGTGCATCCTGGGAATGTATCTACAAGCCCAGGAAAACCACATTTTGCCAGCAAACCACCAGAAGCTAAAGGAGAGGCATGGAACAGATTCTCCCCCAGAACCAACCCTGCCCAAACTGTGCTCTGGACACTTATAGCCTCAAGAACTATGAGATAATAAATTTCTGTTTAAGCCAGGGGTCCCCAACCTCTGGAATCTCATGCTTGGTGAGCTGAGGTGAAACTGATGTAATAATAATAGAAAGAAAGTGCACATGCAATGTAATGCACTTGAATCATCCCAAACCAGCCCCTCATCCCGGTCTGTGGAAGAATTGCCTCCCATGAAACTTGTCCCTGGTGCCTAAGCCGTCCAATTTGTGGTGCTTTGTTATGGCAGCCCTAGGAAACTACTACAGTAGCATCCGTAGCAAATTCTCAGTCAGCGTCTACACACCTGTGGCAGTACCACTGTGGGTCACTGGGCCTCTCCCTAGGCCCGTTCCTTCTGTAGACCACTCTGAAGGAAACTAGTCAGCTCCACATAGGCTATTGTTCCCCTATATGATAACATTCAGTTCACGTTTTCATTCCTCTACTAAAGCAGCTATTTCCCAGCTTTATCAATTTTTCACTTCTGGCTTCCAAATTACAGTTCTCTGGTAAGTAGCAAATGATACATATGTTCTTTTTTTACTCCTCATTGAATTAAACTTCACAGTATCTCTAAAAAGATGTTAGTTTCAAAATACAAATAACCATAACACTTATCGAATGTTTTTCTAAATCAGGATATGCACAGTTACCTCTAATATATGATCTCAATTTGTTTCATTGTTTTTCTCTCTATGAACACTTAATATACAAGGACCCATCACATCTTTGTACTTGAGTTTTGTTCCACTAAACCAAAAAAATCTCAAATGTGAATTATTCACATTCTTACTTAAAACATAAGTTTAAGGTAATAATGGAAGCCTAATGAATGTAAAATAGTCAACTTTGTGAGATAAAAGGATTTGGCAACTTTGACTATGATTTAATCCATAAGCCATGAGTAAAGTGGGAAAGAATGTACACAGAATATGACTAAAACATAACTAATGTCTCCTGTATTGAGTGTGTGAAGTGGTTTAGTGACATCACTTATTCCACTGTGCAATCGAATAAGTAGTCCTAGTATTTGCCCCATTTTATAAATGTAGAAACTGAGACACCAAGAAATTAAGTTCATAGCTCAAGGTCACAGAGCTAGTCATTGGTGGAGCAAGAGTGATGCTTAGGCAGCCTGACTCCAGTCTCCACACTAACCCCGCTCTGATACAGCCTCTCAGCATCCTGGCACATTTTGTTCTTCTGCATGCTAGAAGCGGAACCAGAACAAACCATAGTCACTTAAAGACGATTTTTAATACTCTTAGAAACACTTAATGATCATCTTTTCTAACAGATCCATCATCTTTTAAAATAGTTACAACAGTTGAGAGGTAGGAGTTACTTGCTTTTAAAGATGGAGAGCTCATAAGGAAAGATTCTGTATGGACTTCACATTAATAAGATCAGATACTGAGGAAATCTGTGACGTGTAGGAAAGACTTGCTTTTCAAGGCAACTGACAAGCTTTTAGGCTAAAGTACCGATTGTACAAAAAGAGGTAAACCCCAGTCCCAAAGTCCAGGGCAAAATTGTGAAGCCAGTGAAACCCAGGGTCTGTGTCATAATGCCTCTTGTTTTGCGCTCCCATCTTCAATAAAACCAACCTCCAGAGTTGAGAGACGGAGGGAGGGAGAGAGGTGGGGAATCCTAGTGTGGGTTCCCCGGACGCAGAACCTGAGGCAGGGTTTCCAGTTCATGTGGTTTTGGTGAGAGTGCTCTGGGGAGAAGGGACATGAGAGAAGCAGGACAGGAAGGGTTCAGTGTGGTCTCAACTGGAGACCAGCTTTAGCCCTGATCCCGTGGAAAGCTCTGGAGTACACATGGCACCATGCCAATAAGGCGTCAACATTGTCACCCCTATTTTTTTTTCCTAGGAGGTTGGGGGCGGGAGAAGCTACTGTTGGGCCAAGAGCAACTCTTTGGAGACTGGGTCCCCAACACTCACTGCAGCTGGAAGACTAGGTCACCGACCAGCAAAGGAGATCTGTGAGGGACACCAACAGCACCCACTAGGCTTGAAGAGGTTGTCCTACAACGAGCGTCTTTTCCGTGATCGTTTCCCCCAAGAATCCTCCCCAGAACCTCTGCTGTGGGTCTGAGAGAATGTCCTTTTTTTTTTTTTTTTTTTTTTTTTGTCATGCATTTTCCTTTGACTCTAGCAAGCAAACAGGTTTCTCACGCTAAAAATATTGAACTTCTACAACTAATACCAAAACTGGAAGGAGAGCTAGCTGTCTCCCATATATCAAAGATACCCTTCTAGCCACTGGCATGATAATCTGACTGTCTTTCCCTCTATCTTTTGTTAGTCTGCTTTCTACAGTGGCCTGTCTCCACCTCCGTTATTTTTTTCCCCTCCAACCTCTGTTCTCTGTTGCTCTTTCTGACTCCATCTGAGGCTACCAGCACAGTCTATCATGGCTTCCAGTTTCTAACATTGCCCAGGGTCATCTTCAAATCGACAGGCCACAAAGATGGGGCTTTGGGCTAGGGATCTTTCAAACAGGGAAGCCATGCTTTGATCTGTTGTGTATATTGGCCTTCTTCTTGAGCTATTGTTTGAAGATGGGGCTCAGTGACTTTACAGAGTTTCAAACACACTGGTGTCTACCACAGCTGCATCTACAGTATTTTATTTGAGGAAGCTGAGTCCTTCTATAGACCAAAGATTCTGATATTTGTGCCATGGATCCCTTTGCATCTAGTAAAGCCATTGGGTCCCTTCTCAGAAGGTTTTTAATTCAAAAAATAAAATACATAGTACTATAAATCTAACCAATTATACTGAAATACAGGTATAAAAATACTTAAAATCACCCTGTGATATAATAATATTTGTGTTTGTTTATTAGTGCATTAAAAACTGAAGTCTAGAAGTAGTTCTGTTAACTCTCATAATTCCCAAGTGATGAGCATAAATGATATGGCAACATGATAATGTCCTGGAAAATATCTGTTCCATTGGTGATAAAGTTACAGATCAATGCCTCATATCACTGTGGTTCACTGCCTATATTCATAATTGAAATAGATGCTAAATTTCAGTTAGAGGATAGTGAAAAGAAAAATATAAGTCCTTAAGCCCCCTGAATGAACTGCAGGTTAAGAAACCCTGGTGAAGATAGAGTTTAGAAAATAGGTATCGTGCCATTCTTCAGTTCAGTTCAGTCACTCAGTCATGTCCAACTCTTTGCGACCTCGTGGACTGCAGCACGCCAGGCTTCCCTGTCCATCAACATCTCTGAGAGCTTGCTCAAATGCATGTCTATCGAGTCGGTCATGCCATCCAACCATCTCATCCTTGTCATCCCCTTCTCCTCCCGCCTTCAGTCTTTCCCAGCATCAGGGTCTTTTTCAGGAGTCAGTTCTTTGCATCAGGTGGCCAGAGTATGGAGTTTCAGCTTCAGCATTAGTCCTTCCAATGAATATTCAGGACTGATTTCCTTTAGGATGGACTGGTTGGATCTGCTTGCAGTCCAAGGGACTCTCAAGAATCTTCTCCAGCATCACAGTTCAAAGCATCAATTCTTCGGCGCTCAACTTTCTTTATGGTCCAACTCTCAATCCATACACGACTACTGGAAAAAACATAGCTTTGACTAGACAGACCTTTGTTGGCAAAGTAATGTCTCTGCTTTTTAATCTGCTGTCTAGGTTGGTCATAATTTTCTTCCAAGGAGCAAGCGTTTTTTAATTTCATGGCTGCAGTCACCATCTGCAATGATTTTGGAGCCCAAGAAAATAAAGTATCTCACTGCTTCCACTATTTCCCCATCTATTTGCCATGAAGTGGTGAGACTGGATGCCATGATCTTAATTTTATGCATGCTGAGTTTTAAGTTTGCCATTCGCACAAACTCTTAAATAACTCGTACAAACACGTACCCACACAACAAAAATGACACGTTTGTGCCACATTCTTTGAAGTTGAATGCCATGACTTGGCTTCCAGGAAGCCCCAGTAGCCCCTGCTTCTTTCCGGGTCCAAGATCATCTATCTCACAGTCCTTGGGAACAGGGTCAAACACTAGACAGATGCCCAGAATCTCCTTGAAAAGTAAAAAGAAAGCATTTTAGGGAACATTTACACCTAAACTCCCCACAAATTTGTAATATGAAAGTTCAGCAGTAGAAAATCAGTTGCCCAACAGAGTGTGAGCTATGTGGTTTGCAAGATATTAATTGCAGTTGGCACTTCTGAGGCTGGTGTGAGATGTGTCGGCCTTCATCTCCCAAGTTGTTTCTGACCTACTTTCTTCCTGACCACCCCACTAGAAAAAAGGAGGAGGAAAAAACTGAATTTGCTCTAAGTGTTTTCTGAGGACTTTTAATTAAAATATTTTGATGGGTAATGTGCTTTCATAAAAATTTTAATGGAAGTTGTCTTTAGAGCTCATATTTTATGTCAGCAGGCAGTTATGACCTAGATTGAACAAAATTTAGGCCTGACTCATTTTTCTATTAATATAGTGATAATCCCCCATGAATATTCATATTTTATCGATTCTTAATGTGTTTATGTATCTCCCTTAGATGAAACAGCTTAAAATTTCCATTTTATCATACAGGAGATAAGCACAGTAGATTTCAAACAGGTAATATAAACTCTGGGGCTTCCTTCATGGCTCAGTGGTAAAAAAAAAAATCCGTCTGCAATGCAGGAGACGTGGGTTCAGTCCCTGGGTTGGTAAGATCCCCTGAGGGAGGAAATGGCAACCCACACCAGTATTCTTGCCTGGGAAATTCTATGGACAGAGGAGCCTGGAGGGCTACAATCCATAGGGTTACAAAAGGGTCAGACACAACTTAGTGACTAAACAACATAAATGTAAATTTTACCAAACTTGGGTTAGTTTATTTCACTGATTTTTGTGTAAACGCATTTTAATTCTCAAGTGAAACTCCAGTCAAATGAGTCCCAATCCTTGAAGACCATTTTATACATCATATTCTTTATTCCCACTCCATAAGATCTCTCTTCCTCCAGAAAAAGCATTTTTATTCCATCCTTTACTGCTCAAGCATTCTAAATTTCAATCTATTTGTTTGACAAATATTTTACTAAGATGTTCTCTCTAATGGGCAGTGAACTAGACCTGGGGATGCAATAATAAACAAGATGTGTTCTGATCCCTGGTACAATAGAGGCAGGAACTGAAAGCAGTAGAGGCACTGAGGAGCTTCTCATCCATCTGTTTAAGAGATTAAGATGAAACTTCAAAGAGATAAATGATTTTTTTTTATTGGGTCCTGAAAGATGAGTAGGAGTTTTACAAGTGGAGAAGCCTGGAAGAAAACTCTCTAGGTTTTAGTTATAGAATTTTCAGAAAGCAAAATTAATTAAAAACTTGAAAAGTAGGGACTTCGCTGGTGGTCCAGTGGCTCAGACTCTGTGCTCCCAGTGCAGGGGGTCTGGGTTTGATCCCTGGTCAGGAAACTAGATCCCACATGCTGCAACTAAAGATCCCACATGTCACAACTAAGACCAGTGCAGCCAAAGAAATAAATACAAATAAATATTAAAAATTGTACATACATTAAAAATTTTTTTAACTTGAAAAGTAAACCTAAATATTAATCCAAAAACTGGATGAGAAGATGAAATACATCCTTGAGCCTGTCTTATACCCAGAAGTTTTTACCTCCCACTCCCTTAGCCCTATTTTGCCCCTCCACTCTCCACACTGGTAACCACTAGTTTGTTCTCTGTATCTGTGGGTCTGTTTCTTTTTGGTTATATTAGCTAGTCTGTTGTATTTTTAGATTCCATGTATAAATGATATCATCAGTATTTGTCTTTCTCTCTCTGACTTATTTCCTTTGGCATAATATCCCAAGTGCATTCATATTATTGCAAATGGCAAAATTTCATTCATTTTTATGGCTGAGTAGTATTTAACTGAGTGTATATGATATATATGTGTATATATATATCATATATGTATGCAATATATATATCATGTACCATATCACATCTTATTCATTCATCTGTTGATGGATACTGAGGTTGCTTTGATATTTTGGCAATTGTAAATAATGCTGCTATGAGCATTGGTATTTATGCACCTTTTCGAGTTAATGTTTTTGCTTTTTCTCAGATATATACCCAGGAGTGGAATTGCTGGATCACGTGGTAGTTCTATTTTTAGTATTTTAAGGAACCACCATACCGTTTTCCACAGTAACTGCACCAATTTACATTCCCACCAACAGTGTAGGTGTACGTGTGTGCTAAGTCGCTTCAGTCGTGCCCGACTCTGAATGACCCTATGGACTGAAGCCCTCCAGGCTCCTCTGTCCATGGGATTCTCCAGGCAAGAGTACTGGAGTGGGTTGCCATACCCTCCTTCAGGGCATCTTCCCGACCCAGGGATCGAACCCGCATTGCTTACGTCACCTGCCCTGACAGTGGGGCTCTTTACCACTAGTGCCACTGGGTTCCCTTTTCTCCACATCCCGTCAGCATTTGTCATTTCTGTTGTTTGTGAGGATAGCCATTCTGACAGGTGTGAGGTGATGTCTCCTTGTGGTTTTGATTTGCATTTCCCTGATGATTCGCAATGTTGAGCATCTTTTCATGTGTCTGTTGGCCATCTGTATTTCCTCTTTGAAAAAAATGCCTATTCAGCCCTTCTGCCCATTTTTAAATCAAGTTGTTGTGGTTTTTTTTGATGTTGAGCTATATGAGCTGTTTGTGTGTGTTGGATATTAACCTCTCGTCAGTCATATCATCTGGATCTGCATAACTCCAGAAGGCTTTGGCATTACACTGGGTTTTTCTTCTAAATGTGTAAGTATGCTGAGGCTGGCCTTGGGATAGTCTAGTTTTGGGGGAAAAAAAACAATTTTTATAAGCATTTGATCTACGGGATTTGCAAGAGAAATGAACAGAACCAATGTGCCAAAGAGAGCATATGGCTAACTCTGGGGATTCTGATTACCTCACTGGGGACAAATCCAATAGACCACATGACATTTATCATGATCTCTATTGTCCTGATTTGGAGTGGGAATTAATTTCCTCTTTAACTTTTAGGGAAAATAATGACATAGGTCAATGTTTGTTGAGGACAGAGTTGGCAGGGAGATTCAGGATGGAACTAGATTGAGGATCAGTTCCAACAATCATCACTGAATGAGCCAAGGGTTCTTACTTTAATGAATAGAGTAGAAATAAACATTTCAACAAACACATATCCCCCAAATTTCATGTCCTCGAAGAGCAGGATGAAAATTAGTGGCACATATAATATATTAACAATCCCACCCCCACAAAGAAATCCACCACAAATTTAGAACCAGAAGAAAAATCAAGCTAACTTTTGTTCTTCGGTTATTCTTCATTTGTGTTATTAGATTACCATTCTAGAAATAGTTGGTGAACAACACTGTACGGTGTAATGAAAAGAAGTGGACTTTGAAGTCAAACACACCTGGATATGAATCTCAGGTTACTAGGGGTGTTCTCTGCTGCCTACTTCATTAGGTGGGATACAAGGATTAAGTGAGAAATAGAATTACAGCGTGTGTGCCTGGTACCTAGAAATTGCTCAGTCAAATTAACCAGCAGTCACAGTAGTAGCAGTAGTAATAGTAGTATTAATATTATTTAATAACCTTTCTGAATGTTACTTTCATCATTGGTAAAGAGAGAAAAATAATACCCACCTTGTAAGTGTTTTGAGAATAAGTTTGCAAATGAAGTAACTTGTTTAAAATACCTAAGCCAGTGTCTGGCTCAGTGGAGGTATTCAATTAATATAGTTGCTATTATTAATGTGTTATTGTTTGCCCAGTTCCCCATGACTTCCCCTCACTGATCCCTGTTCCCACTCACTGGACATGTCCTTAAAATCATATCCATTACTCCAGTGGACCGTAGTTATCGCTCTGCCCTGGGTCACGTGACATGCGATCAGCAATGTTTATCGCTGGATAGGAACATTGACTTGGTTTGGTCCTTACTGTAAGTTCTCTCTCTCTGACTTTTTTTTTAATATTTATTTATTTGGCTGCACTAGATTTAGTTGCAGCACACAGGCTCTTTAGCTGTGGCATACAGGATCTAGTTCCGTGACCAGGGATCAAACCCTGGGCCCTCAGCATTGGGAGTGCTGAATCTTAGCCATTGGACCACCAGGAAAGTCCCTGCACCAGGTCTTAGTTGCAGCACGTGAAATCTTTGATCTTTAGTTTTGGCATGTGAACTCTTAGTTGCAGCACGTGGGATTTAGTTCCCTGACCAGGGATCAAACCTGGGCCCCCTGCATTGGGAATGCAAGGTCTTAGCCACTGGACCACCAGGGAAGTCCCTTTCCCTGTTTCCTTTGGCACTCCTTCCCCCACTGGCACTCTTTCACCGTTACCAACCTCTTTTAGTTCACTGCTTAAATACAAGTATTTCTATCTGAGGAAAGGAAGCAGAATCATTGCTTAAGTCCTCCAGGCAGTTGCATTAGGAGATCATGATGTGTTGAAATCTCTGTTGTAAACAAGCTGTTCAATCTTTTGCTTGGACAATGGAAGGAGCAGCACAAGGACACATGAAATGGGGGTGAACCAAAATCTTGGTCCTGAAAAACATAGGTTGTGCCAAGTGGTACCAGGTGGATGGTGAAAAACAGAGAGTGCTTCTTATTTTGGAGCTTATTTATCAACCCCAAGTAATCTCCAATTTGTTGAAGGGGACTTTTAATCTCTAAAGTAGAACAAAATCCAGCTTTGATTAAAAGCCTTTATTGTGAATTTATGAAGCATCTAAATTTACAAAGTAAATTTCCTGGGAAAGTAAATTGTGCAGAGAAATGAGGCTCATGATAACACATCCAAGTGCATCCAAAATCATTTCCTGTTCCACTCAGGTTGCTAAAGTTACTTTTCCATTTACCTTAAATTTCCTCTTGCTTTATGTTGTTTCAAATAAGCAATAAATGTAGAAGAAAAAAAACTTTAAGAATTAATTATTAAATCCTATAGGACTAACACTCCCATGTTTCATTTCCTGTCTTGTGTCCCAGTGAAGCACAACTATGAAATGATGTATACAGCATGATTCAATCGACCCACTTAAAACAATTTTATATTTATCTTTTTGTGAATGGTAAACTAAGTCATGTTTCTTATAGAATGTAGAAGTTGCCAAAAACGAAAGAAAAATCACTCATAGCCCCAGTAGAGAAATAAATACTATTAGCATGCTGGTGAAGTTTACTCCTTTACTTCTATGCATTTGATGTTGTATTAATCAGAATCATAGTATACATACATATTGTTTTGTGATCACATTTTACAGTTATTCAATGCCTTTTTCAACATGAGCTTTACTGGCTGCATAGTATTCCATCAAATGGCTCATTTAGTAGTCAGTCTCATTTGGTTATTTCTAGATATTTGTGCTATTTTAACACTTCAGGTGGGAATTCTCTGGCATTCCAGTGGTTAGGACTCTGCCTTCACTGTTGAGGTAAGTCAAGTAGTGCAGCCAAAAAAAAATACATTTCGGGAAACATTGTTGTACATATATTTGAGCATAGCTATTTATTTATTTCTCTAGGGTAAATTCCTAATAGGGGAGTTTCTGTGAAAATGGTATGTTTACTTTTTAAAGGATTATTTTAAAGGTGCATTTTTTACTTTGTAGAACCTACCACAAGTATAACTAAATGACCATTCTTAGAATTATTTTTCAAATGACTGACTTCTCAAATAGTTCTAACAGTTTGGCCTCCAATCTGTATCTCTCTGTCTTTCATACTTGAAAGAACTATGAAAATCTTTTTATCAAGAACATGTGTCTTTTTACTTTGGGCAGTACAGTAGCTATAACCATATGCCATGAATCATAGTGTTCAGTAAAGTCCTGTATATGTGCACGTCTAACACAGATGTTCCCTATAGCCCATAACTTCTACAAGGGCAGGCATCTCCCATCTGCTTACCTCTGTGTCTGTAGACACAGCATAGCATCTGGCACATAGAAGAAGCTCAAAATTTACTTCGGTTTTTTTCTTTGTTATTGTTATTTTTAATTGGAATATAATTGCTTTGCAATGTTGTGTTAGTTTGTAGAGGTCCAAGAGGGAATGGATATATGCATACATATAAAAATTACTTCTGGAATAAATGAATGAAGGATATCTGGTAAGGATTACATCAATTTGCATTCCCGCCAATAATGAGAACAGCTCTCATAACATGCCAGTTAACCTTTAGGCAAAAATTCTATATATTCCATAAATGCTCAGTGGTTTAATAAAATATATTTTAATAGCTTAAGTAGACAAAACTATCTAAAGGAGTCATTCTCACCAACGTTAAAAGCATATGATGTTAATTTACCTACTTTATATGTAAATGATCACTAGAAATTACAAGTAAGCCACTTATGTAATTTTAAATTTCTTAGTAGCCACCTTAAATAAAAAGAACTGGGTGAAATTAATTTTAATGTATTTATTTAACCTAGTAAAATACTTTTACTTTCAACATATAGTAAATATTAAAGAGAATTATAATTTTACACTCTGTTTTTCATAATAAATCTTCACAATCCAGTGTGTTTTGCATTTAGTTCAGTTCAGTTCAGTTCAGTCGCTCAGTCGTGTCCGACTCTTTGTGACCCCATGAATCGCAGCACNCTTTCTGGAGTTATTTCTCCACTGATCTCCAGTAGCTTATTGGGCACCTACTGACCTGGGGAGTTCCTCTTTCAGTATCCTATCATTTTGCCTTTTCATACTGTTCATGGGGTTCTCAAGGCAAGAATATTGAAGTGGTTTGCCATTCCCTTCTCCAGCGGACCACATTTAGAGCACCTCAGAATTCAGACATGCAGTTTTCATCAGAAATACTTGACCTGTGTTTAGATTCCATAACATTTACAGCTGGTTCATACTCAAAGGTGTTCCTTTGAGTTTGTGTGAGGTGGGAATACTCACACCCAAATTGTTCCAAATATCCTACTAAGTTTACCAATAACTGAATCAAGTATAAGTTTTTAAATTTGAATTCAAATAAAATTCAGTTCCTCACTGGCACTCGTCATAATTCAAATGCTCAGTAGGCTTACATGGCTCATGGTTGCTGTATTGGATAGTATTGCAGAGACCAGCTCTTTAAGTATCTTTCGTATGGCCTATTCAACAAGTACTTGCATAAATTAGACTTTATTATCCCTATTTTCAGATGAGGACATGGAGGTTCTGAGAAGTTGTCACTTACATAAGATAACACAGTTTGGAATTAGTTAAGGCTCAAATCTAGGCANGTATTGCAGAGACCAGCTCTTTAAGTATCTTTCGTATGGCCTATTCAACAAGTACTTGCATAAATTAGACTTTATTATCCCTATTTTCAGATGAGGACATGGAGGTTCTGAGAAGTTGTCACTTACATAAGATAACACAGTTTGGAATTAGTTAAGGCTCAAATCTAGGCATTTAGACCCCAAAGGCTAAATCCTTCTTCCTATCCTGTTAGCTAAAAAAAAAAAAAAAAAAAAAAGACAGCAAAAGGGAACATCTGTGTTAGGTGTGTAAATATCTGGAAGTTTCCTAGACACTTTGCTTCCATGGCATATGGTTATGGCTACCATGTTGGCCAAATTAAAAACATAAGCACATGATTTTGACAAAAGATTCTTGCACTTCTTTCAGGTGTAAAAGACAGTGATAGAGACATCGTTTGGAAACCAAAATGTTGGAATTTGAGGACATTTCAGTAGTTTATAGTAGTAGTTTCTAGCTTCTTTTAAGCAACAGAGCACTTTTGTCCCTGAGATCTTGGATAGAACCCCAATATTTAAAATCAACAAAAGCGAGGCTTCTCTATTAAATCATAGATGAGGGAGTTCCCACTCCACATCCCCCTCTGCTATGCCCTCCCCTCACTGTAGAAGTCCTTGAGATAATGCCCCAAAGCCCCACAACCCCACCTTCTAAGTAAAGCTAAAAAACCCTGAACATTATATGTCAAATAAACATAAGAAGACTCAGAAAGGTAGAGAGAAAAAGTCAGAAAAGCTAGAGAGTTTGGACCCTGAAGAAAAACATGGTGGTGAGTTCTTGATTTTTCGGCCTTTTGATTTCACCTCAAATATCCCAGTCCAGGTACTGCAGAATCTGGCAAACTGGAATTACCAATGGCCACAGACCCCAAAAAAGCCCCCCCCCCAAAAACCTACCCTCTTTAGCCAAAGGACCATAAAAGAGACATCCTAGAAAGACAGAAAACTTCAACAATGGCCATTCGTCTCCAGGTAAACTCTATAGAAAAGACTGCAGCCACCACCACCATCTTCATTAGCAAAGGAAAGTATGGGAAACCCATATTCGCACGCTGTCCAGGCTGTCACGAGGCACTGAAAGCTCTCCAAAAGGGTGTCATCAGGAGTGACCGAGTAAGGAGCTGGGACCTTCGTCTCTTCCAGGCTGAAGATGGTTCAGCCACCTGCTGGCATCAGCAGGGGCCACGTGGGAAACCTGGATTCCATTCCCACCTGGAAGGAAGGAGGAACCCCTCCCTCTCCCACTGGAGTGATGTCAGAGGCGGCCTAGCAGGGAGTCCAGACTTTCGCCACCATTCAGTGGCAACAAGGCCTCCTGCCCATGTTGTCAATGGAAGCTTTGTGGGGGGCAATAAAGAGGCACCCCTGTTCCTCTAAGCCAGGGTAGTTCACACAGGCCCAATAAGGAAGGAACCTGAACTCTCACCTCAACCCTGCAGTAATGAGAAGCCCTCCTTGCCCAGGTGTCAATGGAGGCCAGCGGAGAACCTGATTTCTACCCATGCCTAGCAGTAAGAAGGCAGGACACATACACACCCTCTCCGTGCTAAAGTGACCTCAAAAGAGGTCAGCTAAAACAAAACCTTAAATAAGATCCAGTATCTCATAACATAATATCAAATATGTCCAGGTTTCAACCAAATATCACATGTAACACCAAGAACTGGAAAAGCTCAACTTGAATGAGAAAAGACAATAACAGACACATCACTGGGATGATGCAGATGTTAAAATTATCTTTGGGCGGGGGAGGGGGTGTCGAGATTGGGAGCTCATGTACACTCGTGGCTGATTCATGTCAATGTATAGCAAAACGAATACAGTATTGTAAAGCAAAATAAACTAAAAAATAAAAATTAAAGAAAAAATTATCTGTGAAGGATTTTAAAGTAGCCATCATAAAAATGCTTCGGTGGGCAATGATGAACACACTTAAATGAAAAATCAGAAAATCTCAGCAAAATAATATAAGGTATAAAGAATCTAATGGAAATTTTACAAGTGAAAATACAATAGGCAAAATTAAAAATTAAATGAATGAGCTCAACTCCAGAATGCAGAGGATGGACAAGAAAACTGGTGAACTGGAAGACAGAACAATAAAGATTACCCAATCTCAACAACAGAGTAGACTGAAAAAAAAAAAATGAACAGAACCTCAGAGACCTGTGGGACTGTAACAAATAATCTAACATCTGTGTCATCAGAGTCCCAAAATGAGAGGAGAAAGAGGGTCAGGCCTAAAAAGTATTTGAAGAAATAATGGCTAAAATGTTTCCAAATTTGGCAAGTGACACAAAAAGATTCAAGAAGCTGAGCAGACCCCAAATGGGATAAACCTAAGCGATCTTTCACACAAAGATACATCATCATTGGGAATTCCCTGGTGGCCTAGTAGTTAGGACTCCTCGCTTTCACTGCTGAGGGCCTGGGTTTGATATCTGGTTGGGGACCTAAGATCCCACATGCTGCCCAGGATGACCAAGAAGAAAAAGAATGGTAAAAGATAAATCATCGTCAAACTCCCGAAAAGACAAAGGACAAATCTTGGAAGCAGTGAGAGAGAAATGACACATTACCTATAGGGGAAACGAATTCAAATGACAGCAGATTTCTCTTAAGGAACTAAGGAGATTGGAAGGATGTGGCATAAAATTTCTGAAGTAATAAAGAAAAGAACAGAACCGCCAACCAGAATTTTACATCCAGTAAAAATAATCTTTAAGAATAAAAAACGTAATAAAGATATTCTCAGAAGAAGGAAAATATAAGGGAACCTGTCACTAGCAGACCTATGCAAACCAATAGCTAAAGGAAATTCTCTAAACAGAAAGGAAATGCTAAAAGAAGAAAATCTTGGAACATCAGAGAGGAAGAAAGAATAATAGAATCAAAACATGGCTAAGTGCAACAGACTTTCCTTCTTGAGTTTTCTAAATTATGTTTGACAGTTGAAGCAAAAATTATAATACCACCAGGAAGAGTTCTCAATGTATGTATAGGAAATGTTTAAGACAATTATATTATCCATGGGAGAAGGTAAAGGAACATAAAAGGAAGTTAGATTTTACCCTTCACTCGGACTTGTAAGATGCTCAAACTAGTATACAGTGATGAGTTATGTACATGTAATATACTAACGAGCAACC
>SJYA01003345.1:1204534-1246525 GCA_006410615.1 Neotragus moschatus | reverse complement strand
TAACGAGCAACCATTTATTGAGAGAGAGACTCAGAAACAATAAATAAACAGAAACTAATCATGAAAACACAGATACATAAAAATGGAATTCTAAGCAATGTTCAAGTAGGAAGACAGGAGAAGAAAAAAACAGTACAAATAGAAAACAAAGGGAAAAAGTGACAACTTCTTTCAAGAATGTAGAGACTTCTTCCTTGGTGGTCCATTGACTGGGGCACTGAGCTCCCAATGCAGGGGGCCCAGGTTCCATCCCTGGTCAGGGAAGTAGATCCCACATGCCGGAACAAAGATCCCGCCACAAAAGACCCAGCCCAGCCACATTAAAAAATTAATAAGTAAATAAAAGGAATTTAAAAGAAAAGAATGTAGAGTAACTGGATCTCTCTCTTAGATTTTTGGTGGGAATATAAAATGGTACAGCCATCCTGAAAAATAGTTTCACAGGTTCTTAAAAAACTAAACATATACTTACCTTATGACCCAGCAGTCTTACTCCGGGGCATCTATCATAGAACAATGAAAACTTATTACCACACAAAAATCTATGTAACTGTATTAGTAATAGTCCAAAACTGGAATCAACCAAGATATTCTATTATAAGTGAATGATTAAACAACCTGTGCTATATCCATACCATGGAATCCCACTCAGCAATAAAAAGGAACTATTGATATTACACAGCAATTTGGATGCATCTCAAGGACACCACACTGAGTGAAAAGCACAATCTCAAAAGGCCATAGCCTGTGTGATTACATTTATGTAACATTCTCAGGATGACAGAAGTATAGAGACAGAGTTAATTAGTGATCACGAAAGGTTAGGGCTCGTTAGGATAGAACTTTAAAGGAATAGCATGAGGGAGATCTTTGTGGTGATGGAACATTTCTGTATCTTGATTGTGGTTCCTTCAATCAATCACGATTTCAAAATAAAGTCTTTTTGAATGGTCAGATTGAACTGTATCAAATGTGAGTAAGAAGGTTAGAGTAACTGGAACTTTCATTCACTGCTGACAGGAGTATAAACTGATAGAATCACTTTGGAAAACACTTTGGCCATACCTACTGAATCTGAATAGCCAAAAGGTACACACACATACCCTCACACCCCTTTCCATTTGGCAGCTCCATTCTTTGTTATATAGTCAAGTGAAATGAGAACAGATGTCCACCAAAAGACCCATAAAAGAATGTTCATGGTGCTTTTATTCATAATATTCAAAACCTAGAAACAACTCGAATATCCACGACCATTAAAGTAGATGAATAGATTGAGGTGTATTCTACAGTGGAAACGAGACAACCGTGGAGAGAGCTGAGGACTGCTTCACACAGCCACACAGAGGAACCACAGAGACATCTGCTGAGCAACAGAAGCCGGACACAAAGGAACACACACATCTTGTATGATTCTGTTTGTGTAAAAGGCGAGAACTGACAAAACCAACCAATACAGGTGATAGAGGTCAGAATACTGATGATCTCAGAAGAGGAGTGTGGTTACTGACTGGGAAAGGGCATGAAGGCATCTTCTAGGGCTCGGGATATACTCTCTGTCTTACTCTGGGTGGTGTCTCTGGGCACGTATGCCTATGTAAAAACTCATCAGGCTGTACACATAAGATCAGAGCACTTTACCATGTGTAGGGAAAACTTCAATAAAAAGTAAAAAAAAAAAAAACTAAATAAAGACCAACCGAACCGTACTGGGAGACTGCTGGGCACGGTCTGGGCGCGGTGTGTGAGGGACACAGATACTCCTTCCTGCCTGTTGCGGCCTCTGGCGTGGAACGCTCTTCTCACCTCTGCCGCCTCTCTTGGTGGCAGCATTTCAGCTCCAAATCTGGAGTCCCTGGCTCTTCAGTCCAGGCCATGGTTATGTTATACTCTGCGTTTACGTACCTCAGTTAAGGAAGTGACCGAACCTTGGGTGAATATCTGTTTACAAATATGCGCAGGGAATACTGCAGCACAGTGCTTAGGCATGGGCTGTGAAACCAGATTACATTGCCTGGATTTGAACCTCTGCTCTGTCACTTATTCAGCCTACTTGGGGCAAGACTTTCAGCTCTGTGGCTCTTCAGTTTCCTCCCCGCAGGGTTAGGATATCCAGTAAAGTCTAAACTAAAGTTAGGTAAGATACTTTCCTGGTGGTTCAGTGGCTAGGACTCTGCACTCCCAGTGCAGAGGTCCCAAGTTCGATCCCTAGGCAGGGAACTAGACCCCACATTGCCCCAACTAAGAGTTCACATGCCATAACTAAACATCCCACATGCCGCAACTGAGACCTGGTGCAGCCAAATAAATAAAGTTACTTATTTACACAAGATAATATGCCAGTGTCTGATACTTAGGAACAAGAAGCAAATCTGATTCACTCGTGGATCCTAAATACTTACTATAGTGCTTGCCACACAGCAAATGATGGTAGAATCTAATGGTTTAAAAAAGGGTTTCTGGAGCCACAGAGAGTCAGGTGTTTGAAACCCAGCTCTCCCTCTTACCAGCTGTGTGGCTTTGGGCACACAACTTAACCTCTCTGATGTTAGTTCCCTTGTTTATACAATGAGAGAATTAAGTGGCGATTCATAGATTTGGCACCATGCTGGTGCAGAGTAGAAACTCAGAAGTGTTTGCCTAAAGATAAATATCTGTTTGACGGACTTGAACTGCAAAGGGGTTACAGTTGAATCTACAAAGTGAACAACTGTACTTCTCTGAGTAATCCGAGCCTAAAGGTTCCATGGAGTTTAGGAGGAAATATTTGCCCCCAGAGTGCCCATTATGGCTGAAACTTATAATGTACTCTTGGGGGAAGATAACTTCTTTTACTTCAGACTCCACCTCTGAAGGGAGAGATGTGAGCTGCTCTCACTGGTGAGCCTGAGGGAGGGGAAGGCAAAGCTGTCCTTCTCATACCCTTCTTCTGGATAAAGGCATACTCCTGTGGAAGCTGGTAGGTGGCACTGGGCCCACCGAGGGGTATTGATTTGTTCTTTCCAGGAAGAAATGCACATTATTCATTTTTAATAGGCTGTCTTGTTCTGTAAGGCAACTCCGGTGACTTTGAAATAACTCGCTTGTGTGGTTTAGGCATTGGCTGCTTTGGAGAGGAGGTGTGCTGTTTTGATTAAGTGGGTGTACAGAAGAGCTCTGTTCTCACTGCCATGATTAATGGAGGAAGTGTCCTTTGTCCTGCTCTCCACCCGCCCCCCCAGGCGCTCGTGGTGCACAGTCGCCCCAGAGCTCATTATGACCAACACCTCGTTCTGTAGCACTGTCTTCTCTCGAATGGTCAAACGTGTCATTCTACAGACTAGCTTGAAAAGCCCTGTCCAATATCACTTCACCTGGCACTGACCACTTTTCCAAACATTTCTCGTCACTGTTTCATTTTGCCCTCACAGCAACAACCCGGTGAGGTAACAGACAGACCTATTTCACTGCCAAGAAAACTAAGGCACAGGCGGTAGAAAATGGAAGACAAAAAGAATAGGAGTTAGCCAGTCTGAAGAAGACGGGGCTGCCGGGGCCTGTAGAACTGAATTAATCATTTAATTAATTAGTTAAGTAATACTGTGCAGCAGATGATGTTTTTTCTACTAAGAAAAAGACAAGAAAAAAAAATAGATATATTGAAACACTGGGCATCTAAGTCAGATACCAAAGAATGTTTTCCCAAAATATTCTAGCACAACTTTATGGATAGGGATTCTAATAAGTGCTAAATATAATTTCCTTCTGTATTCATGAGTTTATTCATGAAATACTTCTATAAATATCTCTTGCATGCATCGTAACTGCAAGACACACTGTGGAAGTGGAAAAATGAAAAAACATGTGACCTCAAGAAGTTTACCATAGACTAAGAGGCGATTTTAAGGTACACAAATAAAACAGAATATGGAAAGTTACTTTAAGGTGTCAGAGTAGATGGAGGACTATGGGAGCAGCAAGCGATCCTAGGGAGAGTTTCATAAAAGGCACCTCTGAGCCTAGAGGAGTTCAGATTTACACAAGTGGGGAGGGTATGAGGCCCCACCAAAGCAGGCTCTGTGCTGTACTTAGCTGCTCAGTCATGTCCGACTCTGCGATCCTGTGGACTGTAGCCCACCAGGCTCCTCTGTCCATGGGGATTCTCCAGGCAGGACTACTGGTGGGTTGCCATGCCCCCCTCCAGGGGATCTTCCCAACCCAGGGATCAAACCCAGGTCTCCTGCATTACAGGCAGATTCTTTCTCGTCTGAGCCACCAAAGCAGGGGGTTGACCTAAATAAACACATCCGAAGTCAGAAAGCACAGGACTTTCTCCAAGTGTCAGAACAACCAGCTGAGCCTGTTACTATTGAGGCCTATTTTAATAGTGCTTGAGGGGAAGAAAAGGAACTAAATCCTCTCATAACATAGGTTCTCTCTGCCTGGGTTCTGCATTGTGCAAATTCAATGCAGTTTGTCTGCTTTCTGGAAGCATTGGTCCTATTCTCTTTCACAGGGACACAGCAGAGGAACCTTTCCTAATCATATCTGGATGCTATTTTTAGTATAAATTAGTCCCACAAAGACTTCCAGATTAGGCCCGGTGGGGCTTTGCATCTTCTGACCCCAGAAATAATTTGGTCTAGAAGGCCACACCAAGAACTGCTTGGGGTTTCTAGCCGGCAGATTTTGTACAGTCCACAATTTGTGTAGCCTCACTGGGGAGGCCTGAATGTGGTTCTACAGTTCTGGACTGAGAGCTCACATCCCCCCATCCGCCCAGGATGTGTCCCAGGCAGCTGTTCTGGCTGTCTTCACAAGATGACCTGTTCTACCGTTGCCCCTGCTCAAGGGATAAACCTGGAGATGAGCGTGAACTCCCTTCCCAGCAGCCCGTGGGACAGGGGATTAGGATGCCACCTGGCCTGTGCCCTCATGGAATTACTGACCACAGTGGCCTGGAATGGCCTTAGCAGTTATTTTTAAGCCAAGTAGTTAAGAGTAAGTCATCACCTCAAATTTAAGATGTGTGTTTCTCAGCCTCCTAGCAGACAACATTGCTCAGTACATATCTTTACCCTTGGCTGCGACCTATAATAAAGCTGCAGTGTTCTGTAACAGTTACTCATGTCATAGTCCGGGTGATGGATAAACCCTGAGCCTTGAGCTGCTCACTTTGGTCTCCAAAAGGGAAGTGCTTCAAGATCCTTTCCCACTGGGAGGCTTGGGTCAGGATTGGCCCTTATCCAGATACCATCCCTCACAAACCAGTAGCCATCAGGTTTTTCTCTCTACATTAGCTGGAGGGATAGAAGAGGCTTCCTAGCTTGGGGGAATGCCCACAGGATCAAGGCTTGTTGGTTTCCAGGGCCTACAATGCTCCATGGATAGATCGTTGGACCCCTGACCCTTACTCTCCCTGCCACTTGCTTCCCATGGATTTTCTGACTCTTTACTACATGGCTACCCTGTGACCTCTGCCTCTCACCCTCCTGGCTCCTCAGTCTCCCCATCTGCTCTGTTCTACCCTCCCAGAGCTCCTGCCATCTTTCTGCAAACAGACAGTTTACGTGGCTCCTGCTTCTGGCTTCACTGTGGGCCTGACTGCATCTCACAACCTTATAGGAGAACCACAGGGTCTGTCTCTTCCAACCCTTTCTTCTCCTTGCAGTTGGCTATGACCCTTGCCATAGCCCTCTGGAATGCAGCTATGGGTCCTTGTTTTAGCAACCCCTACTGCCTGTATTGGTTCTACGGACACCATATCCACATGTAAAAACCATGTCACTCAGCAGTCCCACTCCTAGGTATATATCCAAAAGAACTGAAAGCAGGGACTCAGATCTCTGTACACAGATACTCATAGCAGCACTATTCACAACAGCCAAAAGGTGGGAACAACCCAAGTGTCCATCAAGAGATGCATGGATAAACAAAATGTGGTCTGTCCAGACAATGGAACATTATTCAGCCATGAGAAGGAATGAAGTTCTGGGCTTCCCTGGTGGCTCAGCGGTAACGAATCCACCTGCCAGTGCAGGAGACATGGGTTTGATCTCTAGTCCTGGAAGATTCCATATGCCACAGAGCAGCTAAGCCTGTGCACCACAACAAGAGAAACCACCACCATGAGAAGCTCACGCGCCACAACTAGAGAGTAGCCGCAGCTCGCCACAACTAAAGAAAAGCCTGCGCAGCAATGAAAACCCAGCACAGCCAAAAATAAATAAAAACAAATGAAGTTCTGAGGCATGCTGCAGTGTGGAGGAACCTTGACAATATTATGCGAAGTGAAAGAAGTCAGACACAAAAGGACCAATATTGGATGATTCCACTTACATGAACTATCCAGAATAGGCAAATCCATAGAAAGCAGAGCAGAGGTTACCAGGGGCCGAAGGGAGGGAGGGATGAGAAGCAGCAGTTTAATGGGTACAGAGTGTATATTGGGGATGATGAAAAAGCTTGGGGTATAGTTAATGGTGATGGGCACACAGCATTGTGGAGATAATTAATGCCACTGAATTGTACACTTACAAATGGCTAACATGACAAATATTATCTTATATATAAACATAATTTTTAAAACCATATTTTTAAGAAAAGGCAGTCTCCATCACCAGCACAGCATGAGTTACCCCAAATGGGTAACTTTTGGTGCCCTGCACCCACTTTGCCTCTCAGTATATCTGAGGACAGTAGCTGGCACCTGCAAATGCTCAGATATTCAAAACAGATGGGCTTACATAAGGATAGAACTGACTATCTGCTAAAGGCCTTACCATTTCCAGCAGAGTTTATTCAGCAGGACTGCCACGGCCTTGCAGAATTACAAAGACAAATCTGCTCATAAGGAAAAGAGTCAGGGCTTGTGTTTAAGACAGAGGAGAGAAGCAGCAGATACTTTGAAAAAGGAATAAGGCACCTTGCAGATGCCAAAACGTGGGAACACAGAGCTCAGGCCCCCACCCGCCCCCATTCCTCAGGCTGCTTTCTTAGATCAGCACCGTCGTAGGAGAAACTCCATCCGCAAACAGCCATTCTGTCCCTGGCACTGTGCTTCCCCAAGAAGGCAGTGTCTGGAATTTGTCCAAGAGCAAAATGGATTTTTAGGGATCAAAGACTTAATTCACATGAAAAGCAAGGTTTTTGCAGCTGGGAAGAATTACTGTTTAGTGCTTCACCCCCCCTCCTTTCTGTAATTTATTTCTGGTGTGTTAGAAAACCCTGGGGGAAAATTCATAGGCTTTTAAAAAAATTAAGACGGACTCCAAGTGAAATTTTCATTATATTCACCAAACCTCAAATTTAGAAAGACACTGTGAGTACGTATGGAAATATGCATTAATGTTCTAAATAATTCTTTAAAGTGTACTCCATAATTTTTATTGTGTCTCCAAGTTTAAAATTCACTTCCTGAAATATGTAAATAGCAGTGTCAGGGAGAGGATCACTGCTCTACTTTATACATGGAAATAGAAGCCCAAAAAGGAGCAGGAGCAGCTGACTTTGGTTTGTTTGTGGGAGAGACCGGACTAGAGCCAGCACCTCCTCAATCTTGAAATCCAGGCCTCTTTTTCCAAAATATCACGCTGAACAGATGCAGTGCAGGGACTGAGATCAGGTTTCTTGGCCAAGGTCAAAATGACATCAGCAGCAGCAAGAGAAATTCTAAGGAGTGAGGCACCTAGAACTCACATTTTCAGCACTGAGAAGAGCCATTTCTGGGCCTTAACCTTCCAGGCTGTGTGAGTCACAGCCAGTGTGAGCCCACCTGTCAGCCATGTTGGGAGGTCACCTTAACCAAAGGGCGATCAGGGAGGCCAGCAAAAGGCAGAATTGGGCAAGGCTAGGACCAAGGGAGCTGACTTTGCCTTGGGTGACCTGTAGTTCAAATGACAGTGTTCCAAATAATAGTAAAGCCTTGGGTCTAGAAGGACAACACCAAAGGGGTGTGATTCAGTGAATGGGCCGCCATGGTGAGATTCTCTAGCCTGAGTCTCCACCTGAGTGCTGGCAAGTGAGACATCCTTGGGTCTTGGCCAGTGGCTGAGGATAGTCTACTCCAGCACCTTGGAGAGAGGGAAATGCAAGAGCTGGGAAGGCTCTGCCTCTTCAAACAAGGGCCTGAACTGGGGCCAAAAGTGGTGCACATCAGGAGAAAAGAAGTAGTTCAGGTACATAAAACTAGACACACATGTTAAGAGTTACAGTATCATTTGGAAGTGCTGCTGGTTATAAGTGGCAGATAAACAGCTAACGGTGGTTTAAACCTCAAGAGCATCTGTTGTTTAAAAAATGAAGAGTCCAGAGATAAGTAGTCCCAGGATTTGTTCAGCATCTCAACACAGACATAGATATTTCAGGTTTTTCCACCCTTCCATTCTACCATTCTTCCACGTGTTGGCTTTCTCGCCCTTGGACTTGCTGTCTAATGGTCACAAAATGGTCACCACAGCTCGAAGTATCATATCCTCACATAACTGCCCCCAAAGGCAGAAAGCAGGGGAAAATATTTCTCTGGAGAGTTCTCCTTATGTCTCCTTGGACAGAGCTGTGTCACATCGCTACCCGCAAGGACACATGGTATTTATTTATTTTTTAATGAGTTGTCACATTTATTGTCATAAAACTTTTTACAACAATTCTCATCATCCTTTTGAAAAACATAGTTTTTGTAGTGTTGACCTGAAATAGACGGCCAGATGTGTCTCCAGTGAAGATGGATGTATCCAGGGATCAGCAGAGAATTGCAGTTTGAGGTCTGCAACCATGAGAGCAGCCTGCAAGTCGCCCCTCGCTCCCTCCACCCCCACCCCCACCCCCAGTAAAGGAAGGAGAAGACCTTTACAGAGGGGAAATGAAGCTAGAAGGACTGCAAACTAAAAGTCCCTTGGCTTTTCACGGCCGAGTCCTTGCCAGGAAAGACAGGAGTCTTTCTCCTTCCTGCTGGGCTCTGGCACCATCATCAGTTCAGTTCAGTCGCTCAGTCAGGTCCAACTCTTTGCAACCCCATGGACTGCAGCACACCAGGCCTCCTTGTCCATCACCAAGTCCCAGGGTTTACTCAAACTCATGGGACACATGGTGTTTAATTGTGCATTACTACAGTGTAAGGTCAGCAAAGGAGAAAGAGGAATGGTTATAGGATAACCAACCAACAGCATCTCCTACCTCGTGAAAGGAGGCTGCAACTTGCTGGAATACACTGGGCACCATGGTCCCCCAACTCAGCAGCATTCCAGAGACCAGGCGTGGCAACCAGACCAAGTCCAGATGCCCATTTCCAACAATGAGGGGACTTCTAATACTCATTTAGATGGCTCAGGGCCTGTGTGGGACTAAAGCTCTTTGTAAACACATTTTTTTTTTTTTTTGGCTGTGGTGGATCTTAGTTGCAGTATTCAGGATTTCGTTCCCTGACCTGGGATCAGACCTGAACTTGCAGCATGGGGAGTGGACCACTAGGGAAGTCCCTGGCTGAGGGTCTTTAGCACAGACAGATGTTTTTGGAACAATCCTTTTAACCTAAAACTGTGTGCATGGAATACTCCTCCCTTCATGTAAGAAATAATGGTGAAGTCCATCACCATGCCCTTTCCGGAGCTTAGCTGCTGCCACTAGTTCACTGTCCATCTTTGCATCAATGTCAGGAACTCTTGCCCTGGCTCTGCTGAGGTCAGGTGGGCATTACCATGCAGAGGCTGCCAAGCCCTACCCAGCAACGAAGTTTTGTGAAACTTCTCCCTAAATTGCTGGTCTCCTCAGGCACCCCTGGGAAGGCCAGGGCCTCAAATTAGTTCCTGTGATAGGCTGTCTAGGTGTCTTGGCAACTGAATCTCCTGATAAACCAGACAGATCCTCTCCTGAAAGATTCTATTCCAACTCACAGCAGCTGTCCCCAGAGTCCATGACAGCTAACCAGTGACAGCTGACCCTTAGGTAGCATTTACTGGGAGCTAGGAACAGCATGTTCTATGGCCTTTCTCTGCCCACACTCGTGTAATCCTCGTTAACAACCCTGTGGGTAGGTATTGCTCTCATCCCACCCATTTTATACACAAGGTAACTGAGACACAGAGAGGCTAAGAAACTTGCTCAAGGTCACCCAGCTAATAAATGGCAGAGACAGGTTTTGAAATAGGGCAGCCTGATCCCAAAACCCTTGCTCTTCACCACTGCCCTGCCTCTTACCCTGTAAACTTTGCAGTCCTTTGAACCAAGCATTGCAAAAATGTAGCTCACAGTGGCAGTAGGAAGCACGTGGATGCCAAAGGAATGCCAGGCACTGTCATTGATTCTGTCATTGGTCGCCAGGGTCTGGTGCTTTTCCCCAGTGCTGTGGTGGTAGGTTGTGGTGGCACCCATCAGGCACTGAAGACTACTCCATCTAGATAGCAACACACTGTGTTCCTAAAGAGCCTAAGTGGGCAATGTCTAATCCAAATATTTGTCAAAAGAGCAGTCCCCATGGCTGGGCTGCTCTGGGCCAGGCAAGATCAGACATGGCATATGTTAGAAAGGAGTTGTCACTTAGGTTATACTGAACATTCCCACATAATGGAGTCTTTGTGAACTTTTGACAATACATAAATAAAACATCTTGTTTCTCGTGCGGTGACTTCAGTCAAATTTTATGGCTGCCTGCCGGACGCTGACATGAAATACCTTTTGTCTCAACTACTGGAGTCATGAGGTATTGATATTTGAAACACAAAGCCTGCTCCTATCTGTTTTAATTGCTTTGTGCCTTTCTTGTCCATGAAGCACTAAATACGAAATTCATTTTAATGCATGTAGATTTCCTTCAGGGCTCCTTTTAAAGGTTACTCATGACTTCATAAAATATATAAAATTTGAGTTAAAATATGAGATCTGTTTAATGATTTTGAGTTTTCAGACTATAATAATGAACGTGAATCACCCTCTGACTTTAGCAACACTTTTAGGTAACTCAGCCTCTGACGAGGGGAATATCAAAATTCTAATAGCTCAAAAACAGTATTTTGCCTAAATCTGGTGTTTGGGATTTGCTTCTGTATATGTATGAATCATGGGACAGGTATACAATATTTTCAGCCAAAGGGTGACTCTAATGACCTAATCTAATTCTGGGGCCACCATTACCTCACCCTAAGCTGATTCAGTTTAATGACACACAGTCAGTGACATTAATGACATAATGTGATAAATAATAACCAATGAATAACCCAAGTCAATCTCTTTGATACATTTAAATTTGATTATGAAAAAATAAACTATATAGAATGAAGACTTTGTTATGCACTGCTAAGATGGAAATTGCAACTTAAATATTTAGGATACAATTCGATAGCCGCCACCTTAAATTTTCCTTCTGCCCCTGATTAGGGATGAGAAATGGCCTCCTGTGAGATGCTGGGCCATATGGAATGAGACCAGGTAGGGAAGAACTTCCTAAGGCTCAAGGACAAAGCTAAGTCTCACTATTGGCCCTTCACAAAAGTATGAAGTTAGGAAATTTCATCATCTGCATCACCTGCCAAATCCCTTTCTTGGCCTGGCCCCCTTCTTCTCACTTCCTCCTCCACTTGCTTTCTGTCCAGTGAAGGAAGGGATATTCAGGGAAGGCCTCAAGGTCACTGTCTCTTTTCTAAACTCCTGGCCCTGATGTTTCAGTTAACCAGGTTGATTAGATCCATTCAGATGTAACCCCGACTCATAGGAGGTGAATTTGTAGCAGCATTCCAAATTAATAACTTACAGTGCAAGTGTGCTGATAGTTTCCAGGCAGCCCGATGGATAAGACATTGCCTCTCTTGCAAGATAGCCTGCTTACAAGGCAATAGAAATTCAGGAATGGCTAAGTTAGCCTGTGATAACCATTTCAAAACTTCAGTGGCTGACAGCCAGCAAAGAGTATGTCTACTCACACTACACATTGAGCACAGCTCTGCTCCATGTCATATTCACTCAGGCTGCTGAGGTGAAAAAGGAAAACAGAGTTCACAAACCACAGGAAGGGGTACTGAAGAGAGAGAATAAAAGAAGTATTTGGGGAGAGGGTGGATAGCAATATAATCTATAGAAAAAGCTCCAGTACTTTGGCCACCTGATGCAAAGGGCTAACTCATTAGAAAAGACTCTGATTCTGGAAAGGCTGACAGCAGGAGGAGAAGGGGACGACAGAGGACGAGATGGTTGGATGGCATCGCCGACTCAATGGACATGAGTTTTACAAGCTCTGGGAGTTGGTGATGGACAGGGAAGCCTGGCGTGCTGCAGTCCATGGGGTCGCAAAAAGTTGGACACAACTGAGTGACTGAACTGAATATAATCTACCACAAATAAATGGAATTATTTCTTAGGAGAGCCCTAGACTGAGAGTCTATAAGCAGGATTCCCTTTCTAGCTTTGCTGCATAACCAATTCTTGACCTTGCCCAAGTCACTTCACCTCTCTGAGCTTCATTTGTACAATCAGGACAATAGGGGACTGAATTCCATGACTCAAAATACCTTCCAGCCTAGAGACCAGAGGTTCATGATGGCTAGACTAGGGATCCACTCACCAGCCAGAGCCTGAAGCGCATCACCAAAACTTTACTCTAAAGACTCTAAAACTCTTCGGACTCTAGGCTATAAAAAGCCTGCCATCTCCACTAGGTTTCCATATCTGAACCCCAGAACACAGATGATTCAAGTGACTCTGTCCTCATTTCTCCCAAGGAGAGCTGGTAAGTACCATTCTAGATGCACAGAAAAGAACATGGGATGAACATCCCTAGCACCCCTGGCTCTAATCCTCTCTTGGAACTCTCTTATAAGTGTCACCTGGGTCTGTTTTGTGGTTTTGAGGGAACTCAGGTCTCCACAAACTTTGTGACAAGTTCAGTGCTGTCCTGAAATGTCTGCAGATCCCTGGGAGCACATGATTTCCTGTATTTCCTGACCACTTCTCAGTAAGATTTCCAGCTCTTGCTGATCACACACTTCTTCTGTTCTGTTTTCTCGTTTCAGTCTAAGAGGGAAATACAACCCTTTATCCTTCATGCAGTTGAGGGAAATCAGCTATGCCAAAACCTAAAGAACTCTATGTCATGTGTCCTCAAAGTTAAAAACCAAAGTAACAAGAGATCCTTAATGCTTTGTTCTTTCAACATTTAATTCCTCTGTTCTTCTGAGTGACTACTGTAATTCTTTTTAAGTAGTCACCTGAGTATTTTTCCATGTAAACAGTCATTCTATTTACTTTGATTCCCTTTGTTTCCAAATGTATACTTGAATTGCTTTTCAAAGTCATCTCTATTCATTTATGAATCCAAGAGTCTCCATTCCCTATGGATCCCAACATAATTTCTGGAAAGGAGTGGGAGGGGCAGGGTAGGCATCTTGAATTTTGTACTTAATGAGAGTAATGGTAAAACTGATGTTAAGAACTCAGGCGAATTAACCTTTGGCTCTGGCTTGAGACTTGCTCTCCTCCTTTCTTCTAAACATGGATTTTTTTTTTTAATAAATGTCAAATGTTCCTCTTTCAAAAATTTCTGAGTCTCTGGTCTCATTGCCACATCAGTTTCAACAGAAAACATTGCCCAAAGGCCTAAATTTACAGCAAATACCAAGTACTAGATGACCTTGTTCTGAAAGTCATAGCCCCCCCGCCACCAGGAATTTCTCAGGTATCCAGCCTGCTGCCTGATTGCCTGTTCACCCTGCTCTCATTCTCAGCCTCACACTCACTCGAGTCCTTGCTTAGTTGCTCCCTTGCTTTCTCTCTCTCTACTTCCCCTTCTCTTTCCTGTCTTCAGTCACTCTGGGAATTCCTATTCATTTCTGTATAGGCAATTTGCCTACATCTTTGTTGTCTCCTTTCACTCACTGTCCACGTGCTTCATCTTCCATCGCCCAGGCAGCCTATCAAAGGACTTAGACCCTTCCCTAAACTCTGGTAGCAGCTAATATAATCGAAATTTCATCCTCCAGTGCTAGCTTAAAAGGAATCATTCAGTAGAAGTACAAATACTCCTGCTAGGATGGGTTTGAGCAACCTGAGTAACCGTGTCACCAAATTTCCTATCAGTGACCTTAGTTTCCCAGTATCTGGGAACTGGGCTTCCTGTCTGTCCTGGTTCTTTCTTGCAGCAAACACACTCTCCAAAACCCAGGGGCTTAAATAACCACTTCTTTCTGTTTCACCAATCCCTTGGTAGACTGAGCTCAGCTGGATGGTTCTCCTGCCCCACATAATGTCACATAGGATTGCAGTCATCTGGGGGCCCAAGAGGTCCGAAACATTCAAGGTGTCTCATTCATGAGGCTTGTGGCAAATACTGGCTGTCCGCTGGGATCTCAGTTAGGGCTGTTGAGCAGCATATCTGAGTTCTCCTTTACATGGCTTCCTCATGTGCCTTGGGCTTCTCACAGCACAGTGACTGGGTTATGAGAAGGGAGTGTCTCAAGAGTGAGCAACTTCAGAAGCAGAAGCGTAACTGCCAGTTCTCTTAATGACTGGGCCCAGAACTCTAAGAATATCAGCATAAAGTGAGGTGAAAGGCCAGCCCAGATTCACAGGGAGGGGAAATAAGTTAAGCTCTTGATACGAAGAGTGGCATGTGCATAGAGAGAAGGAATTCCTGGGGCCATCTGGGGAGACTAGCTAGCAGTGTCTTACCACCTAGGAGCCTCGTGCCGACCTCCCCAGTATCTGCTGTCAGATCGCTGTGATAACTCGATGTTGGAAAATCTTCATAATTATTCGTACAGGCATACCATACAGACATTTTAGATCTCAGGCTATCCAAAGGTAACCATATTCCACTAGTCCTTTCCATGTAAACCAACTTTTTGGTTTGAAATTTTCTTCATAAAGCTCCTAGAATATTTTCTCTGCTTCTGTTATTTTTAGACCCTGACTATACTGTTTCGGAGAAAGCAGTGGCACCCCACTCCAGTACGCTTGCCTGGAAAATCCCATGGACGGAGGAGCCTGGTGGGCTGCAGTCCATGGGGTCACGAAGAGTCAGATACGCCTGAGAGACTTCCCTTTCACTTTTCACCTTCATGCATTGGAGAAGGAAGTAGCAACCCACTCCACTGTTCTTGCCTGGAGAATCCCAGGGACGGGGGAGCCCGGTGGGCTGCCGTCTATGGGGTTGCACAGAGTTGGACACGACTGAAGTGACGCAGCAGCAGCAGCAGCATACTGTTTAGTGTCCAGTCTGAAAATACAGCCCAGATCAGTTGTTTTAACATGAAAAATTTAATATACGGGTTTCATAAAGCAGGTGTCAGAGGGTTGGAAAAGCCAAAGGGGAACACTGACATAAGACAAAGACAATAACTACAAGAAGCAGGTACCAGCCCTGGGACTGAGGAAGCAAAGAAAAGAAGTCAGAGTTGTTGGAGCCTTGGAGCTCAGAGAAAGGACCCCATGGAGCCGAGACCCAGACCCCGGAGGGATGAGCTTCTTGGCTAGTGCCTCAGAGGCATGAGAAGACAGCCTCGCTGAACTGAGGAGAGGATGACGAACTGGCTCCAAGAGGATTATAAACAACCTGGAAAGTGGGACCAATTGGTGCTGGAAGCCATGGCTACTGATAAAGTATAGTCGCCGGCCAATCCCAGACACAGAGGGCACCATCCCTTCTCTGTCTCCCAACTTGGCAGTCTCTCTCCAGTGCCCCTTTGGGCAGAGCCCAATGCTGACAGCTGGCAAAGCACACACGTTTGTGGAATCCCCACCCACCCTAGCATCACAAAGAAGAGTCTGGAGTTGAGAAACAATGGCTTAACAACCTGCGCACTGCACCACACTGATTGGCAGCAGTTGTACTGAGTTCTTTCCTTTTGATGAATATATTTATAATATCACTTCTGGGGATTAGTGCAGGGCGAGCGCAGAAATTGCTAAATCTGTGAGTGAAAACATACTTTAATGTACACTCCAGGGGCAGTTAGTGAACATTGAAGGGCTCTAATCAGTAATCCACCCTCAGCAGGTAGCTATGCAAACATGGCCATCTGAATCTGCCCTGGGGCTTTTATATTAACTGAAGGGGTGTTAAAAGAATTTCCCCATGGTCCAATGAGAGATGTTCAAGATATGTGATGGGCTGGGAAGACTGAATGGGGCTCATAACTCTTAAGTAGTGAAAGAACAGGAACCCAGCACACCCAGCAGCCTAACGTGTGGGCACAGCATTCTGGTGTCCTGCTGCCTTCAGAAAGAACAGTGGGGCCTGACCTGACTAAAAGACCTACTCGCTGGTCTTCAGAATAGTGCCAGGTCCACCCTGGATTAAACCTTTGAGGCCAGGTGCTTGTAGGAATAACTAGGAAACTGACAGTAAGGTCAACTCATAGAACAGGCTGCCTGTTTGGGGACTGTTGGCTCTAAGTACTTGTGTGTTTGGCAGCATTGGGTCTGCAACGTGCTTTGACAGTGATCTTTCGTCTCCTTGCTGGGGAGGAGATCCAGGAGGCTCATGTGTCTCTGATCACTAAGTCTTTTCCCATATTAACCCAAGAACCTGGTGGTGTCTGAGCAGCCACACTGGCATAGATTGATTTACAAGGGCTCAAAGAATGCTAGGGGGAGAAGCGCAAGGAGAGGTCATATGTAGGGGCTGAGTCAGAACAGCATGGGCAGCAGACCATCCATCCACGTATATACTCTTTCCGGGGCTTCTCCCCGGAACCTCAGAACTGTGTGTGTTCAAAAGTCATTTCCTCACCCTGTAGACGATGATCTTCCAGGACTCCAGATCCAAAACAGGCCTCTCCCTCCAGCCTGCTCTCCCTCATCCAGGCCCTGCCCTGCTGGGCTTCTCTCTCTGGCCACCAGATCAATTCTCGTCTCCACTTGGAATGTTCGGTGTCCTGTGGGTGAGGAGGTGGGCAGAGTTCTCCAAGGCCATCATTAAGCGGCTATGCTGAGAGTTTCACGGTAACCTTTGAAATAATTGGGAGCTGATGAGTCACAACACAAAGGATGGGAGATATTGTACATTTGCTGTTTAGATGCTTATTCATGTCCGACTCTTTGCAACCCTGTGGACTGTAGCCTGCCAGGCTCCTCTGTCCATGAAATTCTCCAGGCAAGAATCCTGGAGTGGGTTGCCATTTCCTTCTCCAGGAGATCCTCCCAACCCAGGGATGGAACCTGGCTCTCCTGCGTCTCCTGCATTGCAGGCACATTCTTTACCACTGAGCCACCAGGGTTAGGAAGAGGCTAATCATACAATCTAGAGGGTCTCCACATCCCTGCTCCTGCATATAACGTGAAGTTTCCAAAGTCTCTTCATAACCATCTCCCACCAACCCCCCCAACACAAACACAAACACAAACACACACACTCTTCCCAAAGGGATTACTGATCTCATTTGAGAAATAATCAATTTTGTGTTGCCAATCATGCCCAGAAAAACCAGCCCATGTTTTTAAAGGATCAGGTTTTATGTAAGAAATTCAGAAAATAAAAAATCAATAAATGCATGAGTCAATGCGGTGCCCCAGGATGATTTGGGCCTTTGGGAAAAACAGAAGCGGTTTGGCACCTTTGGTTGTGATTTCTGTTCTACTGTTTGGCTGGGATGGGAATTTTCCAACACATTCGTGCAGTTCATTAAATATGTTATTGTGTTGGCTTATGTTTCTCTTTCAATTTAGGCACTCAGCTCTTAGAAAACATTTGCCTGAAATGAGTCCAAGTAGTTTAGGCCTCAGAAGCAAATCCATTTTGACTAATAAAAGACTAATTTTCTAAATAAGCAAGATGGTTTCTCTTAAATGAGAATCTAATTGTGAAATCCTATATCCTTAAATCTAGCAAATTACTACCAGAGACGCTTCTAAGCCTATGCAACTTGGATCAGATTTCTCATCATCAGAAAAAGGAATAATTTATCTCTCATCAGAATTTGAAATGAGCTTCAAAAACATAGGCCTCAGCTGGCAATTACCTCTTGAAGTAAACAAATCCATATGCTGGGACCCTGAAAGATTTGGGTTTCTTCCATGACTTTTCCCAACCCCTCTATGCACACTCCTACCCTCCCACCCCAACCGCCCTCCAACAAATCGCTTTCAAATCCTTAATCAGCCTTCCTGTCTGCTCTTTATTGAGGACTAGGAGTGGTTCCTGTCTTTAATTAAATTTTCTTCCTAAAATTCCGAAGACAAAACAATACAGTTCAAATTTTCATGCAGAGCAGCTAGTCAGGTGTGACTGATAGACCTTCCCAGCCCTCAAGCCAGACTACATAAATTGACACTCTCTAAAAAGGAAAATTAGCAAGGAACATCTGGGTCTCTTCACTCAGAAATTCATCAATTAAGAATTAGTCTCCTGGCTATAAATAACTTGGAGCGGTGTATCTCACAAAGGCAGATCCGACCACTCCCTCCTAAGGGAGATATGCCTTTATCCCTGGACATCCAATCAGCCACCAGAGCTGATCAGTATTCCAGCTGCATCCTCTGAATTGTTGCAAACATTATCAGCCCAGTTCTGTCTTTTTTTATTACAGCCACGGGGTAAAGCCTCTCTTCAAATTACTAGGGTAACCTGTAGGTTTTCTTGCAATGTAGCGTGTGGACAAAAGTCTAACAAAGGGGGGATATGTGTGATGAAAATAAACAGCACAGAGGACTTTGAAAAATTCAAAGGCTTTGCACATTTTTCATTGCCATGAGTCTTCCAGACACACACACATAAATACTAGACTTTTCAAACTATATTATTATGAGCAGATCCTCAAACCAAATTGTATGCTTGGTTGTTTGTCCTCACTTATGTATACATTCATTAAGTATTAGGTCGGCCAAAAAGTTTGTTAGGGTTTTTCCGTAAGCCGTTATGGAAAACCCCAAATGAATGTTTTGGCCAACCCAATAAAAACAAAATGAGTACTCTCTCTATGGAAGGCACTAATGATGTTAAGTGCTGGGAATGGTGAAATAGAGTCATAGTTTGCAACCTCATGAAGGTCACACATAGCCTATGAGGGAAGATAGTCAATTAAATTTTTTTAAAAAATGCCTGTGCTAAAGGCTCTGATAAAATCAGGTGTTGGAGCTTTGGCAATGCAGAGAGGCAGCAACTAATTCATTCCTATAGGAGGTGATATTTACATTGATGTCTGGGAGACCTTTGGAGTAAATAGGGGCAGAAATATAGATGTAGGGAAGGGACAAGGCAGGAGCATGGAAGAAGGCTTGAAAGTGATAGTATTTCCTATCATTGGACCTGAAAGATGGTCAGGCGAATAGAGTGAGAAGAATATAGTGAAGGAGGTAGAGAGGTTGCAAGAGAAGAAACTGGAAAAGTAAGAGAAAAAATTGTGAAGGGATTTGGGCTTGACCCTGATAAGGAAAAGTAGGATTTGTTGTTATTCTCAGTTCTTCACTCCATTCCTACTACAGAAGTGACCATGGCTTCATGGTAGGCAGAGTGTACATCTCTGCCTTTGGGTTTAGCAATGTGACTCATTTTGGCCAATGGAAAGTGGGCAGAGAAGGCCAGAGGAAGCTTGAAGGAGCTCATTCAAGTGGACTCCCCCTCCTGCAGTCCTGAGATCAGCTAAGAAAGAATATGCTTTATGTGGTTGCTGCCCCTTCAGCCTGGGCCTTAGGACGACAGATACTTGATGAACTAGACCTAAATCCAACTAGAAGTCTGGGGTCCTACCCAGGTGAATATAGCCTTGGCCAGCTGAACTGCCACCAACCTACAGACCCAAGAGCGTGAAAACATTATTTATTTTGGTAAGTCACTGAGACTTGGGACTGTTATATGGCAAAACCTGACTAAAATACAAAACAGTGGCACAATTTTCTAGAGGGGAGTAACATGGTCACAATTATAATTTAGGATGCTCCCTGGCTCCATGATAGAGAAGAGACTAAAGGAGAGAGAACAGGTTAGAAGAGGTGGAAAGACCAGTTGGGAGATGGTTTTGTTAATCCAGAGGGAAATGATGGTGGCCTTGCCTAGGGTGTCAGCGGGAAAGAACAGAGCGAAGCGCTGATAGCTGTTTGGTATTCCTTTAGTGCAGTGTTTTTGTTTTGTGAGGTTTTTTCTTTCTAACATAAAACCTATTTTCCTCTAATACCATGATAAGCATAATCTCTCTAAGACATTAGAACTCAACAGCCTGTTTAGCAGTTCAGCTTCACTTGTTCATTCAGGTATTTATTCTACTGGCATTTGTTGAATGCCTGCTGTGTGGGAGAATAAGAGATATGACATCCCTGCCATACCAACGCCCACAGTACAGGAAGGCAAGACAGACATATAAACAAGTAATTGCAATAATACGTTGGAAGTACTATAATAAAAGTGAGAATAAAACCTACAGAAACAGGACTTCCTTGGTGGTCCAGTGGTTAAGAATCCACCTCCCCATGCAGGTGATGTGGGTTCGATCCCTGGTCAAGGAACTAAGATCCCACATGCTGCAGGGCAACACACCACAACTAGAGAAGCCTGTGGGCCGCAACCAGAGAGAAGCTCCCGCACCACAATGAAGACCCAGCACAACTAAAACCCAACGAACAACAACAACAAAAAGCCCTACAGGAACGTAGAGGACAGTCCTTTATTAATGTTCCTGGAGTCACTTATATTCATTCACGTGGGCAGGGGGGGTTGTCTCTTATATTCACTAATATATGTCAGATACCTAAAAGAATATGCCTAGCACCCATATATAGTAGATGATTAATAAATATTTGGGTTTTGTGCTTAGTTTCTCAGCTTTGGCTCAAATTCACCCTCCCATCTCTTTCCAGTCTGGACTACCTCAGATAGCACTCCCGGGAACCCAGGTGGCGGTCAACAGTTTTGAGTAACAAAGAGAGTGTAGGAGGAAGACTGTGAAGACATCACACTGGGCCACCAGGAAACTGCTACTGACTTTACATTTGTAAATTTATTTATTTGCTGTGCCAGGTCTTAGTTGTATCACGTGAGATCTTTCCTTGCAGGGCACAGACTCTAGTTATGGTACTCCAGCTCAGTGGTTGCTGCACGTGGAACCCGTTGCTCCTCAGCATGAGGAATCCTAGTTCCCCAACAAAGATCAAACCCGCATCCCCCTGCATTGCAAGGCAGAGTCTTAACCAGTGGACCACCAGGAAAGTCCCTGCTGTTGACTTTTGAGGCAGAATTTTGAGAGAGTGCTGGGATAGGAAACCACACTTCTATGTCCACATCCTGCTGCTTGTGGCCTTATGTTCTCCATCAGCAGGGATCAGCAGGCTCGCCATATGAACTGTAGATGCTGGAAAGAAGGTACTCAGCTGAGAAGGGCTTAATGAATCCACCCTGGTCTAAGTCTGGCTCTTTGTTGTTACCGTCTGTGAACTTTCTCTCAGAGATCCTGATTCACAGGAATCGCGAGGGACAAAATCATACATACGAATATGCAACATGGTTAATTTTTATTGAGAAATAATAACTATTTTGTGGACTTGTTTATTCTTAGCTGTCAGATCAGTATACTTTTTCCTTTAAACAAGCTACATGGTGTGTCTATTTATCAGAAGGTGGCTTGCGGTATATGGAATTGGAGCAAAGAAAGAGAGTTTGAATACAATTAGGTTTTCCTAACCTGATTTAATTTCATGAAGTGTCAGGCCTCTTGGGGGTATTTATTGAAACTTCCAGAACTGAAGGTGTGCTGAGAGTACACAGGCGGCAGCTGGCCTGAAGGCATGGTGGGCTACTCATCCTGAACACTGCTAGCCAGAAAGAGCTGGGTCATGTCGTTAGCGTGCTTCATTTAGTCAGTTTTAGAGACTGTCTCCTCAGGACAGTGTATAGAAAGGCACTGCCCGTATCTCCCTGCTCACCCTGTTTTTTTCTAGGGCTCCATTGCTGGCCACCCTTGTTTCTTTTTTTTTAATGTATTTATTTTTCATTGAAGGATAATTGTTTTACAATATTGTGTTGGTTTCTGTCACACATCAACTTAAATCAACCATAGCTATACATATGTCGCCTCCCTCCACCCTTATTTCTGATTCACACTTGGGTCTCTATGAAGCCTCTGTAGGGAATTCACTCCATCAAGGCCCTGGGGCCTTCCCACATGGAACGCTTCAATACAAAAGAGTAGAATAGGTGGATAAAATTTGTTTAAAGGAAAAAACACTAAGCGAAGCAGTGCTAAATAAATGAAAATTTTGCTGGCTCTTCTTATAAAGCTGGATGTAGTACTATAAGGCTGGCACACTGCTTCTTTTAATTAATTTATTTATTTATTGGCTGTGCTCCCTCAGTTCCTTATAGCTTATGGAGGCTGCCTTCTCCAAGTGGGTTCAAAGGTGTACCCCTGACCCACGAATTTGCTTCCTGGGACTGGAGTTAACAGGAGACTCTATTTCACATCCTGGCCCCAGCACATAATTGAGTTACTGCCTTGTTTGAGGTTTTGCTTACAGGGAATACTTTTTTGCTATTTCTCTTGAACTTTGGAGTTGATGCAGATTAGGGGCTGGCATTCAGCCATTACCTATAGATACTACCAGGCCAAGTAGCCAGTACCTCCATGGGAATATGAGTTTATAGGCCAAAATAACCAGATATCTGAAGAAGACAGATACCTCAGAAAGAAAATGACAAACAGGAAACCAATGCTGAAGGTCATGCAGTGCACCCCGGCCTCAGGCACTCCCACTCTGACTTTGCAACCCCATGGACTGCAGCACGCCAGGCTTCTGTGTCTTTCACTATCTCCCGGAGTTTGCTCAAATTCATGTCCACTGAGTCAGTGATGCCATCCAACCATCTCATCCTGTGTCACCCTCTTCTCCTGCCTTCCATCTTTCCCAGCATCCGGGTCATTTCCAATGAGTCCACTCTTTCCATTGGGTGGCCAAAGTATTGGAGCTTCAACTTCAGCATCAATCCATCCCATGAATATTCAAGGTTGATCTCCTTTAGGATTGACTGCTTTGATCTCCTTGCCATCCAAGGGACTCTCAAGAGTCTTCTCCAGCACCAAGTCTAACAGTATGGTAAATTCAACTCTGCTTCTGTTCAATTGTTGAGAGATTGTTGTTTCACACAGCTCTCAACATATTGCATTCTGACTGAAGAACTATTCAAAGGATAGAAAATTGGTTTCAAAACATGTCAGTTGTTATGGATAATAGAACAAAGATGGTAAAGGCTCAGTGATTTAGGAATCATAAGCATACAATGTCTCGTTCATATACCCTTCAGTAATGTAATCCAGAAGCAATTATAACTGTCTGTAAGCAGAAAGATAGTGGGCCACTACATCATACTTCAGTCAAAGACAAAAATGCATGATGTCCAAAGGTTTTAGAATAACTTTGTCATATATTTAACAAGATGTTTTAAAGAAGATGGAATAGCAGCTACTAAATGTATAAAAGCCATCTAGAACAAAACCAAAATAACATGCTTTTAGGTGAAAACAAGGTATCTTATTAAAACTGCTTGCAGAGAAAATACTTTCTGGAACCTGAGGCAGTTCAGTCCAGTTCAGTCACTCAGTCGTGTCCAACTCTTTGCAACCCCATGGACTGTAGCATGCCAGGCTTCCCTGTCCATCACCATCTCCTAGAGTCTACTCAAACTCATGTCTGGAGTCTACTCAAACTCATGTCCATCGAGTTGGTGATGCCATCCAACCATCTCATCCTCTGTCGTCCCCTTGTCCTCCCGCCTTCAATCCTTCCCAGCATCAGGGTCTTTTCCAATGAGTCAATTCTTCACATCAGGTGGCCAAAGTATTGGAGTTTCAGCTTCAGTATCAGTCCTTCCAATGAATATTCAGAACTGATCTCCTTTAGGACTGACTAGTTTGATCTGCTTACAGTCCAAGGGGCTCTCAAGAGTCTTCTCCAACACCACAGTTCAAAAGCATCTATTCTTCAGTACTCAGCTTTCTTTATGGTCCAACTCTCACATCCATACATGACTACTGGAAAAAAGATAGCTTTGACTAGACAGACCTTTGTTGGCAAAGTATTGTCTCTGCTTTTTAATCTGCTGTCTAGCTTGGTCATAACTTTTCTTCCAAGAAGCAAGTGTCTTTTAATTTCATGGCTGCAGTCACCATCTGCAGTGNGTGGATGTTGGCAATTTGATCTCTGGTTCATCTGCCTTTTCTAAATCCAGCTTGAACATCTGTAAGTTCATGGTTCACATACTATTGAAGCCTGACTCGGAGAATTTTGAGCATTACTTTGCTAGCGTGTGAGATGAGTGCAATTGTGCGGTAGTTTGAACATTCTTTGCTATTGCCTTTCTTTGGGATTGGAATGAAAACTGACCTTTTCCAGGAACCTGAGACAGAAGTAATCAAATCGATCTTTTCAGAGTACAAATATTTCTTACATGGTAGTGATTTAAAAGATTCTATTATTCTACTCCAGGAGGATGCTGATATTAGTCTACATGAAACAAAACAGAAACGGAGAATGAAAAACCCAGATGACTGGTTTATTGAAAGAGAGCATCTACTTATGTGGTAGGTGACACTCATGTTTACTTCTAGGTATATTCTTCTCTACTTCTAGGTATATAGAGGATTATACTCCTTCTGCCCTTTAAGTGAGACATCTATTTGACTACTTTAGGTTCATGAAACAGAAATGGAAGTAATGTGTGCATGTCTGGTCATAGGATTTTTCTGCCAGTGATAAACACTCTGGTCCTCTTTCTCTGCTGCATTAAATCCTGAGACTCACTTTGAGAACTGAGCATGACAAAATGGAATCTGCATCAGTCTACCAATTCATGTTGGATATGTAGCACAAACAAAAAATAAATCTCTGTCATTTTAAGCCAATGGGATTTTAGGGCTGGTTTCCCAACCTTATCTTGGCTGATATAAGTTAGTGTCATAAATGTAGAGTATAATGACCCAAGAAGTTGATGAGAAATAAATATTCTTGAAGGCAACACCAAACTCTAAAAATCTGAATATTTATATTTTTAACAACAAAATTGTATTTTAAAATTAGTATTATCTAATATTTCTAGTTCATGTTGATCCTGGTATCTCAGAAGTTTATTATATGATAGTGATATTCTGCTTCAGCCAAATACTGATTTTTAACATGTAGCTGTTTTTTTCAGGGGGGAGGGTGGGATCAAATCCACGGCCCTTGCAGTGGAAGTGTGGCATCTTAACCACTGGACAGCCATGGAAGTCCCTAATATGTAGCTATTTTCCATTTAGCCAAAATGTATACTTGGTGCCCCTCTAAAAATGTATGCTATATAAAATGATATGAATAAAAGCCTGACTGTGCATTCTTTAAGACAGCTACTTGACAGAAACCTGAAACTGTTTGCAAAGTAGATCCCATTTATTCTAAGGAGAATACCTTGATCTTCTGGAATACAGATGTTGTTTTACTGCCATCTTGTCTTTTCTGCTGCCACCAGCTGCCTTCCATGACTGATAAATTCCAGAAACCAGCAGGATTCTATTCAGTGTTTTGTCTTGACTGCTGGATCCCTAATGTGAACATCAAGTCAGTTGAATAAGTAAAAATTTAGGTTGGGAACAGAAAAACACAATCAACTCATTTCCTACATATTTTGGATAATCAGATAGCCACAAAGTATCTGATTTTTTTCCCAGCAAGTGGTCCAGACAGGCTTCAGGCTAACAAAAGAGAAGCATTTTAATTCTTAATTTTCTCATCATAGGAAAAAACAGTTAAAAACTACAGTCATTATACAAGAGCAAACAGAAGTCAGTTCAAATACAATAGTGTAGCAATAGCCTTAGTGTAGTTTTAAGCTTCAATAACTTCAGAACTACAAACTCTATGAACTTACACATAACATCACTTGAAAAATAAAATTATTTAAATTTCTTTCATGTTTCTTTGGTCTCAGAAATTTTTGAACAGTAAATATAATTCAGTTTTTTGTTTCAGTCAATGTTTGCCTTCCTCTGGACTAAAAAATTTGAAATTTAAAATTATTCCAAATTCTCCAAGTTAAATAACTATAAAAGAAATATAAATAAAGTTTCAAGTGATGCTTTTTCAAGTTTGTAGCATTTACACTTCTGAAATTATCAAAACCTAAAACTGCATAAAGACTTTTGGGATACCTGTACATGGAAAACTGTGACATCAAAGGGTGCTTGAATATAAACTTTTATAATTATACTCAGCTTTGTTTGGCTCAGAGGTTAAAGCCTCTGCCTGAAATGCAGGAGACCTGGGTTCAATCCCTGGGTCTGGAAGATCTCATGGAGATNACCTAAAACTGCATAAAGACTTTTGGGATACCTGTACATGGAAAACTGTGACATCAAAGGGTGCTTGAATATAAACTTTTATAATTATACTCAGCTTTGTTTGGCTCAGAGGTTAAAGCCTCTGCCTGAAATGCAGGAGACCTGGGTTCAATCCCTGGGTCTGGAAGATCTCATGGAGATGGAAATGGCAACCCACTCCAGTATTCTTGCCTGGAGAATCCCATGGACGGAGGAGCATGGTGGGCTACAGTTCACTGGGTCACAAAGAGTTGGACACGACTGAGTGACTTCACTTGTTCAAAATAAATTGAAACATTTTATAACAACACATATACACACATATATGCAAGATGTAAAACTGAATCATAAGGTTTCTTGAAGCTTGGAAGAAATGGTGCTAAATTATTAAAACTTTAGAAAAAGTATGAGAGTGAGGCAAATGAGTAGCAGTATCTCTCATACAGGTTTCTTGTATTCACTGTATTTTTACTTTGCAAGAGGCTGAGGGGGCATTTTTATTTGGGATACTTATTCTTAAGATGGTATTCTCAATATCTTGGTATTAGTATTATACTATTGCTGCTGATGCTTTTCCAGAGAGCTAAAACAAGTTTAACTTTTAAAGGCTTGGGCATTAGGAGAATGCAAAAAAAAAAAAAAAAAAACACACAACTCCATAAATATTAGTCTTCCTTCCCATTAGAATTCATCTAGTTGACTGGTTCTCAATCTTGCCTGCAAAGTAGAATGACCTGTTTAAAAAATACGGGGGCTTGGGTCCCATTCTGAGATTCTGATTCAATTGGTCTAAGCTACAGAACGGGCATCAGGAATTAAATTTTAAAGTTCCCTGGTGATCCTAATGTTACAGCCAAGGTTGAGAACCACTGCTCCAGGCCAATATATAATCAAGTGCATGTCAACATACAAAAATATGTAAGGGTGTTTAGAAATTTTTTTTAACGTAGCACCAATCTCGAATTTTATAATGGAACAGGTTGAGAAATGAACCTAAAGCTCAAAAATATGTTGAACAAAATAAGCCAGACACAAAAGAGTACTTATGTATGATTCTATTTACACAAAGTTTTTACAAAGAAAACGAAGGGTAGGACTGGGCGGGGACAAGAGGATTAACTTGAGAAGCGAGTGAAGAAAATTCCCGAGATGGAAACGTTCTCTATTTTGATTAGGGTACATGGATATATAGTTATCAAAACTCATCGAAACAGTTGAAATCTGTATTGTGTTTTTTCTATGTGTAAATAACGTTTCAATAAAAAGAACGATTGAACATAATTAAATCTGGATACCTAAGACAGTCTGAGTGGCGGAGACGATTATTATTTCGGATGACCCCAAACTCTCACTAGATTAAAAGGAACTACACACCCCAGACCAGAACCAGAGAGAATGGAGACCAGACAGCAGGGAGGGCCAAAGACTAACAAATCGCTAGAGGGCTCGAAGCCGTAAGCTAGCTGATGCCTAGACTGTGGCGCCCAAGTGTTCCGCGAAAATAAGCCCCCGCGCACTTTTCCGGTGCGAGCATTGCGGGCCGAGTGTCCCACCAGAATGATCCGGAAGGAAACGAGGCCACTACGAGAAAGGAACCCGTGGCAGCTTGGTCCCCGCTCAGATGCTGTGGCTGTAGGCGCCGCGTGGTCAGCTGGTTGCAGCTCGCAGGGAGGACGCCGGCGCTCGCCTTCCCTGCGCTGCCCCCGCCGCTGCCATGATTCCGGTATCGCTGGTGGTAGTGGTGGTGGGCGGCTGGACTGCCGTCTACCTGACCGACCTGGTGTTGAAGGTGAGGGCCTCGGGCCTAAGGCCCAAGCCCGTGGTGCTCAGGGTCAGGGCGTGGGACCCGAGGTCTTTTCCCCTGCCCTGTGCCTCCCGGAACGGAAGCCGTGCGGCCGGTGTCCACTTGCGGCCTTCCGCGTGGCGCGCGGTCCGGTGGAGTAAATAAAGCACGGCTGGCTGCGGGAAGGGAGTGGCGACCTGCGCGGCAGCCGCGGTCGCATTGCGGGGCTCCGTAGGCCCCGCAGCCTTCGGGTCCTGCCCGGGAGGCGCCGGTAGTGGGCTCGGGAGGGCTCGCCAAACCCCACGACACTGCACCTGAGAGGAAAATAAAATGTCTGCCTGAGAAAGGCATTGTTTGCCCTCGTTGTGTTTAAGGTCGCGACTCTCCAGAGAGTCTGCTATTAGAATGAATCTAAATCAAGGTGTGATTTACATCAGTGGTTTCAGACTTTAAAGTGCTTACGGTCGTCTGCAGTTCCGGCTAAAAAGCACATTCTGATTCAGCAGATCTAGGCCGGGGGCCTAAGATTCTGCATTTCTAACCCGTTCCTAACTGCTGCCAGTGCCGCTAGTTAACTGACCGCACTTACAAGTAGCGAGATTTAGATAGCTATTAAATTCCCGAATTCTACTTTGTATCTTAGACGCCGTTTCTTCACGCTAACCTCTCCCCCCGCCCCCGCCCCCCACTTACCCGTCCCCCTCCACAGACCGCTCTTACGCAGCCCATTCTTAAGTTACTTGGGTAGCGGATATGAGCAATTGTCTGATCACAGGCTTCAAGCAGCCTTTTGAAGTTGCATATTGGGGGTGGGGGTATAGTATGCGAGGAATGAAAACATGTAACTTATCTAATATTTAATGAAAGTTCCAATTATGACTAGTTCAAACCTTCATGTTATGAATACCGTTGTAAATAGAATAGTTTAGTGTCTGTGTTTTAAGTTCCATGTTAGAATGAAATGATACTTACTGTTACTTTGTTGCATTTAAACTTGCAAAGTGTGTTAGCCACTCAGTTATATTTGACTTCTGTAGTCCACCAGGCTGCTCTGTCCATGAAATTCCCCAGGCAAGAATACTGGAGTGAGTAGCCATTCCCTTCTCTAGGGGATCGTCCCCACCCAGGGATCAAACCTGAGTCTCCCGCATTGCAGGTAGATTCTTTACCATCTGAGCTACCAGGGAAACAAAACTTACAAAGTGAAAAGGTAATACAATAGAATCCTTAGAGCACGGGGCTGGGCTTTGCCACTTCCTATCCTCTGTTCCTCTCTTTCTTCATCTTTAAAATAGGTGTAATAGTTGTAAAGACTTCCTGATATTGTAGAGAGGATTATGTTATTCATCCACATAGAGCCCATTGCCACTCAAGCTGAGATTCAAGGACTGGCAGCACTTGCATCATCTGGGAATTTGTCAGAAATGTAGACTCTCAGGCCTCATTCCTGATCCACAGAATCAGAATCTGCATCCTCGTAAGATCCCCAGGTGCTTCCTCTGCACACACTTGGCATAGTGCTTAGCATGTCATAAGCAGTACATGCCAGTGCTTATTTACACAGTGATTTTGTTGTTTGGAAAAAACAAACACATGATTTCATGTTGCATATGTGACAGAAATCCAAAATAAAAGTAAATTTTTCAAACCTTTATAGTCTAGTCCAGTGTATGAGGTGATCAGGATGTCACTTTGAGTTCAGTAGCAGCCCTTAACTCCCTGAGAGAGCACTGTTCCTTGAGCAGAAGACCTAACTCATTCAAAGTATCTGCCTGGGGAATGGAGAAATCTTGGGTTTTAGGAGCCTGCACCTTTAGCTTCTCTGCTCCCAGCATGGTCTGCTGTTTTACCCATAGTTTGTCTAGGATTTCCTCAGTAGACCCCTGGAGGGGTGTGTCACTCTCCGTTTCCAAGCCCTAGAAAATAAACAGGTTTAAAACTTCACCTGAAGATTGAGAGCAGAGAACGTTATGGATCCAAAGGCAAACAGATACCTATATACACACTCAGATCATATTTTATGACTGATAAGACTGAAATATCCTCTAGAGACAGATGTCTCAAATGGATGGGCATCTATATGACAAAATACTTATCATACTTACTGTAACAGATAAGAGGTCAGTAGCAGTGTATATAAAGCAGCCTTATATTGTCCCAAATCCTACCTACATTACTCAAAGACTTTAAACCTTCCTAATGATAAAACTGTTGAGCTGCATATAAGCAGCTGTCTCCCCAAGCCCAAAGAATGTTAAGGAATTACTGAGATTAAGATGACTTTAGATAAATTTTGTATTTTTACATGGTAAAATCCAGGCTAAGTTCTTAGAGTTGTTGCTCAAAAGAGTATAGAAAGCACTGATTCCAAATAACCTGTCCCCTCTGTTGGATCAGCTGGGGTCTTTTTAAATTATAACACAAGACCTCTTGCTGTGTAACAAGGCTTTTAGACCTGTGCTGTCCTGTGTGGTAGCCACTAACTACATGTGGCCATCTAGCATTTGAAATGGGGCTAGTCCGAACTGAGATATGCTCTTAAGTGTAAAGTTGACACTGAATTTCAAAAGCTTAGTGCATAAGTAAGAAAACAAATAGAATGTGAAATCTTTCAATAATTACATTGATTATATTTTGAATGATAATATCTTGGTTATTTTTAGTTAAAAATACTTTAAAATTAATCTGTTTCTATTTATCTTTTAAATTTTCTTGGCTACTGGAAAATTTTAAATTGCACATGTGGCTTGCATTTGTAGCTCACACTGTATTTCTTCTGGACAATGCTGTTCTAAGCAAACATTTTTTGCCCGTGGGCCGTAGTTTGCTGGACCCTGAGCTCAGCAGACCAACTAGTCTAAGACTTATACTTTAATATCCTGAAAAAAATAGATAAATGTAAAGCTTTAAAAGTTATAAACATTTGATTAGTCAGTATCTTGCTTTCCTATAGGAAACGTTTCTTTTTTAAAATTTTCTTAAACATTATAAATTGGTCTTCACATTGAGTGATGTGGAACTTTTCTTTCTCTCTCAGTCATCTGTATATTTTAAGCATTCTTATGAAGACTGGCTGGAAAACAACGGATTGAGCATCTCCCCTTTTCATATAAGATGGCAGACTGCTGTTTTCAATCGTGCTTTTTATAGTTGGGGACGGCGGAAAGCAAGGATGCTTTACCAGTGGTATTCTTCATTTTCTCTTTATTGGTTTAAATTAGAAATTGTGATCCTGAGAAATACATGTTAAATGAACTGTTTCCATCATTTTCAGTTTACTGAGTTTTAAAATGTTGACCATGTATAAACTTTCTGGCTTTATATAAATGTATGCATCATCGTGCTTTGCACACATTCACAGTCAAGATTCTCTGTCTTGATCTGAGTGGTGGACACATGGGTGTATGTACATACGTAAACATTCAGTGAGCTGTACGCTTCAGACTTACACATTTTACCATGGAAGTTATACATCAATGGAAAGGCAAAACGCATATGGAGCATTTTCCACCAGGAAAACAATCTTAGAGAATTCTCTCCTCCATCAGCACACATAGAAACAAGGGTTGTGGGAATAATAGGGCTTCCAAAAGTCTTCAGGCTTTCCTCTGTACTTTGTCCGTGATACCCATCCAGAGGAAGGATATTTAAAATATTTATCCTCCTGTAAGGCATATGTACAAACCAACGCCAGCCAGATTGCAGCAGCAGGGTCCTGGACTCCCTGGCTATGCTAGGCCTCTCCCTTTAATTTAAAATATTTTAAAAATCATAGTTTATAGTGTTTATGGTTAGGGGATTTATAATGCTCTCCGGGACACCCTAGAGACTGACAGTTTCTGTAGCTGAAGAATTTTTCGTATGAGAGTAGAGGGCCTTTGTCTAAATTCTTTTTTGTTAAAAATTTAGCTCTAGCTGGAGTAGAGCTAAATATCAATAATGAGGTCATCAAAAAGCGGAAAATGCAAGAGTAAATCAAAGCAGACAAAACAGAAATAATGAAGAGCAGAAATCAGTGAAATAGGAAGTATACAGTAGAGAAAATCAACAAACCCAAAAGCTGATTCTTTGAAAAGATTAGTAAAATTGATAAACCCGTACCATGACTGATCAACAAAAAAAGAAAACAACTAAAAATCAGAATTGGAGGAAGAAATATTACCATAGATTCTGAGATTCATTTATTTGTTTTGACTGTTCTACACAACTTGTGGAATTTTATTAATAGTTCCCCAACCAGAGATTGAACCCAGGCCCTTAGCAATGACAGCATGGAGTGAGACTCACTTTGAAAGATGAAGCTATTATGAACAGTTCTATACATATAAATTTGACAATTTAAATGAAATGGACAAGTTCCTTGAAAAAACACAGCTTATCAGAAAGTTAGAAAATGTAAGATTATTCCCAACTATAGAAGAATGACTTGTAATTATTAACAGTAGAAGAAACTGTTCTTAAGTTTTACCACATTACTATTTTAAGCCCATGACAAAATTCAACTAAAATAAAATCCAAACAGTAGAATCGGTATATGAGAAAGAATGGATTTCTATAATGTCAAAGAGCTTTCATAACTATGTGAGAATAAGATAAAAACAATGCTATGTAAATGAGAAAAACAGTATGATTGGGAGCAACATTCGGCCTCTGCTGTTGTGCGCCTTGCTGTGCCTGCTTAGTCGCGTCCCCATCAGGCTCCTCTGTCCATGGGGATTCTCCAGACAAGAACACCGGAGTGGGTTGCCATGCCCTTCTCTACGGGATCTTCCTGACCCAGGGATTGACTCCACGTCTCCTGTATGACAGGTGGAATTTTTACCACTGAGCCACCAGGGAAGCCCCCTTCAGTTATGAGAGAACTGTAAATTAGAACTGCTTAAAGAGCCAAGTACCTGTGCTTCAGTCAAGTATCTGAAGTTCAGGTAGGAAAAAGAAGCAAGAGTTATTGACATTTTTAGACATTGTTTTGAAGCTATGAAATGTGGCTGGTTAACATATTTTTAGTCTGTGGATTGTGAGGGATTGTACATTTATGTAATTTTTTTTCTTCTTGACAGGTTCAATTTTGGAATGGTGTTTGGCGTAATTGCCATGTTCAGCTCTTTTTTTCTTCTGGGGAAAACGCTGATACAGACTTTAGGCCAAATGATGGCTGACTCTTCTTATTCCTCCTCCTCCTCCTCTTCCTCTTCTTCCTCCTCTTCTTCTTCTTCCTCCTCTTCCTCTTCCTCCTCCTCACTTTACAATGAACAGGTGCTCCAAGTTGTGGTAAGTGCCTTGTTACTGCTCTAAGTAGCTTTGTTGAAACATAGATATATTTCTTCTGGATAGCATAATTCCTATCCATAATATAAATGTGAAAATATATCAAAAATCTTACAATCTCTAAAATTAGTTGCTTAAGCGAAATCAGTAAGAATATAGCAAAAAATTGTCGCAATATGTAGTAGTAGGAGGAAGAGTAGGAATAGTAATAATAGAACAAATGAACTACCACCGAGACTGTGAACAATTACACAAGTTTAGATTTAATTCATGTTTTTTTTCCAGTGCAGATTTGTTTTTTTTAATTGAAATATAGTTGCCATACAATACTATATAAGTTATATGTGTGCAATACAGTGATTCACAATTTTTAAAAGTTGTAATCCATTTATGCTGCTGCTGCTAAGTCGCTTCAGTCATGTCCAACTGTGCGACCCCAGAGATGGCAGCCCACTAGGCTCCCCGTCCCTGGGATTCTCCAGGCAAGAACACTGGAGTGGGTTGCCATTTCCTTCTCCATTTATAGTTATTATAAAATATCAACTATATTCCCTGTGTTGTAAATTATATCCTTGTAGCTTATTTTATACCTAGTTAGTAATTCATGTTGTCTTCTTGAAGTGTTGAATAATTGTTACTGTCAAGGAATATGCATACTGATTTAAAGTCTCTTTAATGTAGAAATAAATTGCATCTTAATCCTGTGCGAAGTGTTCCCCTTTACTCTTCATGGCTTTCAGACTGTAAGCAATAATATCCTTTTAATTAAAGGTAAAAGACCTTTTGAATGATCACTGTGGTTTCTTGATGTGAAGAATAATATACTGAGTTGTACTTCTTTGACTGTAAGCTACTTATTATAATTCCCACTTTAAAGAACATGTGTAGACCTATACCCTATCAATTCATGTTTCCAGAGTTTGAAAGGGTACTTTACCACCAAATACCTTTTATTTGAAATTTTTTTCATTAACAGTTTCCATTTCCATGAATCATGGATGTTACATTTTTAATGTAACAGACTGTTAGTGACTTAAAAATTGAAGTATAGTTGATTTACAATTGTGTTAGTTTCAGGTATACAGCATAGTGATTCAGTTATTCTTATAGCAATCTAGGAATAAGTATTGTTGTTATCTCTGATTCACAGATGAGAAAACTGAGGCACAGAGCTATTAAATCACTTGCCTGTGGTCACAGCTAGTAAATGATGGGTCCATCACTCACCCACCACTGACTTTAAGAAAGACCAATAATTTCTCAAGGAACTATAAAGTAACTTTGACTTGTATCTAAGAGATATATGCTGGAAGGTATAAGGTATAGGAGCTAAGATAGGATTAGAGGCAGGGTCTGGTTTATGAAGGGCCATTCTAAGAAGTTTTTATTTTATCTGTATATAACAAGTCTATGCAAAATGGACTGGAGTAAGGTTTCAATGGAGATGAGGAGGCCATTTGAGAGGGCCTTCAGAATAATTCATGTCAGAAGTTATAAATATCTAAACTAAATTAATGATAAGAAGAATGAAGGGCTAGATTCAAGAGATCTTTTGAAATGGAGTTCTCAGACCTCAGTGATTAAGTGAATGTGAGGCTAGAGGGAGAAGGAGTTGAGGATGACTCTCCAGCTACATGATTGGTTATTGTTTGCCAAGGAAGAGGATAGTAGAGAAACAAGCAAGCTTAGAGGAAATATGATCACTGGCCTGTGACTACTAGGATTAGAATAGGAAAAGGTTTTGTTTTTTTTGTTTGTTTGTTTTTTTCCTGTGGCTTTTTAGTTTTATTTTAGTTTAACGAGTTTTTTTATTTGGGGGGGGTTGTTTGTTTTATAAAATACTTATTCAGCATCATAATCAGACTATTACATTTGGCAGTCAATAGCATGGTGAAGGCAATGGCACCCCACTCCAGTACTCTTGCCTGACGAATCCCATGGACGGAGGAGGCTGGTAGGCTGCAGTCCATGGGATCACTAGGAGTCAGACATGACTGAGCAACTTCACTTTAACTTTCCCCTTTCATGCATTGGAGAAAGAAATGGCAACCCACTCCAGTTCTTGCCTGGAGAATCCCAGGGACGGGGGAGCCTGGTGGGCTGCTGTCTCTGGGGTCGCACAGAGTCAGACACGACTGAAGCGACTTAGCAGCAGCAGCAGCAGCATGGGTACAAAAAAACTACATTAAAACTCTTTGTTGAAATGCTTTACACTTCTCACATATTAGAAACTAAAATAGTTTGTGCAATTAGTCACAAATATAGTCCTCGAGTTTGTTTTTTTTTTTGCCCATACACATGAGCATTGTCTAAAACATGTCTTCTTCGAATCAGCAGGGCCCTGCCACCACTGTGCTTGACTGAGTTTACAAATCTGTTGTAACTTGTTGATTCCTGGTCACTTCTCTGGCTCTCCTCTCCTGCTAAGCTTTGTTTCCTGGCAGTAAGTAAAACCTCCCACTGCCATAGCTACTGCTGCTGCAGGAACCACTATACCCACCTTGCTTTCATGGTTTGGCAAATTATTGGCCTCTACCACCATAGGGGCCAGAACTTCTGCCTCCAAATTTTCCTCCTTTTGTGGGTCCAAACTTTGAAGATTGATTGCTGTAATTGCCAGAATCATCATAGCTTCCGCCACCTCCAAATTGCTTCCATCATTACCAACCATTATAGCCATTTTCACAGCCACCATATCTACCACCACCATGGCTGCCACTGAAGCCACCTCAACCACTGACATTTCCTGCACGACCGAAGTTGACATTCCCACCAAAACCACCTCCCTGACTACCACTAAAGTTTCCAGAACCACTTCCACCTCTTTGGCTGGATGAAGCACTAACCATCTCTTGCTTAGATACGGTTTTCCTTATTTCACAGTTGTGGCCATTCACAGTGTGGTATTTCTGAAGGACAGTCTTGTCCATGGAGTCATGGTCATCAAGGGTTACAGAAGACTTTCTTTTTGCTGTTGCCTCAGTCACGTTTTCCCCCCCCATACTGTTCAAAATAACGTGTTAGGCGCTGTTTTCATTATCTTCTTCAATGCCACCAACAAAAATCTTTTTCACAGTTAAGTGGGCACCAGGTCTTTGAGAATCTTCTCTTAAGACAGCCCTCTTTGGTTCCACAACTCTTCCATCCACCTCGTGTGGTCTTGCATTCATAATTGAATCCACCTCCTCCACTGTGGTGTATGTGACAAACCCGAAGCCTCTGGAGTGCTTGGTGTGTGAATCCCTCCTTACCACACAGTCTGAGTGTCCTCCAAAGCTCAGAATGGCTCCTCAGACTCACATTGGTTGTTTCAAAGCTCAGACCTCTGATGAAGAGCTTCCACAAGCTTTCTGGGCTCTTTGATAGACTCCAACTTAGACTTGACTGTAGTGGAGGATACTTCAGTGATGTTTACATGGCATCATCCACAGGCACAAAGAAGCTAACAAGCTTTTTAAATTAACTTTTTATTTGATAAATTTGACATATTACAATTTGTAAATTTAAGGTATACAGCATGTTACTTTTATACATTTATTTATTGTAATATTGCCATTGGAGCAATATCTATCAGATTATATTATTATAGTATAGTATTATTGATTTTAGTCTTTATACTGTGCATTAGATCTCTGTGGCTTATTTGCTGCTCATTACAACTTTGTTCCCTTAAATGCTCATTCTTATCAGCACCCCCTATCTTCTGGTAACCACCATTTTATGCTCTTTTTTTTTTTTTTTTTTAACAGATTGGACTTTTTTAGATTCCATATGTAAGGGATACCATTTAGTACTTGTTTTTCTCTGACTTTATCTCACTTAGCATCATGTGGTCAAGGTCTATCCATGTTGTTGCAAATGGCAGGATAGCTTCCTTTCTCATACATGAATAATATTCTGTTGTGTATGTGTATTGCTACGTTGTTTTCATCCACTCATATATTAGTGGTCATTTGGGTCATTTCCATAATCTTTGCTATTGTGATAAACATCAGTTCAATTCAGTCGCTCGGTTGTGTCTCACTCTTTGCCGCCCCATGGACTGCAGCACACCAGGCTTCCCTATCCATCACCAACTCCTGGAGTTTACTCAAACTCATGTCCATCAAGTCTGTGATGCCATCCAACCATCTCATCCTCTGTCGTCCCCTTCTCCTCCTGCCTTCAATCTTTCACAGCATCAGGGTCTTTTCAAATGAGTCGGTTCTTCACATCAAGTGGCCAAAGTGATATTTTCATTTCCTTTGGGTGTATACCCAGAAGTAGAATTGATTGATCATATGTTAGCTCTATTTTAACTTTTTGAGGAATCTCCATATTGTTTTCCACAGTGGTTGGACTAATTTATATCTCCACCAACAGTGCGTTAGGGTTCCTTTTTCACCACATCCTTGCCAATACATGTGTTGTCTCTTCTTTCTTTTTTTAAAAATTTATTTGGCTGTGCTAGTTCTTACCTGAGGCATGCAGGATCTTAGTGTCTGCTTGCAGGATCTAGTTTCCTGATCAGGCATCAAACCCAGAACCCCTGCACTGGGAGCACCAGGGAAATCCCTCTTCTCTGCTTGATGATAGCCATTCTAACAGGTGTGAGGTGTTATCTCACTGTGGTTTTGATTGGCATGTTCCTGATAATTAGTAATGTTGAACATTTTTTCATATGTCTTTTGGGCATTTTGAGGTCTTCTTTGGAACTAGTACTTCTGCTCATTTTTTAGTCAGACTGTTGGGGAAGGCGTTATTTGTTATTAAGTTTTGTTAATTGTTTATATATTTTGGATATTAACCCCTTATCCAGTACATGGTTTGCAGGAATTTTCTCACATTCTGTAGGCTGCCACTGATTGTTTCTTTTACTATGCAGGAGCTTTTGAGTTTAACGTAATCTCATTTATTGATTTTTACTTTTATTTTTTGTGTTTTGGTGTCATGTCCAAAAAAAGTCATTATCTGAATGGCAAAGTGATATTTAGAGAAGAAATTATTTCTTTTGTTTTCTTTTCCACTTATTCATAGCGCTCACAAAATATTAACTCTGTTAGGAGAGCCATGCATTGGAGCCATTAAGAAGTCCACTGCCCTCTGTGTATCTACCTGGCATGTTTTTGTTTAGGTTTGTTATATCTCCTGACTTTGATATGAGCACTTGTAGCTCAAAAAACTAAATTTCTGTTTATTCTGTAATTATCTATGGCCTCATTCAGTATTAATTCCCAAAAACCTGACACTCTAATTGAGAGATCATTATTCTGGTACATCTAATGCCCTGTGTGATCATGGCTGAGACAGATGGGCAGTCAAGTACCACTGCAAGCAAATAAGACCTACCATCTGTTGGTATAGTCACATACTCAAATTCTTACCTTATTTCATTATTAAACTCATTGATGTAATAAGGAAAAGGAATCAATATCCTATTGGATCAAGCCTACTGATTTATTTGAAATAAAAGTAAGATAACCTGAATAGTTTATGATATAGAGGAAATTTATGAGAATCTTAAGTACATCAATTTAGAGAGATATCAGAGATAAGGAAACTATAGGTCTGAATATACAGATACTTGGCAACATGGGAAAGGAGCAGATATGTAGAAAAAGGTACACTGATGTTGGCCTTGGAGTACACAATGAAGCAGGGCAAGGGCTAATAAAGTTTTGCGAAGAGAATGCGTTGGTCATAGCAAACACCCTCTTCCAACAACACAAGAGAAGACTCTACACATGGACATCACCAGATAGTCAATACCGAAATCAGATTGATTATATTCTTTGCAGCCAAAGATGGAGAAGCTCTATACAGTCAGAAAAACAAGACCAGGAGCTGATTGTGGCTCAGATCATGAACTCCTTATTGCCAAATACAGACTTAAATTGAAGAAAGTAGGGAAAACCACTAGACCATTCAGGTATGACCTAAATCAAATCCCTTGCAATTATACAATGAAAGTGACAAACAGATTCAAGGGGTTAGATCTGATAGACAGAGTGCCTGAAGAACTATGGAATGAGGTTCGTGACATTGTACACGAGGCAGTGATCAAGACCATCCCCAAGAAAAAGAAATGCAAAAAGGCAAAATGGTTGTCTGAGGAGGCCTTACAAATAGCTGAGAAAAGAAGAGAAGTGAAAGGCAAAGAAAAAAAGGAAAGATATACCCATTTGAATGCAGAATTCCAAAGAATAGCAAAGAGAGTAAACAATAGAATGGGAAAGACTAGTGATCTCTTCAAGAAACTTAGAGATACCAGGAGAACTTTTCATGCAAAGATGGACATGTCCTTGATGCATGCCCAAGGACAGAAATGGTATGGACCTAACAGAAGCAGAAGATATTAAGAAGAATTGGCAAGAATACACAGAAGAACTATTCAAAAAAGATCTTCACGACCCAGGTAATCACAATGGTGTGATCACTCACCTAGACTCAGACATCCTGGAATGCAGAATCAAGTGGGCCTTAAGAACCATTACTACAAACAAAGCTAGTAGAGGTGATGGAATTCCAGTTGAGCTATTTCAAATCCTGAAAGATGATGCTGTGAAAGTGCTGCACTCAATATGCCAGCAAATTTGGAAAACTCAGCAGTGGCCACAAGACTGGAAAAGGTAAGTTTTCATTCCAATCCCAAAGAAAGGCAATGCCAAAGAATGCTCAAACTACCGCACAATTGCACTCATCTCACACGCTAGCAAAGTAATGTTCAAAATTCTCCAATCCAGGCTTCAGCAGTATGAACTGAGAACTTCCAGGTAGTCAAGCTGGATTTAGAAAAGGGAGAGGAACCAGAGATCAAATTGCCAACATCTGTTTGCTGGATAATAGAAAAAGCAAGAGAGTTCCAGATAAACGTCTACTTCTGCTTCATTGACTATGCCAAAGCCTTTACTGTATGGATCCCAACAAACTGGAAAATTCTTAAAGAGATGGGAATACCAGACCACTTGACCTGCCTCTTGAGAAATACATATGCAGGTCAAGAAGCAACAGTTAGAACTGGACATGGAACAATAGACTGGTTCCAAATTGGGAAAGAAGTACGTCAGGGCTGTATATTGTCACCCTGCTTATTTAACTTATATGCAGAGTACATCATGAGAAATGCCAGGTTGGATGAAGCACAAGCTGGAATCAAGATTGCCAGGAGAAATATCAATAACCTTAGATATGCAGATCACACCACCCTTATGGCAGAAAGCGAAGAACTAAAGAGTCTCTTGATGAAAGTGAAAGAAGAGAGTGAAAAACTGGCTTAAAACTCGACATTTAGAAAACTGAGATCATGGCATCTGGTTCCATCACTTCATGGCAAGTAGATGGGGAAACAATGGAAACAGTGAGAAACTTTCTTTGGGCTCCAAAATTACTGCAGATGGTGAGTGCAGCCATGAAAGTAAAAGACGCTTGCTCCTTGGAAGAAAAGTTTTGACCAACCTAGACAGCATATTAAAAAGCAGAGACAATACTTTGCCAACAAAGGTCCATCTAGTCAAGCTACAGTTTTTCCAGTAGTCATGTATGGATTGAGAGTTGGACTATAAAGAAAGCTGAGCGCAGAAGAATTGATGCATTTGAACTGTAGTGTTGGAGAAGACTCTTGAAAGTCACTTGGACAGCAAGGAGATCCAACCAGTCCATCCTAAAGGAAATCAGTCCTGAATATTCATTGGAAGGACTGATACTGAAGCTGAAACCCCAGTACTTTGGCCTCCTGATGTGAAGAACTGACTCATGTGAAAAGACACTGATGCTGGGAAAGACTGATGGCGGGAAGAGAAGGAGACAACAGAGGATGAGATGGTTGGACGGCATCACTGACTCAATGGACATGAGTTTGAGTAAGTTCTGTGAGTTGGTAACGAACAGGGAGGCCTGGCGTGCCACAATCCATGGGTTCGCAAAGAGGCATTCAAGACTGAGTGACTGAACTGAACTGATGTTCTTGAAAAGAGTTGCTTAATAGGGTCTGAGTAGAGAGAACTTCAGATAATGAGCATCATAAAAATGTACATGTCCTCTGACCATTTATTTCCACCTCTGGGACTCTAGGTTAAGGAAATAATTCCAAATTATAGAAATAGTAGTATTTATCAAGCTTTTTATCCTAACCTTTATGAAGAATTGGAAACAACCACAATACATAATTGAGGATTACTTAAATTATGGGATTGTCATTCAGGGTAATTTTATGAGTACATTAAAAATGATGACTATGAAAGCTAGTTTCTTAACTAGAGTAAGGACTCTTAGAATCAATGAATTTAGAAAGCAGTCCAAGCAGCATGGTTTGAGTCTCCAGTTACTAAAAAAGGCTTTGAAGTGAAATCCCTTTGTTATACACAAAAAGAAACTGTAATTGAATTAAAATTAAACTGTGAAATTTTAAAAGACCTTGAAAGGAGAAAAATCAAGTTTCTGTTTATAGGAACACAGAATGAGAAAGACATGGATAAAATTAATGGCCAAACCATGACTATAGATATATTTAACTACATAAAAATTTTTATGTATAAAAAACCAAAAGCAAAATAAAAAGACAAAAAACTTGGGACTACATCTATGGCATGAATCACAGAAAACAGATGATTGATATTTTAAGTGATCTTACAGTCAATAAGAAAACACAATACTCTAAGGAGAAAAAAAAATGGACAAGTCAGGAGTAGGCTACTCAAAAAAGATCTCCCAGTAGTCAAAAAGTAGAAG
>SJYA01003345.1:1168378-1186852 GCA_006410615.1 Neotragus moschatus | reverse complement strand
AACTGCCTGGCAAAGGGACTGTTGTCCTGTATTATGCATCTTTAACTGAAGTGAGAAAAGACCATTCCTGACCTGGTTTAAGGTAATGCAAGGAAAACTCTGGAAATCTTTTCCATACAGTTTGAGTATCCAGATTGTTTGTATGCCCAAATCTCTCATGTTCAGAGAAAAAGTGTATGTTCTCCCATTGTGAGTATCAAGGTAGGGTCAAGGTTTCTTTGCTCTTATCCATTGAAAAGAGAGAGAGAGTATATGTGTATGTTTATAATTTTTTAAACTGTTTTTTCCTAGGTGGTGCTGGTATAAATTCTACTATAAAACTAAGAATAAATAGGTTTGCCTACCTATATTGGAACTCTAGTTACAGTTAAATATTTATTAAACTAGGGTAAGAAAATTGTTCAGTTCATTTTAGTGATATAGAAGGTAGTGAAGACTGGAAAAGTTTCTTCCTTCCAACCTTATTCCAAAATAACATCTGGTTTAGACCATCCTTTGAAGACTAGACTGTATCTACAAGTATCTTAGGGTGCATTCAAAATATATAGGTTCTCCCTGTAGTGGAATTGTGAAACTAATCTGGTCTTAATTTTCCTAGTTGTTTCTCCATCTGGGAAGATTTAAGGGACAATGCTAATCTCCTAGAGTTAAATTGAAGCCAAGAAAGCTTCTGGGACTTCCGAATGCATTCTCTCTCTCTTTTTTTTTTTTGGCTGCACGGCTTATGGAATCTTAGTTCCCAACTCAGGGATCGAACCTGAGACGCCCGCAACAGAAGCACGGAATCTTAACCACTGGACCGCCAAGGAAGTCCCCCCACTGCGGTCTTGAATATGCCTTCCAATGTAGAAATGGATCAGTCTCTTGTGTTGATGTGTGTGTGCATGCTCAGTGGTGTCTGACTCTTTGCGACCCCATGGAGAATAACCTGCCAGGCTCTTCTGTCCATGGGAGTTCCCAGACAAGAATACTGGAGTGGGTTGCCATTTCCTTCTCCAGGGGATCTTCCCAACCCAGGGATCATACCCATGTCTCCTGCTTGGCAAGCAGATTCTTTACCACTAAGCCACCTGGGAGGCCCCTCATGTTGATAGCAGTATAGTAATGTGAAAATTACCTTTGGTATCCCTGTAGTCTAGGTTAAGAATTGAGTCACAGAAATTAAGTGACTTGTCCTTTAATGTGACCCAGTAGAAAAGATTATAAATTTAAAAATATTTTTAAACATATATATTTTTTAAATTGATAAAACAGAGATGTCACAGTTTACTTCTCACATGATAACAAAATATTAAACTCTTTAAATGGAAAATTCTGTATTTTAGGAGGTACTTCATCTTGTCAGGGGAGCCACAGCCATTGATTTGTGTTTTGATTGGATTAATCACCATAAGAAGAAGCCATAACCCAGAGGTCACATATTAGTGATACCATAGGGGCCAAATCCAGCCTTGGCACATGTGTATGATTTCACTTCCCTGGCAGTCCAGTGGTTAAGACTCCATACTACCATTGCAGGGGGCGTGGGTTCAATCCCTGGTCAGGGAACTAAGATCTCACATGCCTTGAAGCCCAGCCAAAAAAAGAAAAAGTTTTTCATGAGAGTCCAGACTTTGTGTTTCTCTTGAAATAAAATGGATCATCTCTTGACCCTCAGTCCCAAGTCAAATGGCCTGGCTGCTTACGCTACTTAGAATAGGGTATGTATTCTCTAATTCATCACAGTCCCCACCATTTCCAATTTCCAGTTTTTCCAATTTCCAATTTTTTCCACATACTGTCCACTTTCTGCTTTTTCTTNTCTCTTGAAATAAAATGGATCATCTCTTGACCCTCAGTCCCAAGTCAAATGGCCTGGCTGCTTACGCTACTTAGAATAGGGTATGTATTCTCTAATTCATCACAGTCCCCACCATTTCCAATTTCCAGTTTTTCCAATTTCCAATTTTTTCCACATACTGTCCACTTTAATCTTTTTATTAGACATGCCATATCAACAGTGATATCAGATTATTGACTTTCAATTCTCTATTGCTGACACTCCTCCATGAAAAGCTAAGTATCAGGCATCAGAGGTAAATTTTTAAAAATCATTACTGACACAAAGGCAAGTAGCATAGAACAGCATCTATGTATTCAGTGCATATTGAGCTATCCACCTTACATAAAATACTGAGAAACCTTTCCTTCATAGACCTTACAGTTTAATCGAAGAAATAGACCATGTCCACATTACATACAAGGTTAAATATTAGGAATGATGAGAGATATTGGGAGTTTTGAAAGTTGATGGCAGTTGGTCTTGACTGAAAAAGATGAGGACAGGTTTCATAGCAGCAACTCTTAAGGTGGTCCTCAACAGTGAGTTTAATTTCAAGAGACTTATAAATGAATCTTGGCACCACAGATCAGGGAACTGCTAATGATTTGGTTCAGCAAGAGAAGAGTATGAGATAAGGTGATTAAAAAAAAAAGTAGAAATCTTTGTTTTAGGCTATGAAGTTTAGGCTTTATTTGGAAGCAATGCAGGGTCTTTGAAAATTTAAATTATTATAGGGAATAGTCAACTTTGCAAATTTAGAGATGCTATTAAAGTCGAAGTTCTTGTGAAATATCCTTTTGAATGTCTAAATGGATGTATGACTCATACTTATTAGGGATCTTGGCTAGAGATACAAAACCAGAAGTCATCATCATTGCTACACTAATTCTCTTGAGTAGTGAAAGCAAATTAATAATTCCTAAAATATTACTACAAGAGTTTTGAGAGTAGAAAACCTTTCTCTATTTTAACAGTATTTCAAAAAGAAAAGGAAATGGCTTTCACCAATCATTTGTTATGGAAATAACAGATTACTGCCATGAAATATTAAGCTTGTTTCATATAGTTTCTTTGTTTTAGAATAAAACATATAATCTATCAATTTTCTTGAGAAAAAAAACAAGAAAATTTAAATTATTAAATAAAAGAGCTACATTCTTAGAGTTTTACATTGGAAGGTTAATCTGAAGCATTCAATATCTAGGACAAGTTTATAAATGAGGTAGGTGGTAAAATAGATGCATTAAAATTCTCTTCAAATGGGTCAAGTGAGAAAGAATTGAAGTCTACCCTTTAGTGGGAATAGATTAAAAAGAAGAATAATGAGGTGAATATTGGTGTGACTTGGCAGCTGATTAGAGAGCATACTGAGGACTTTTGCCTGGATTGATTTCTTTTTGTAATTCTAAGCACCTTTTTACCTTAGAGTTTACCATTAGGGCTGATGAGTGATTATAGGCACGAGTTTGTGCCATTAGATGCTCATAGTTTGCTTTCATATTTTAAATATTATTCATCACCCAGAATTTAAATACCCATTCAGTTATGGTAAGAAAACAAAGCAAAACCACCCGCACAGCCAGCCATTGCAGAGGAGAAATTGATGCATCTGTTAGTTTACTTCACCTGTGTTTTGCTCTTCGTGTTGGCAGCAATTTCATGTTTAAGGAGATCCAATCTAATCAAATAATCTAGAAAAGAAAGATTTAAAAACAAAAAAATCTTTGCCTGAAATAAAAATCCTTATAAAGTCAGATTGTGTATCAACAACCATTTTCATGCTAGTACTCCTAAAGACACTCTTGTTAATAGGAAAGCTTTTTGTAGTATTGGAAATCAGGTTTTTTGTTACCCCATGGACCGTAGGCCACCAGGCTTCTCTGTCGATGAGATTCTCCAGGCAATAATACTGAAGTGGGTTGCCATTTTCTTCTCCAGGGGATCATGCCCACCCAGGGATCGAACCCAGGCATTGCAGGCAAATTCTTTACCCACTGAGCCACCTGGGGAGCCCTTAATTGGTCCTTGCCACACATCAGTTTTGCTCTACAAGTTTGATGTGCTGAATGCAGGAAACCTTCCAAAATAAATGGATAGGAAAAAAATTCTGTCCCAGCTGTATGAGTGATTTAACTTCCTTATTCTCCCCTAGATACAGTGAAGCAGTCTACCAAAGAACTTCAAAAAATAAATGACTAATGGAAATAGTTGCCCTTTTTCCACTGCTTTCCATGAATAACTGGGTTACTAGTATGCAAGCAAATATGTGCACATGTGTGTGGTCAAATTGGACTGCCCCGGTTCTGTGGGGAAAACCTGAAGATAAGCCTGGAGGTGGAATAGATATTTGATATGATAGAGATGTCCTTCAGGATGAGAGTCTCTTAGGCATCCTCTTGCTCACTCTGCTAACCCCACAGTGCAGGAGTTCTATAGTGATACTGGATCAACAGCATTAGGTCATCTAAAAGTAGCTTATTAAGTATTTGTGCTTGACCAGCTGGAGTTACTGCAAAACCTACTGAGACCCTGGAACTCCAGCTTTATGAGTGGGTAAGTTTATGTGAAGACAACTAAGCTATGGTCATTGCTGCTTCTTGATTCAAATTGGATGTATCTCTTTTTGTAATGTAAAATCAAACTCTGCAGCAAGTAGCCAACAATCTGAACTGTCAGTTATACAGTTGTTTCTGAGTTCATATGCATTTTACTTAATTCTTTTTGTCTTGGAAGCAAAATTCTTATTACAAGTGTACTTTTGTGCATTGTGTACTTCTTTTAATAACAGATTTTAATAAACCATTTCTCTTTAAGCGTACAAACGGCTAGACGGTTCGACTGAATGCTGTAACAATCACAGCCTTACAGATGTTTGCTTTTCCTATAGAAATAATTTTAATAAGCGTTTGGTAAGTTGTCTTTGAAACAGTCTTGATTGCCTGATATAATTATATAATCATGTAGAACTGAAATGGAATCCTTGAAAACATTGCCCTTTTGGTTTATACCATTTTATTAAGATCTCTACATTTCACATGTCATATTTCATCTGAGAATCTTTAAAACATTTATAATAATAATATCTTATTTGGCCAGAGTAGAATAATTGAATCTAATTTATAGTAGATATACATGAAAGGCACTTCCTTTATTGAACTTCATTCCTAATATGTTTGGTGACATGAAAGATCCTGAAAGAATTTAACTTGGTGTTTTGCTTGTTAATGAATCATTTTTAGTATTGACTAATTGATGTTCTGTCCCTAGCACACATGTCTACCTGCCAGGAAAGCAGTTGAAGCCACCCAAGTGTGTAGAACCAATAAAGACTGTAAGAAAGGCTCAAGTTCAAGTTTCTGTATAATACCTTCTTTGGAAACTCACACGCGCTTAATAAAAGTGAAACACCCACCTCAAATTGATATGTTATATGTAGGACATCCGCTGCACCTTCACTACACAGGTGGGTTTTATTGTGGTAGACCCTCAGAATATCGCTCTGATGGCCTATGTTCTCACTGGTAGAGACTCAGTACACACCTTGCATTAATTTCATTTGTTTGATCACTTTTTAAAATTTTATTAACTTGTTCTTAAGCATTAAATGAAATTTAAGCAGTAGGAAAATAATCTGAATTTATAAAGCAAGATGAAGCTGAATCCCATGTCTACTTATGGAGAAAGACATATTTTTTCTTCACTACCATTTAAGTCCAAGTCACATAGATGACCTCTCAGATATTCTCTGAGTGTTTATTAAATTTCTCCAAGCTCCCAAATCAGTAGCAAGAGTAGCATATGCCAGAGAATGCCAGTAATCATAGTGATAATGATGATAAAGTAATTTGTGAATAACACGTGAATTTTATATGAATATAATTTCAGAATCAGACCAGCGTAAATGCTTTAACAGTGGCAACATGATTGGATTAAACATATAGCTTGTCTATATGGCTCAAGATCATACAGAAGAACTATCCAAAAAAGATCCTAATGACCCAGATAACCACAATGCTGTGATCGCTCATCTAGAGCCAGACATCCTGGAGTGCAAAGTCAAGTGACGGTGATGGAATTCCAGCCGAGCTATTTCAAATCCTAAAAGATGATGCTGTGAAAGTGCTGCACTCAATGCACCAGGAAGTTTGGAAAACTCAGCAGTGGCCAGAGGACTGGAAGAGGTCAGTTTTCATTCCAATCCCAAAGAAAGGTAATGCCAAAGGATGTTCAAACTACTGCACATTTGCACTCATCTCACACGCTAGCAAAGTAATGCTCAAAATTCTCCAAGCCAGGCTTCAACAGTACATGAACCAAGAACTTCCAGATGTTCAAGCTGGATTTAGAAAAGGCAGAGAAACCAGAGATCAAATTGCCAACATCTGTTGGATAATAGAAAAAGCAAGAGAGTTCCAGAAAAACATCTGCTTCATTGACTACGCCAAAGCCTTTGACTGTGTGGATCACAACAAACTGTGGAAAATACTTCAAGAGATAAGTAATACAAGACCACCTGACCTGCCTCCTGAGAAACGTGTATGCAGATCAAGACGCAACAATTAGAACTGGGCATGGAAAAACGGACTGGTTCCAAATGGGGAAAGGAGTAAGNCATTGACTACGCCAAAGCCTTTGACTGTGTGGATCACAACAAACTGTGGAAAATACTTCAAGAGATAAGTAATACAAGACCACCTGACCTGCCTCCTGAGAAACGTGTATGCAGATCAAGACGCAACAATTAGAACTGGGCATGGAAAAACGGACTGGTTCCAAATGGGGAAAGGAGTAAGTCAAGGCTGTATATTATCCCCCTGCTTATTTAACTTATATGCAGAGTACATCATGAGAAATGCTGGGCTGGATAAACCACAAGCTGAAATCAAGATTGCTGGGAGAAATATCAATAACCTCAGATATGCAGATGACACCACCCTTATGGCGGAAAGTGAAGAAGAACTAAAGAGCCTCTTGATGAAAGTGAAAGAGGAGAGTGAAAAAGTTGGCTTAAAGCTCAGCATTCAGAAAACTAAGATCANAAAAAAAAAAAAAAAAGATTTTTCTGTAGATAGTACTTTACCAATCTGTTATATTAGCCATAACTAATATTTAGTTTCATAAATCAAACTAAAATGAAGTTTTGATTGAATCATAAGAGTCCATAATATTAAAGACATAGGGATTTTAGGAATGATACAAGCAAAATGGCAATAGAAGAGATCCCCTGCTTGTATCCCCTTTCAAGTAACCATAATTTGACAGCCATCCACAGACTAAAGGCCCTTTGTGAGAGTGACAATGTCCAGATAGGAGATTGCCAAATCCAGGTGGAGCTCAAGACCAAGGAGGGTTGTTTTGAGAAGGCAGGTTTACATCCGGGTGTCAGGGTCGATGACCATGGTCCTGGCTACAGCTCCATAAATACTTCTGTCTCCCCTGGATTCAGTTATAGCCCTGTTTGACCTGTCATCAGCATCATTTCCAGGAGACTGAAGAGCAGTAATGCCTGCTCTTTCTTTAAGTAACAAGCTCACCGATTTTAGCCCTGCCTATCGACTCTGAAGCATCCTGTGACCCAGCTCCAAAAATTCTCAGATATGATCTGGGAGCTATCCTATTCACCCAAAGATCCTGGAGACATACCTGTTAATGCCAGTGGAGGCAGACCTGCTGATGTGTCAGACAGCACATCTTGAAGTGGCCCTGTGGCCTGGCTTCAGCCATTCCTAGCAAATTCTGGAAGTGGACCTGCCTGGTCTAGTGGGGCTCTTTCCAGGGACCCAGCAGGAGCCAAGCTATCCACAAACCTAGTATCAGTCTCACTGTTTATAGACTCTGCATACACTTGTCCCAGCAGCAGCCCTCTGAAGACGGGCCTGCAGTCAGCCCCACCTGCCAAGGAACAAGCCATGATCCACACCTACCGAAGACCCAGGCAAATGGCTGTCAACTGCAGGCCATGCTGCAGACCCAACACTAGATACGTGATCAGCTTCAGCTCATTTCACTGTAATCCCAGAGGCAAACTCTTAAGCTTAGGAAACTGATAGGACAATGTCTCTACATTCCAAAACCAGTTTGTAAAACACTCGGATATAGAAAACAGAATTGTGTTTCGAAGTGGGAAGATGGGTGGGGGAGGGAAGAATTGGGAGCTTGGGTTAACAAGTGCAAACTATAATATATAGAAATGATAAACAACAAGGTGCTACTACACATCACAGGATACATTCAATTACCTCTGAAAAACCACAATGGAAAAAAATANGAAAACAGAATTGTGTTTCGAAGTGGGAAGATGGGTGGGGGAGGGAAGAATTGGGAGCTTGGGTTAACAAGTGCAAACTATAATATATAGAAATGATAAACAACAAGGTGCTACTACACATCACAGGATACATTCAATTACCTCTGAAAAACCACAATGGAAAAAAATATTAACAATATTGATCTAGAGCTCATTTTTTTTAATATCTTATGAAAAACCTGAATGACCTTCTTGGCTAACCACATATAACTGAACATTCACTTCAGTTCAGTCATTCAGTCATGTCCGACTCTTTGTGACCCCGTGAATTGCCGCACGCCAGGCCTCCCTGTCCATCACCAACTCCCGGAGTTCACTCAGACTCACATCCACTGAGTCAGTGNCAAGGCTGTATATTGTCACCCTGCTTATTTAACTTATATGCAGAGTGCATCATGAGAAATGCTGGGCTTGAAGAAGCACAAGCTGGAATCAAGATTCCCAGGAGAAATAACAGTAACCTCAGATATGCAGATGACACCACCCTATGGCAGAAAGAGAAGAGGAACTAAGAAGCCTCCTGATGAAAGGGAAAGAAGAGAGTGAAAAAGTTACCTTAAAGCTCAACATTCAGAAAACGAAGATCATGTCATCCGGTCCCATCACTTCATGCGAAATAAATGGGGAAACAATGGAAACAGTGTCAGACTTTATTTGTTTATTTATTTATTTATTTTGGGAGTGGGGGGTCTCCAAAATCACTTCAGATGGTGACTGCTTCCATGAAATTAAAATACACTTACTCCTTGGAAGAAAAGTTATGACTAACCTAGTCAACATATTGAAAAGCAGAGACATTATTTTGCCAACAAAAGTCCGTCTAGTCAAGGATATGATTTTTCCAGTGGTCACGTATGGATGTGAGAGTTGGACTGTGAAGAAACCTGAGCACTGAAGAATTGCTGCTTTTGAACTGTGGTGTTGGAGAAGACTCTTGAGAGTCCCTTGGGCTGCAAGGATATCCCACCAGTCTATTCTAAAGGAGATCAGCCCTGGGATTTCTTTGGAAGGAATGATGCCAAAGCTGAAACTGCAGTACTTTGGCCACCTCATGTGAAGCGTTAAGTCACTGGAAAAGACTCTGATGCTGAGAGGAATTGGGGGCAGGAGGAGAAGGGAACCACAGAGAATATGATGGCTGGATGGCGTCACTGAGTCTATGGATGTGAGTCTGAGTGAATTCCAGGAGTTAGTGCTGGACAGGGAGGCCTGGTGTTCATGCTGTGATTCATGGGGTGGCAAAGAGTCCAACACGACTGAGTAACTGAACTGAACTGAACCATTATCTTCATTACCTCCACCATAGTTTGGCTTCAAGTCAAACCACTAAGAAGAAACATAGCCCTGTCCATCAGCACAAACGTATTAAAGATTTACTGAGTATGGATCTACCCAACAGAACAAGACCCATTTTCCCCTACACTCAGTCAGGAAGCTTCAGAAGCCACTTATCCTTATCTATCAGAGGATAGACAGACTGAAAACTACAACCACAGAAACTAATCAAATTGATCACATGGACCACAGCCTTGTCTAACTCAATGAGACTATGATCCATGTCATGTAGGGTCAACCAAGAAGGACAGGTCATGATGGAGATTACTAAGGATGTAAGTAAAGTCTGATGCTGCAAAGAACAATATTGTATAGGAAACTTTAATATTAGGTCCATGAATCAAGGCAAACTGGAAATGGTCAAACAGGAGATGGTAAGAGTGAACATCTACATTCTAGGAATCAGTGAACTAAAATGGACTGGATTGGGTGAATTTAACTCAGATAACCATTATATCTACTACTATGGACAGGAACTCCCTAGAAAAAACGGAGTAGTCCTCTTAGTAAACAAAAAGAGTCTGAAATGGAGTTCTTGGATGCAATCTCAAAAATGACAGAATGATCTCTGTTCATTTCCAAAGCAAACCATTCAATATCACAGTAATCCAAGTCTATGCCCCCAATCACTAATGCTAAAGAAGAGAAGTTGAATGGTTCCATGAAGAGCTACAAGAATTTTTAGAACTAACACCAAAAAAAGATGTCCTTTTCTATCCTAAGGGACTGGAATGCAAAAGTAGAAAGTCAAGAGATAGACGAACAGCTCATGTTTGGCCTTGGAGTACAAAACGAAGCAGGGAAAAGGTTAACAGAGTTTTGCCAAAAGAATGCACTGGTCATAGTAAACATCCTCTTCCAACAGCATAAGAGAAGACATATGGACATCATCAGATGGTCAATAACAAAGTCAGACTGATTATATTCTTTATAGGCAAAGATGGATAAGCTCTATACAGTCAGCAAAACAAGACCAGGAGCTGACTCAAATCATTAACTCCTTATTACCAAATACAGACTTAATTGAAAGAAGTAGGGAAAACTGTAGACCATTCAGGTATGACCTAAATTAAATCTCTTATGATTATACAGTGGAAGTGAAAAATAGGTTAAAAGGATTAAAACTGATAAGCTAAGTGCCTGAAGAACTATGGACAGAGGTTCGTGACATTGTACAGGAGACAGTGATAAAGACTATCCCCAACAAAAAGACAGTGTGCGGTCAATTCATTTTCAGATAGTTCCTTGATCTGGCTTATACTTCTCAAGATCTATAAGCCCTTTCCAATATAGTCGGTGTCAACTACAGGGTTTTAATCTATTGCACCTGTCATTGCCAGTGCAGTTCCCTCTGTTTTAGCTTCTTCTGTTTGCTGGTCTCTTCAGTGTCTAATTTCCACTCTGACCCAAGGGGACATACACTTGCTCAGTCGTGCTGTGGGGAGGGAGGAAAACTGGAAACAAATATCACTGGCATCTGTGGGGAGTGCTCTCAGTGTTTCAGCTGCACTAGGTTTGCTCCCTGCTCATGGTGTGTGTGTTTTCCCAGTATACACTGCTCAGGCTCTAGGTTGCTATTCCGGGAACTGTCTGAGGTGGGCCCTGGGTTGCATGCACTTCCAAGGTCTAGGCCACTCAGGTTCAGGTACTCGAGTACTCCACAAAGGCGCAGACTTGGTTGGGCCTAGTTTTGTGCCCTTCCCAGGTCTGAGCCGCTCAGATGACCAGGTGTATGGTGAGCGTGGTAGCTGCAACATATCGCCTCTCCCATCCCTGCCGATAGGTTTTCTAGGTCCACAATCAGTGCACCTTCTCAGGTGGATGTGGACCATCCAGAATCCTAAGAATTCTTGGTTAGCAATGAAGCCTGCTTGCAGTTTGGTAGATGAGGCCTCACTGGGGTATTGCCCCCTTCCAGCTCTGGCTGCCCTCACCTGCCTGTCTCCAGTGGGGGATGGGCCAGTCCTCAGCCAGCTAGCTCTGGTCAGTCCTTTGTTCTGTGAGTGAGTCTGGCAGTGTTTTAGTTTAGGGCTTTTCGCAGGGTAGCTACCCCATGGTCTGGTTTGCTATCTCAAGTTACTTCCCTCAGATTGCCCTCAGAGCATTCAGGCCCTGTCCTTATACTAAGCAATGCAGCCCAAGCCTCCCTGCCCAGCCCCCGCTTGTTAATGGTGGATGCAGGTGTCTGCACTGCTTCTCCACTGAGAGTTACCATTGGGCATGTAATGTATAGGTTTTAATTATTTATTTATTTTTCCTCCCCATTGTGTTGCCCTCTGAGGTTCCGAGGCTTGCCACAGACTCACCAGTGGGAGTGTTTCTTGGTATTTGGAAACTTCTCTCTTTTTTAAGACTCCCTTCCTGGGACTGATCTCTATCCCTACCTCTTTTGTCTCTCTTTTTATCTTTTATATTTTTTCCTACCTCCTTTCGAAGACAATGGGCTGCTTTTCTAGGTGCCTGATGTCCTCTGCCGGCATTCAGAAGTTGTTTTGTGGAATTCCCTCAGCGTTCAAATGTTCTTCTGATGAATTTGTAGGGGAGAAAGTGGTCTCTCTGTCTTATTCCTCTGCCATTTTAGGACTGCCCCTATCTCCAAGAAAATGAAATGCAAAAGGCAAAATGGTTTTTTGAGGAGACCTTATAAATAACTGCGAAAAGAAGAGAAACTAAAGGCAAAGGAGTAAAGGAAAGATATACCCATCTGAATGTAGAGTTCCAATGAATAGCAAGGAGAGATAAGAAAGCCTTCTTCAGTGATCAATGCAAAAACATAGAGGGAAACAATAGAATTGGAAAGACTAGAGATCTCTTCAAGAAAATAAGAGATACCAAGGGAATATTTCTTGTAAAGATGGGCTTAATAAAAGACAGAAATGGTATGGACCTAACAGAAGCAGAATATATTAAGAAGAGGTGGCAAGAATATACAGAAGAAATATACAAAAAAAGACCTTCATGACCCAGATAACCACAGTGGTGTGATTACTCATGTAGAGCCAGACATCCTGGAGTGGAAAGTCAAGTGAGCCTTAGGAAACATCACTACAAACACAGCTAGTGGAGGTGATGGAATTCCAGTTAACTATTTGAAATCCTAAAAGATGATGCTATAAAAGTGCTGCACTCAATATGCCAGCAAATGTGGAAAACTCAACATTGGCCACAAGACTGGAAAAGGTCAGTTTTCATTCCAATCCCAAAGAAAGGCATTGCTAAAAATTGCTCAAACCACCACACAATTGCACTCATCTCACAGGCTAGCAAAGTAATGCTCAAAATTCTCCAAGTCAGGCTTTAACAGTACATGAACTGTGAACTTCCACATGTTCAACCTAGATTTAGAAAAGGCAGAGGAACCAGAGATCAAATTGCTTATACCCACTGGATCATTGAAAAAGCAAGTGAGTACCAGGAAAATTGCTACTTCTGCTTTATTGACAATGCCAAAAAGCCTTTGACTGTGTGGATCATAATAAACTATGGAAAATTATTCAGGAGATGGGAATACCAGACCATCTGACCTGCCTCCCAAGAAATCTGTATACAGGTTAAGAAGCAACAGTTTGAACTGGACATAAAACAACAGACTGGTTCCAAATAGGGAAAGGAGTATGTAAAGATATTTTGTCAAGGTGTATTGTCACCCTGACTATTTAACTTATATCCTGAATACATCATGGGAAATGCCAGACTGGATGAAGCACAAGGTGGAATCAAGATTGCTGGGAGAAATACCAATAACCTCACATAAGCAGATGACACCACTCTTATGGCAGAAAGCGAAGAAGAACTAAAGAGCCTCTTGATGAAAGTGAAAGAGCAGAATGAAAAAGTTGGTTTAAAACTCAACATTCAGAAAACTAAGATCATGGCATTTGGTCCCATCACTTTTTGGCAACTTGATGGGAAAACAATGGAAACAGTGAGAGACTTTTTTTGGGGTCTCCAAAATTATTGCAGATGGTGACTACACCCATAAAGTTAAAAGATGCTTGCTCCTTGGAAGAAAAGCTATGACTCACCTAGACAGCATATTAAAAAAAAAGAGACATTACTTTGCCAGCAAAGGTCCACCTAGTCAAAGCTATGGTTTTTCCAGTAGTCATATATGGATGTGAGTGTTGGACTATAAAGGAAGTTAAGTGCTAAAGAATTAATGGTTTTGAACTGTGGTGTTGGAGAGAAGAGTCGAGTCTTTTGGACTGTAAGGAGATCAAGTCAGTCCATCCTAAGGGAAATCAGTCCTGAATATTCATTTCAAAAGACTAATGCTAATGCTGAAAATCCATGTTTTTGTCCTGCTGATGTGAAGAACTGACTCATTGGAAAAGATTCTAATGTTGAGGAAGACTGAAGGCAGGAGGAGAAGGGGATCACAGAGGATAAGATGGTTGGATGGCATCACCTAATCGATGGACATGAGTTTGAGAATTTCTTGAAATTGGTGGTGGACAGGGAAGTCTAGCGTGCTGCAGTCCATGGGGTCACAAAAAGTTGGACATGACTGAGCAATTGAACTGAACTGAACTGAAGAACAAAAAAGTATATGTGATTTTGGTGGCAGCCAATAACATGTTGACTTACTATAAAAATTATAAACATTACTTATTTTAAAGATTTGTGCATTTGAATAATTCCCATCAAGTTCTGATTATTCATGCTAAGATGATATACTATTAGTTAGTGAGCAGAATTGCAGGAATCATGTTGACACAAAGAGTCTTATCATATGTTGGTTAATTATTTATATAGCTTGCTCTATGAATAACTTTTCTGTAACCTTCACTAACTTTTAAACTGGGCATTTGTAATTTTCTCACTAATTTGTAGACCACCATTTTATACTTTGGATTAAAGATTCTATTCATTCAATCTACCTCTTCTCTTTGTTTATAGTCTTTTCTGTTATTCATATTTACAAATTTTATTTTTAACAGAGTTAAATCTACCTTATCTGAAAAACCCTTGTCCATCTATGGCCCCATTCTTTGTTCTTTCTGTGATCTTGCCATGCCTGAGGTAGGGATTTGAGGTCAGCTATTACTTATGACTGCCAGTGTATAGTTAAAAGCTCTATGATGCCTATACATCCAACCTCATTATTTTTGCCTCCTATCATCCATCCCCTGCTCTACTGAAACCTGGCTCACTTACACATTCAGATGAAGATGATATGAGGAAGAGTTGTCCAACACAGTGATTAAGAAAATGGAAGTGGATGTTCTAGATGGTTCAGGGAAATCAGTGTACGAAAATGTGATTATGTGATTATTGTGGTACAGCCAGAATCTTATAAAAGTGAATAGACTGTATTATTTCTCTATAAATGTCCTGATTTTTTTCATCACTGACATGTTTCCAAAACCCAAGAGTATGTTTGTCAGTAGAGACAGAATCTATCAAATCATGCTGATTTTAAAAGTCTGGACAGGAAATTTCCCTGGTGGTCCAGTGGCTAAGAATCTGTGCTCCCAATGAAGGGGGCCCAGGTTCAATATCTGGTTAGGGAACTGGCCCCATATGCTTCTGAATACACATTTTTGTTTTTTATTTTTAAGAATCTAGGCAGTATTATAGGAAAGATGTTTAATCTAACTAGAAATCAGGAAAAAGTCCATTTAAAACAAGATGGCATTTTTAAACTCAAATTGGGAGAGGGAATCCTAAAGAAGGAGTGTTGTAGAAGGACAGCAAAACAGTTATCTACATATAGTATTGGTATGGTTGTAAAATCCAGGGAAATTTGTGAAGTATTTCAATATTTTATAGATCCAGCAGTTCCACTTCTATAAATCTTTCCTAGAGAAATCTATATCAGTTAGCAAAGATATATGTACAAAAAATCTTTTCTACTGCATTGTTAGCAATGACAAAATATTAGAGGGAATCCAAATTCTCAACAATACAAATGGTTAAGCAAGTGACAGTGGAGCCTTATTCTAAAATACTCAGCTTCAGAATGAGTTCAGTTCAGTTCAGTCGCTCAGTTGTGTCTGACTCTCTGTGATGCCATGAATGGCAGCATGCCAGGCCTCCCTGTCCATCACCAACTCCCGGAGTTCACTGAGACTCACGTCCAACGAGTCAGTGACACCATCCAGCCATCTCATCCTCTGTCGTCCCATTCTCCTCCTGCGCCCAATTCCTCCCAGCATCAGAGTCTTTTCCAATGAGTCAAGTTTTTGCATGAGGTGGCCAAAACACTAGAGTTTCAGCTTGAGCATCATTCCTTCCAAAGAAATCCCAGGGTTGATCTCCTTCAGAATGGACTGATTGGATCTCCTTGCAGTCCAAGGGACTCAAGAGTCTTCTCCAACACCACATTTCAAAAGCATCAGTTCTTCGGCGCTCAGCCTTCTTCACAGTCCAACTCTCACATCCATACATGACCACTGGGAAAACCATTGCCTTGACTAGACAGACCTTAGTTGGCAAAGTAATGTCTCTGCTTTTGAATATGCTATCTAGGTTGCTCATAACTTTTCTTCCAAGGAGTAAGAGTCTTTTAATTTCATGGCTACAATCAACATCTGCACTGATTTTGGAGCCCCCCAAAATAAAGTCTGACACTGTTTCCACTGTTTCCCCATTTATTTCCCATGAAGTGATGGGACTGGATGCCATGATCTTTGTTTTCTGAATGTTGAGCTTTAAGCCAACTTTTTCACTCTCCTCCTTCATTTTCATCAAGAGGCTTTTTAGTTCCTCTTCACTTTCTGCCATAAGGGTGGTGTCATCTGCATATCTGAGGTTATTGATATTTCTCCTGGCAATCTTGATTCCAGCTTGTGCTTCTTCCAGCCCAGCGTTTCTCATGATGTACTCTGCATATAAGTTAAATAAGCAGGGTGACAATATACAGCCTTGACGTACTCCTTTTCCTATTTGGAACCAGTCTGTTGTTCCATGTCCAGTTCTAACTGTTGCTTCCTGACCTGCATANATCTGAGGTTATTGATGTTTCTCCTGGCAATCTTGATTCCAGCTTGTGCTTCTTCCAGCCCAGCGTTTCTCATGATGTACTCTGCATATAAGTTAAATAAGCAGGGTGACAATATACAGCCTCGACGTACTCCTTTTCCTATTTGGAAACAATCTGTTGTTCCATGTCCAGTTCTAACTGTTGCTTCCTGACCTGCATACAGATTTCTCAAGAGGCAGGTCAGTTTGATGTAAAATCTATTAATTTCTTGATTCATTGTTTGTATTTTGTGAGTCTTACTTACAAAGTTCTGTCCTGTCCCAAAGTCATAGCAATATCCTATACTTCCTTCTCTGTGCTTTAGAGCAGTACTTTCACAATGTTATCTTTAATTTCTAGAATATATGATTTGTTTTTTCTTTTATTTCTCTTTTTTTTTTCAACAAGTTGCAACAAATGTTATATTTCAATAGAAAGGTTACATAACAATTTCTTCATATGTACACATATGTGATCTATTTGAATAGGCTATCAAATATACCATGTTAATTAGTACTGTCATTTTTCCCCCCTGGTCTTTTCCTCTTTTACATATAGAAGCAGTGTCCCTCCAAACCCACCTCACCCCAAGGTAATATGTGTTAATAACCTACATCACACCCATCCATGTTTTTTTCCATGTTCATGTATGTACGTGGAGATGGATACATATATGTATATATGTTCATATATATCTACATGTTTGTACATACCCAAGGCAGCGATTATTTTACAGAAGTGATAACATCATATACAGTTTTCAGCTCTTTGCTGTTCTCTCACATTACTTCCTAGTAGAGCATCCCTCGTCAACTAGTTATGCTCTCATTCATTATTCCAAATGGCTGTGTAATATACAGAGTGTTCTATTTGTCTGCCTCTCTGAACAATATTGAATTAAACCCACTCATACAGACATCATGACACACCGGTGGTTTACAGACAGAAGACAGATCCTAAGGAGTGGGACTATCAGATCAAAGGGTGCAATATTTTGACTTTTAATAAAGCACTAACAAATTGTTTTTTTTTTTTAAAGAAGACTGTTCACATTTCTACCTGCAACCTATTAGTACCCTTTTCCCTGCATCTCCCAGAGTTTAACATGTCTGCTAACGAGCTGCCCACAATAAGGCAAAAAACAGGCGATTTCACTGTTTCTCACTCTGGTCCTCTTCTTGGCATCTTGGGGAGAGGAATATAGGGCACCCAGGTCAGAATATATGGTTTGAAGTAGGAAATCCAAGTTTATTTTTCTGTATAAAATGAACTGTCTTTAAAATAGATGTAACAGTATTTTCTTTATAAGATGTTAAATAAAACAGTTTACATAAAGTTCTGCATATAGTGCCTAACATGCTCAAGTTACTGCTATGTACGTAAACTACTTTCAGAATGCAGAATTATTACATAAATTTGCCCTCATATCTCAGTCCACACTGGCATTAGATCTTGCCTCCTTTTGATCTGCCATTTTGGTTTCCAGTGCCTTCGAGCTAGCTCTGGTTGTCCAGAGTATATCCTCAGGACTTGACCCTTTTAAACATTTCTTCCCCCAATCAAAATGGACCTAATATCATATTGAAGATGTTAACTAAGGATTTTGTTCACTGAAACTATTTAAAATAACCTGTGTTCATGGGTATATTCATATGATGATAGTAACACGGACATTTAAATCTGGTCTTTCCCAAACTATCTTAACTCAAAAGAAGGCACTATGATGGACCGATACAAGAGAGAATTCGAGATAGAATAGACTTTGAGGACTAAATCAGATAATATAAAGCTGTACAAAGTCTGGGATATTGCATTTCAAAATAAACTTTTTTTTGAACAAGTTGATTTACACTTTTTTGGTTAGAAAAGATGCCAAACTACTTTTTAAATTTTATTTTTAAATTGGAGTATCATTCCTTTCACAGTGATTTGTAAACTTCTTTTTTTTAATATCTGTTTTTTTGTAGAAATTTTTATCCACATCCTTTGCCCATATTTCCCTGCAGTGATTATCACCTTCTTATTGCTTCTCATCATTCAAGACTC
>SJYA01003345.1:1132187-1164894 GCA_006410615.1 Neotragus moschatus | reverse complement strand
TAAGCATCTATTAGAGTAGCATATTTACAAAAGTCACTCTAAAATCTGGCAAATTAAAAAACCAACGACAATGATCTTAGAAGCATCTTTCAGCTAGGACATAGTAACGTCACTTGCTTACTGTCAATATCTTAGCATTTTCTTTGACTTATTTTTTGTAGATAAAGATTAATTGCTAATGGGATCCTTTTCATCCAAAGAGCTGAACGTTCCAGTCTAAAATAAGCACACTTGCTTATTTTTTGTCTGAGAACTGTGATTCTGGAAGCTGTAGAAAGTTACAAAAATGGTAATATCTTGCTAAGCTTGTTTTGTGGCCTAAGAGCTTAGCTTAGTCACTGAAAGGATGGACACATCAAAATATGGCTGGAATAGAAATGTAGGTTAAATTCCATTTGCAACCAGGAACCTGCTAACCTGCTGCCAGTCTTCAGGGAAGGTACAATGGCCATTATAAGGAATGTTTCATATAGGTAAGATCATTTTTAAAGTGACTTAAAAGCAAGAGTTCTCAAACAAATGAAATGGAATATCGATTTTGAGTAATATGCAGAAGGCTCTAAACGTTTTCGAAATTCCAAATTTGATATTCAGAGCCTGCTAGGGATGTTTTTAATGCCTTCTCTCCTTAGCTAAAGCAAAACCTTGTACCCAGAAGGAAAGATGCAAATTAAAGAAAAGGTAGTTAGAGCAAGTTAGCCTCTTTAGAATTCAGGCTGCCTTCTTCCCGAAGTTTACAATTCACCTGCTGTTTACTCTTTGCCAGTTCCCTAGGCCTCACCTATTCCTCTCAAAATACAGAAAAGAACCAGTACATTGGAAATGAAATTGACCTGCACTTAATCTATGCCTTTGTGTTGTAGATTTTCTACCCCCATCTTCTTCAGCACCATTGTTTGAAATGAAAACTTTAGGAAGAAGTTTCTCATCGAAATGAAGAAAAAATAAAACAGGAGGTACTTGGTAATTGGGCTAAAGAGAAATTTTGCAAATCCTCCATAGATATTAGTAACTATAACTTCTCTGTTTACATCTGTCTGGATATATCTACACATACACATATATAGATATATAGTAAATTAATTTGTTAACCCATTCATCTGGAGCGCCTTCTCTGGGAGAAGCAATAAGCCGCTAACTTAAAGATTTTACATTCAGGAACCTTTATCCTCTAAAAAGACTTTCTTCCTAAGAAAAAGGACACATAAACTTGTTGCCAAACTTAGAAGTATGTTTCATAATAGGCATTTTAAGACTACATATATAGTAAATGTGTGATGTTTTCCTATCTCTCAATGGTATTGTCAAACTTAATTTGTAAGAGCTCTATTTAGTTGGTTTGAAGCCAAGAACTTGAAAGGATTGGGCAGTAACAGAAACTAACCCAAATGCTTTTCAAGTTCAAGTAATCTGGGATAATCTCTAGTAAATAAAAGTAGTTTAAGTTCATTGGTTTAGTTAACATATGTCTTTAAAGTTATCAACACTGAATATAATGTAGACAACCAACTTTTGTTCTACCTGGTCTTATTAGTCAAATAACTTCATGTTATCTGTTATGGAATTTGTCAACAAAAATAACTTGGAATAATGGCTGATTTTTGTCTAATGTCCCGTGAAGTTTTGGTAGGTAATCTAAACATAGTCGGGAGTGTTATCCGAAAAACTGGATTTGCTTCTTGGTTAGTGTCAAGTCAAAAGATATAACCAAGCCAAAGAGCAGAGAAAGGATTTATTACTTGCAGTAAGTAAGGATACAGGCATATTCATGAAGGGGCTTGAGTCAAGGAGAATTCAGCATAGAACTGGGACAGAAGACAGAGTCCAAGCTTTATAGGTGGTTGAAGTCACGAGGGTCAGTAAAGGTCAATTATCATCATCCCTTTGGTTCAATTTGATCTAGAGTTTGAGTGCTTCAGGACAGTCTTTACCATTGAAGCAGAACTAGGAGTCTTCACAATCAATTTCTTATCTTTGCTATTTTCATTTCTCTTCTCTGGTGACAGTTTATTCTTCTGTTCTCTTAAGATCATTGTTACTGAGACCTGTTCAAGAACAAGCACTGGCTGGGGATGACTTCAGCAAAAATGGCTTCTCTTTTGTCAAGAAAGCCATGCCTGGTTTTCTTTCTCTGTGGACTCCATACCCTATCTGCTTAGAGGAGTAAATGATTTAGATAAATGTAAGTAGGATAAGTTTATAGTTAAACTTTTTAGAAACAATAATATTTTCAGTTCAGTTCAGTTCAGTTGCTCAGTCATGTCCAACTCTTTGCAACCCCATGAACTGCAGCACACCAGGCCTCTCTGTCCATCACCAACTCCCAGAGTCCACCCAAACCCACATCCATTGAGTCAGTGATGCCACCCAGCCATCTCATCCTCTGTTGTCCCCTTCTCCTCCTGCCCTCAATCTTTCCCAGCATCAGGGTCTTTTCAAATGAGTCAGCTCTTCACATCAGGTGGCCAAAGTATTTGAGTTTCAGCTTCAAAATCTGTCCTACCAATGAACACCCAGGACTGATCTTCAAGATGGACTGATTGGATTTCCTTGCAGTCCAAGGGACTCTCAAGAGTCTTCTCCAACACCACAATTCAAGAGCATCAATTCTTCAGCACTCAGCTTTCTTTATAGTCCCAACTCTCACATCCATCATGACCACTGGAAAAACCATAGCCTTGACTAGACAGACCTTTGTTGAGAAAGTAATGTCTGCTTTTTAATATGCGTGGGTCATAACTTTCCTTCCAAGGAGTAAGCGTCTTTTAATTTCATGGCTGCGATCACCATCTACAGTGATTTTGGAGCCCAGAAAAATAAAGTCAGCCACTGTTTCCCCATCTATTTGCCATGAAGTGATGGGACCAGATGCCATGATCTTAGTTTTCTGAATGTTGAGCTTTAAGCCAACTTTTTCATTCTCCTCTTTCACTTTCTTCAAGAGGCTTTTTAGTTCCTCTTCACTTTCTGCCATGAGGGTGCTGTCATCTGCATATCTGAGGTTATTGATATTCCTCCCTCCCGGCGATCTTGATTCCAGCTTGTGGTTCCTCCAGCCCAGCGTTTCTCATGATGTACTTAAAAATAACTTCCAAAATCTTTTTGGTAACTTGAACCTTTTGCATTGTGTTAAATTAACTGATAGAAGTTTATTAATTATCTAGATTATTTCCAAATAAAATAATGAAACGTTAATTATTGAACGTAAGCTTTCTGTTGCTGAAAAACTAAAGATCAAAATTGAATCTCTTTGTAAACATATTTGGTGCCAAGCTGAGAAATTTTCTATGAGACAGCATATGTTTCAAGAAATTATAATAAGTGTTTATGTAAGTTTGCCTATCTTCAGAATGCTAACATAAAGGATAGTTCATAATTGCTTACTTATTTTTTGGTAGAAATTAAGGTTTCTAAGGGTTAAGAATTCTAATTATTATACATAATGAAACTATTAGAAATAATAAAGGAAACAACTCTTTATGCAAGGAAAGTACTGTGTGTTTTTGGTTATAAAAAAGTATGAGGAATAATTTTGTTAAGGGAAATGAGAATTTTGTTTAAACTAGAGCTTCTGGTTATGAAGGACAAACTACATGTATGCAAAATGTTGAAGAGAGGAAAGGAGAAAATTTCGCCTTCTGTAATCAAGCTGGCTAAAACAATAAATATGCTAAAAGTAAGATTTAGTATCAATAGTATATAAAACTAAAACCAGGCTTTCTGTCATCTGCTAAAAGGACAAAGTGTTATTGGACAATTGGTGTGCTCTTGATATGAAATTGTAAAAAAAAAGATTTTTGTTACTTTTTCAGTGATCTGCCTGGAAAACAAAAATTCTATTTTATCAGAATAATTTGCTGTTTCCTATGTTCATTAGCTTTTTGATTATTTATGAAAACTATGTCCTAAGTTTTGCTAATAGATAATTAAGTATTAAGTTTCATAATGATCTGTGATCCTATTAAGGCAAGTGTTCTAAAACTATTTTTAAAATATTTTTTATAAACTTCCCCAAATCAAATTCCAAATGAAGTCTTTTGACCACAAACCAACTTTGAAATTTTCCAGAGGTCCCTTAGGACATTCCGAAATTTTGTTAAACTCCTAAGTCGGCTTCAGTCATGTCCAACTCTTTGCAACCCCATGGACGGTAGCTTGTGAGGCTCCTCTGTCCATGGGATTCTCCAGGCAAGAATAGTGGAATGGGCTGCCATTTCCTTCTCCAGGATATCTTCCCAACCCAGGGATCGAACCCACATCTCTTACATCTCCTACATTGGCAGGAGGGTTCTTTACCACTAGTGCCAACTAATTAGGCTTATTTGATATATTAAACTACATGGGAAGCATTGTCAAGTAAGAAGTAGTACTGAGCTTTCTTTATGTTATATAGGGATAGCAGTGTTCTAGAAATTTTGTGAGATTCCTAGAAATCTGATATATCCTGGTATAAAGTAACTTTTAATCCTAGTCATTATCTTAAAATGTTATATGATGTCCTCTGTGACCCCAATCAGAAATGGACAAGTAAGTGATCTTATTGCTATTCTCTTACCTCCTGAAATTGCTGCTGTCAAAATTGAGGCTCATACTAAAAAGACTGAACCTCATTACCAGAGCATTGCGATAACTGACTTTTATGCAAAGGTAGCAGCAACAAAATCTAAAAAGATTTTGGCACATGTGGATGTAGTTCAATCTCCTTCTGCAAAAAATGATCCCTCATTGCCATATTTTTGTCATTCTGGTCTCCTCATAATGGCAGGAGTCTGCTCCTGAATCAGAGAAACTAATATGAGTAAACAATAGCTGTGAATTAAACAAACAGTCAGGGTTATGGGAAAACAAAGACAGCCGCTTGCTTCCTCCTGGCTCCCTGGCAAACCAGATATTTTGGTTTTTGCATTCTTTCACCCACCATAGAGCATGTAAGAGAAACTATTTTCGTACCTACAAGCCTCAGACCTCCTCCCACTAGACCTTTTAAACACCTGCAAGGGGCCTTTTTTCAACTGTCACTTACTGTGGGTTACCAACATGTTTTTGTTATTGTATGTATGTTTTCTGGATGGTTGAAGCTTCTCACTTGCTGTTAGGGTAATGCTCTGACAGTGGCAAAGAAACTACTAGAAAATGTGTTTATCACTCGGAGTATACCTTCCACAGTCTCCAGTGATAAAGGCACTGGGCAAATCATATAGGCCATAACAAAACTTAGCAAGCTTCTTGGAATTATCCCTTTCCCTATCACTTGAAATTATCAGGCAAAGTTGACAGAACTAATGGAAAAGCTGGATTCAAGCAGAATAAGAATTAATAACATGAAACTTAACTGATGAGGATAGTTATAATTTTTATGACTATTAAAATATTGCTGGTCCTGCAATGTTTTTTCCAGGTTTAAAGATCTATTTTCTCTTAAGCTACTCAACAAATAGGTAAGATATACTTTTCTAAGCAAATATGAAATACTTTTGTTTTCTCCCTACCCAGTCCCTCCAGAATTCAGAAACTCTCAAAGAGTATTCTTATTTTCATACAAAATGACACAATAGTGCACAATTGGAAACACTACCTACACTTTGACTATAATGATATTACAGGTAAAGCGTGAGACTTCTTACAAAAAATTCCAGCACAGCCATCTTAAAAAGAACTTAAACATCAGTCACTTTTCTTGTTCACTTTACTTACATAAATAATCAGGCAAAGTTTATTACAAGCAGGTTAGTTTTACTGTGATGATCTTTGGGGAAAAAAATGGGGGTAATTGTAGGAAGAAAAATCATGTTTATACCTATGTAGAAATTAGATTTCAGTCCTGTTAGTTGTCTTTGAGATTTTGTTATATATGTAAACTGAACTGGATCCTGAATTCCTCTGATCTCCTCAAATATCTGGCTACAACTCACCAAACTAGCTTTTCCAGTTTTCTCTTGCCCTTCTAATTTAGAATCACTAAGAACAAAGACTGCCCTTGAATCTGCTTGGAAGGGCCTATATCATATCTGCTTCACTACTCAAATGGCAGTCAAACTTCAGGGACTTGAGCCTTGGACACATCTCATAGCTGAAGAAGACCCTACCTGATAGCCGGTCCTCTGCAAACGTTGGAGACCTCCAAGTGAGATCTATGAGGCTGAGAAGTAGCTGATACTGATGTGGACTGCTTCTTCCCAAGATGCCAGATGAAGACTTCATGCTTTAACTAAACATGAAAGTGTTCTTCTCTTTCTTCCCTTTACTCTGGCATTGGCCTGGAAAGATAATGCCCTCATCTGTATCTCCCAGGTCATTGTTAAGGGGAGAGTGAACCTCTGGAATTTGGAACGACTTTTTATTTCAGGCTAGGAGACTCTTTTCCCATATGAGTTAAAAACCTGAGTGACCTCTGAATCTAACAGCTAAATGCAGAAGTCCCTGGGAATGAATCCATTAAGGGTATTTTCTTAACAGGAATGGTTTTTGCCCACAAGTCTCATCTTGGTCTGTGATAGTTATCATCCTTGGGCCTATGACTACCTGAATGGTTGTACACAGCTGGGCTATGCCTCTGGGTTATCTAACTGTGCCTTTGTCCTAGCTAAAAAGGACCTACCTTTAACTCTTAAAAGTATTGTAGAATTCACTGCTAAAACACTGGCTGTCCAACAAATTCCTTAGGTTCACTGTCCAAGATTATTTTTGATAATAGAAAAACCCTTGATTATCTTTTAGCTAAGCAAGGAGGTGTCTGTGCTGTGGCCAGTATTGTTATTCCCAAACTGAGTTCACCTCTTGGTGGGTGTCGTCCAAAAACAAACAAAGATCCAGGAGAAGGAGGTGATGCCGAAAACTCAGCCTCTGTGCACCAAGGCCAAATCAAATCTTGGAGACGAGGTTTTGGATGAAGTAGAAAAGAATGGCTTCCTTGCTTTGCCAGGCAAAGAGGGTCACAGTGGGCTAATGCCCTCAAAACTGTGTCCCAGGGAGTTCCCTGGCAGTCCAGTGGTTAGGACTTGGCGCTTTCACCGCTGTGGGCCCGGTCCAGTCCCCTGTCAGGGGAACTGTAATCAAACAAGCTGGGCAGCATGACCAAACGGAAAAAAAATTAAAACCAAAACTGTGTCCTAACAAGGCAGGGTTTGGTGAGGAATTTTATAGCCATGGTTCAAGGCAGGATTGCTGGTAAGGAGCAGTGTGTGTGCAGAGCCTTCATTCCTCACTCCGGCTGCAGGTAGTCTCCTGGTGTGCATCTGCGCACCCTATTCTCCAGATGGGCAGTGCTTCACCATGAGATTTCTAGCAGGTTTTCATTCTGTAGAAAAGCTCGAATATATTGTTCTGTGTATCCCTTGAGGTGCCAGCGGGACCCTGCCCCCAGGCTACACTGCTGGCTCTTGACTGCTCCTCCCCTGTCTCTGCATTCCCTCACTTACCCAATTAGCAACTGTGTGACCCCACCCTTCGGCCTCAGGTCCAGGCTGCTGAAGTCTATTCCGTACAAATAAGAAATGCGGCCAACAGAAAAGGCTTCCCTGGCCAGGAGCCCTACCAGGTCCTGTTCAGTTTTAGAAGGAGTTGTTACTTGCACCAAATAAGCAGAACCCTGGGGATCTTTTCCAAAGCAGAGTCTCCACAAACACCACAACTGAAGACGTTTAAAGCTAAGGGTACGTGCATACTCATGAAGTGGCTTGAGCAGAGGAAAATTCAGCATAACAGTAGAGCAAAGGTTGACAGTCAAAGCTTTAGTTGACTGACATTCTGAGGGTCACAAAATGTCACATCTTCATTCCATCCTCCACCTGGCTGAGGGCCTTTGTTCCCACAGAACTCGAAGATATGTATCAGGCTGTTATGTATATCCCTTAAGGCAAAACGAGTACTCTGTTTTATCTCTGAACTATTTTTTTTTTGGCTGCACCAGGTCTGGGTCTTAGTTACAGCACTTGAGATTTTCTATCTTTGTTATGGCATGTAGGGTCTTTAGTTACGGCATGAGGGATCTTTAATTGCAGCTTGCAAGCTCTTATTTGAGGTATGTGGGATCTAGTTTCCTGACCAGAGACCGAACCCAGGCTTCCTGTATTGGGAGCTTGAATCTTAGCCACTGGACCACCAGGGAAGTCCATGAACTATTGTTTCTTGACTATTTCTCCTTTGTTCCTGCATTCCCTTACTTTCCCTTAAGATCATTAATTACTGAGGTCTGTTCAAGGGCAAGCTTTGTAGCCAGGCTTAGATCACAAAATGGCTTAGACCAAAAATGGCTTCTCTTATGTCAAGAAAGTTGTCTCTTTCTCTGGGGACTGCCTACCCTATCTACATGTACCTTGTCCACTTTAAACAAATAAAATGCACAGTCTGTAAGTTGAGAATTAAGTTTTATTCCATGGATTTTCTGAACTTAAACCCGGAAAACAGCCTCTCAGCACCGAAGGACTGCTCTGAAGAGATTAAGGGAGCAGCCAGAATATATAGGAGTTTTTGCAACAAAAAAAACAGGTAGTCAGAATATCAAAAGATTGTTATTAGAGAAAACTAGACATCCCAAGTTAACAAATTTAGCACTTTTCTATGTAGGGGAAGACGAATGAGTCTGGGATCTTTGAAATCATTCCTTTGGTATACAGCTTAACTATCTAGGGCCAATATCTTGCTTTTTTTCCCTCCTGAATCCCCTCAGGGTACACAGTCCAAGTGGCTGAAGTGGCTGTTGTTGCCTGGGTGGCCTCAATATCCTTTGTTTACTGATAAGGCAGGCAACATTCTTTTTGTTTGTTTGTTTTTTGGAATGGTAACTGTTTAATCCAGGAACTGGGAGTCTGAGTTCATTATTTAGTTCATTCTTCTTTTGTGAGAATTTGAAATTTTTCATAATAAAAAGTTTGGGAAGTTCAAAAGCAATGTGATACCCTAAATTGGATCCTAGAATTTTAAAAAAGGTACATAAGTGGAAAAACTGATGAACTCTGAGAAAAGTCTGAGATTTAGTTCATAGCAAGGTACCAGTGTGGGGCTTCCCGGGTAACCTCAGTGGTAAAGAACCCACCTGCCAGGCAGGAGATGGGGGTTTGATCCCTGGGTTGAGAAGGTCCTCTGCAGAAGGAAATGGCAACCCACTCCAGTATTCTTTCCTAGAGAATCCCATGGACAGAGGAACCTGGTGGGCTACTGTACATGGGGTCACAAAAGAGTCAGACATGACCGAAGTGACTGAGCACGCACCAGTGCTCATCTCTGAGCTTTAACAGATGTACCTTGGTTAGGAAATGTTCAGAGGAAACTGTGTAAAGAGTATACGGGCATTCTCTGTGCTAGCTTTGCCAGTACTCTGCAAACCTAAAATTATTCCAAAGTCAAAAGGTTAATTTTTTAAGTTAGGTAAGAAACAACCAAGGAGGAAAAAAAGGCAAAAACTGCAAAGCACCCAAACATACTTGTAAAAGTCTTCACAGAATTGCCCCTTGTGATCCTGCCTAATGGAGGCTCGGTTTATTTCAGGAAATTCATCAAGAGATTTTGCATCATAAAAAGTCCTAGAAAACAGGCCCACTGTCACTTCATGATTGCAGTTTTTCTCCTTTCACTTGGTAAAGGGATCAGCAAGGAAACAGATTTCTCAAAATACAGATCCCCATAAATATCAAAATTCCACATTTTACAGCTCATCTGAATAAATACGTAAACCATAGCCGATGTAGAAGGGAACACCACCCTGGTATCTTCGCTGATAAAACCACACATGATCTTTTCATTCTTGACCCACAGCTCACCAGCCTGTGCCCTGATGCCAGCAAATTCCACCTTCTGAGTGACACAGGCACATGTGCTGACCAAACTTTTCTTTAGTCGCCACATATCCCCACGGCCAATATATTGATCCTTAAAGGTTAATTCCACAAGGTCAAGGGTCACATCTTTAGGGTCTACAACATTCACATACACATCTTAATGAGGTCTTAGCCGGAACACCTAAGTCGTGGTCTGGTCCACATTGACAGTTTCTTTCTGCAAATCCTCCTTAATGAATTGACCTGCAAACGCAGAGGGCTGTACTCATTGTTGGAGAAGGCAATGGCACCCCACTCCAGCACTCTTGCCTGGAAAATCCCATGGGCAGAGGAGCCTGGTGGGCTAAAGTCCACAGGGTCTCGATGAGTGGGACACGACTGAGCGACTTCCCTTTCATTTTCACTTTCATGCATTGGAGAAGGACATGGCAACCCACTCCAGTGTTCTTGCCTGGAGAATCCCAGGGACGGGGGAGCCTGGTGGGCTGCCATCTATGGGGTCGCCCAGAGTCGGCCACGACTGAAGCGACTTAGCAGCAGCAGCAGCAGCAGTACTCATCGTTGGGGTGGGCAGTCTCCACCATGTCTCCAAGCTTGATGTGCGGAAACACTCTGGGGTTCACAACTAGCTCATTGTCACTGCCCCCGAAGCCCTTCTTGTGGATGACGAGTGTGTAGACCTTTGTTGCTCTCATCCTGTGCTGTGTCCTTCAGCTGTTCCAAGTTTGGGGGAGAGAAGTCATCTTGCCTCTCCACAGCTCCGGAGCCCCTTCCCGCTTGAGGCCGGGGCTCTGACGGCCGGACCCTGCCCGGGTCCCCGCGCCTCCTCTGGGCATCCCTCCTGCGCCCGCAGAGTCCGCGAGGATCTCCAGGCGCTGGCCGGCCTGCCCGGCCACAGAGCGCTCACCTGAGAACCCGCGCTGCCCCGGTGGCCGCAGGCGACATTCTCTGTGCACAAACTGCGCCACTATTTCTGGGAAAGTTGGAATTCAGTTATGTAAGATCACTGAAGAAGCCATGTGTCTTAAAACGGGGTCTTTCAGTGGAGTCTTTCTTTGGTTTGGGCCTTGGGGATATCGGTGAAAAACGTTGCCTCCAGCCATCAGCCATTTCCGCTGCCCCTGAATTTGAGCGAGCCTGAGGGAACTCAGGATGGAGACGAATGGGTTGCCCACTGCCAAGCCGGCAGCCATTGCAGCCACCCCAGTGGTGCACCCCGAAGGGACTCAGGTTGGGAAAGAACAGGGTACTGGCCCTAGAGAGCCGAGGTGCATATCAAAGGAAAAAATTCAAAGCGCCCAGGCTCTTGCATCATTTCATATATAAAAGCACTAAAATAAAATGCATTAACTTAAAATTTCTGGCTTTCTTTAACAGTAATCTTTTGATGTCCTAACTACCTGGCTTTTATTGCAAAAACTCCCACACATTCTGGCTGCTCCCNACTCCAGTGTTCTTGCCTGGAGAATCCCAGGGACGGGGGAGCCTGGTGGGCTGCCATCTATGGGGTCGCCCAGAGTCGGCCACGACTGAAGCGACTTAGCAGCAGCAGCAGCAGCAGTACTCATCGTTGGGGTGGGCAGTCTCCACCATGTCTCCAAGCTTGATGTGCGGAAACACTCTGGGGTTCACAACTAGCTCATTGTCACTGCCCCCGAAGCCCTTCTTGTGGATGACGAGTGTGTAGACCTTTGTTGCTCTCATCCTGTGCTGTGTCCTTCAGCTGTTCCAAGTTTGGGGGAGAGAAGTCATCTTGCCTCTCCACAGCTCCGGAGCCCCTTCCCGCTTGAGGCCGGGGCTCTGACGGCCGGACCCTGCCCGGGTCCCCGCGCCTCCTCTGGGCATCCCTCCTGCGCCCGCAGAGTCCGCGAGGATCTCCAGGCGCTGGCCGGCCTGCCCGGCCACAGAGCGCTCACCTGAGAACCCGCGCTGCCCCGGTGGCCGCAGGCGACATTCTCTGTGCACAAACTGCGCCACTATTTCTGGGAAAGTTGGAATTCAGTTATGTAAGATCACTGAAGAAGCCATGTGTCTTAAAACGGGGTCTTTCAGTGGAGTCTTTCTTTGGTTTGGGCCTTGGGGATATCGGTGAAAAACGTTGCCTCCAGCCATCAGCCATTTCCGCTGCCCCTGAATTTGAGCGAGCCTGAGGGAACTCAGGATGGAGACGAATGGGTTGCCCACTGCCAAGCCGGCAGCCATTGCAGCCACCCCAGTGGTGCACCCCGAAGGGACTCAGGTTGGGAAAGAACAGGGTACTGGCCCTAGAGAGCCGAGGTGCATATCAAAGGAAAAAATTCAAAGCGCCCAGGCTCTTGCATCATTTCATATATAAAAGCACTAAAATAAAATGCATTAACTTAAAATTTCTGGCTTTCTTTAACAGTAATCTTTTGATGTCCTAACTACCTGGCTTTTATTGCAAAAACTCCCACACATTCTGGCTGCTCCCTTACCTCTGGGGAGCAGTCCCTTAGAGCTACCTGACAGGCTGCCTCTAGAGCTTGGGGCCCTCAGAAAAATCAGCCATATAAAACGTAATTCTCAGCTTTTAGGCTATGCATTTTTTCCCTCCCAGTCAACAGGGACTATGGCTCCAAAGTAAACTTCAAATATTGGAAATTATACTGCTTATGGTTAACTTCCCTCATAGCTCTGTCGGTAAAGAATCTGCTTGCAATGCAGGAGACCCTGGTTCAATCCCTGGGTTGGGAAGATCCCCTGGAGAAGGAAATGGCAATCCACTCCAATATTCTTGCCTGGAGAATTTCATGGACAGAGGAGCCTGGCAGGCTACATTCAGTCCATGGGGTCAAAAGAATTCGACATGACTTAGCGACTAAACAACCAACAACCAATGGTTATCGTAATGATTTTCTTGGCATTGTGTCCTCTCAAAAGCTTCAAATGCGTGTTCACAACCACAGACCAGCAGGCAAATGATCCCCCTATGGTAGGACTGTCAAGGAGGGGATGAAGAGAATGACCAGTTTAAGGATTATGACCTGTGACTGTCACGGGGATTAAACAGAAAGTCATGACCTGTGGGTCATCAAGGATCAACAAAGCTGTGGGAACTACAGAGCGGAAGCTGAGAATGGTGCTGATGCCTTAAATTTTGATCACTGTTAGGGTGAGTTTGATGAAAAAGGAATTGTTAGAAAGAAATAATTAGACCCAAATGGAATCATTTGCTGCCAGGGACAACAGCAGACCAAGACTTACTTGCAGTTTCAACGTCTCCCAGGAATGTGACCAGATGATCTGAAATTTCTTGATCAATAGTAGTGAAGAAGTCTTCATGATAAAGACCCCTGCTGTTCCCTTCCCCCCTCCTCCAAAAGATGATGGCCTGGCCTGAAACAATCCTTTCTTTTCTTTTGTTAATACCTTCTTGTCCCACCCTCCTCCTACCTATAAAAACCTTCCATTTTGTACAACCCTTCAGATTGCCCTTCTGTTTACTAGATGTGATGCTGCCAGATTCATGAATCACTGAGTACAGTCAATTAGATCTTCAAATTCACTCAGTTGAATTTAGTTATTTAACAGAGCTTAAATGAAGCCTTCCTTCCTGGAACTCCCTCTTTAAAAATATTGTTGTTTATCTAGTTTTTCTGGATATGAACCTGAACTTTACTAGGACTGTAAAAATTCCTCCCCACAGTGTGGACTATAGATGTGCATTCGATGTAAATTATGTGGCTATTAAAAAAAACCACCCAACAACCAAAATAGTGGAATGGATAGATTAAATTATGTTCACATAAGGCTATTAAAATTGTTTTTATAGCACATGTGGTAACACGGGGAAGTATTTCATTAAAAAAGAGAACAGGATATGTGGCCACTTAAAAAATCTTTGGTGCCTCAGTGTTTTCCTACACATAGAATAAGCACCTACTTTGCTTGTAGAGATAATGTGAAAACACTTCACTTGGAAAGAAAGTTACTACCCAAATCTAAGATCTGATTTAAGAGAGAAGGTAAAGAACACCAAGTTCATGTTAACCTTCCTGGTGCTTATAATTTTTTTAATTTTTATTTTATTTCACTTTACGTTACTGCATTGGTTTTGCCATACATTGACATGAATCCACCACGGGTGTACATGAGTTCCCAATCCTGAACCCCCTCCCATCTCCCACCCCTTATCATCTCTCTGGATCATCCCTGTCTGGTGCTTATAATTTAAATGTCTTTTTTTTTTTTAATTGAAAGTTGGCAACCCATTCTTATGTCTTTGGAAGTCTGACCTAGAACATGAGAAGGAAATTCGTTTTCTTTTTAAGAACTGATTCATTGGAAAAGACCTTGATGCTGAGCAAGATTGAAGGCAGGAGGAGAAGGGGACAACAGAGGATGAGATGGTTGGATGGTATCACTGTCTCGATGGACATGAGTTTGAGCAAGCTCCGGGAATTGGTGATGGACAGGAAGGCCTGGCATGCTGTAGTCCATGGGGTCACAAAGAGTCAGACACATGTGGTAATATGGGGAAGCATTTCATTAAAAAAGAGAACAGGATATGAAACTTTGTTCACTGCATGACTATATTTAGCATAAGAAAAGAAATCAAGCAAAATCCTATAAAAATCATATAATCAAAACTGCTTACCCAGAAATTCTACTACTACTTTTTTTTTTTAACATTTATTTATTTGGTTGCACCCGGTCCTAGCTGTTAGCACTTGTGATCTTTGATCTTCATTGCAGCATGTGGGATCTAGTTCCTGGACCAGGGATCAAACCCACCCCCCCTGCGTTGGAAGCATGGAGGGGAACCATTGCAGGACCATTGGAAATCCTAGAAATTTCACTTCTAAGAGACAGTCCTAGGGAAATGATTGGCTGTAACAAAATTAATCACCATGCAAAAAAAGAAACAACTTTAATGGTTGTTTAGTGAAAAAGTAGAAACAACACAGATGCCCAACAACTCAAACATAAAGGATTAGTGAAGTTAATTATGGTTCAAATATATAATAGAAAAATGAGCAACCAATAAAAAATGATGTAGAATAATGTTAATTGACAGTATGCTCACAATATATTAAGTGAAAAAAAAATGCTGGTTAAAAGGACTGCATACATTAAAAGCCCCTTAAAAGAATAGGAAGAGATAAGAATGCTTGTATGCATAAATACAAGTTTATAAGAATATTTTCCCCAAAGATGGCTGGTTATCTTTGAATGGTGGGATTATAGTATGGTTTTCTGAAAACTTTGCTTATAGAGATTTTTCATATTCCTATAGTTAATTTATAATCACAGTGGTTGTACTTCTGGCACCTTCTACTGGAGTCTGTGGCCAACTTGGTCCTGTTAAGATAGAAGCATTGAAGAAAGTGCACAGATATGTCAGGTGGAGGCCAGAAATCGCAAGAGAATAGGACAAAGTCTTTGTGAAATCAAAAGTAGCAATGCATTTGTTAATTGTATATGGCAGAAAGAGGATAGAAAGCATGCCATACATATATAGGAGACAACCTTTCAGATTTACTCAAGAGCACTCAACTAGGTTAAAATGTAGTGTATTCCTCAAGGTGTGCTCTGGTTTACCATACAAGCTCCCCCTTGTAAGTAGAAGTGGGGAGGGAGGGACAAGATCAAGTCCAATTTATTAACCTCAGTTCAATCCCATCATTGAAAATGTCGTTGTAGGTAAAAGCCTCTACTTAGATGACTTAGCTAAGTGCTCAGGAAGATTTACACCCCTCCCTCTGCTCCTCTCCTAGAAGGCATCTGGGTGTTTGAGGGAGGGACGTGGCTTCCTTGACCTTAATGTGGCAAAGGGTAGATGTTAATCCTGCCGAGGAAGAGCAGGCTCCAGACCCCGTGCCTCTTCCAGTTTCTGCTTGCCCAGCAACCTTGCTAACAGACCTCCCGCCCTAGTACTTCAACCTGGAACAAGGAGCTCCAGACAGTCGCGCCATGCCCTGTGATCTCTCTCCCAGACTGCCCTGCCCCTTTCTTTACCCTACAAGTAAGCCCAGAAGGATTGGGGGCATACTTTTCCCCCTTCTCTTCTTTACAGCCTGGGAAGTCTTCCTTCTATTCTGCACACAGAGCCTATGCATTAAAAAGGAAGCTTTGTTATTTAGAAATCCCCTTCTCCAAAAAGCCTGGGCTTTCTGTACCTCGTCTGATTAAAAAGAGGTCAAGAAAACCAGCTTTGAAATTCAAAGCTGCTGAATGGGCACTCTGTTCTGGGCAGCACCTGTCTGTCCTGTCTTTCCTGGAACAATAAGCTTGATGACTTTGTCAGAAGGCTACTACGAAATAGGATTTAAAAGGGGCATCAAAATGCATTGGTTTAATTCTTATAAAATGTGTCAACTGAAAAACTAGTCACAACCTGAAAGTAGAGAGTTATTTTATTTGGTGGGAATGTTAAGGACTCCGAGCCCGGGAGGCAGCATGTCAGTTGCCCTGACAAAGGGAGTCAGGCTATATACAAGTTTGCAACAAAGGGGGCAGGCAGTCTGAACATCAGAGATTATTGTTAAGTAGTAAGGAAAATCAAATATCAAGCTAAGGAATTTAAAGTTCTTCTATGTATGGGAAGATGCAAGCCTCTGGGCTCACTTTATAAGCACCTCAGCTATCTGAGACCAAATCCTGGTTCTGTACCATCTGAGCCACCAGGGAAGCCCCTAAATCCTGTTTCTTGATTGCTTACATCCTTAATTCCTTGTTCACCATAAGGAGTGGCAAGTGTGGCGGTTGGTTACTTCTTGCATCCCCCACTCCCCCAGCTCCTCAGTAATCACTTTGGGAGTGGGAGTGGCAGCATCTGTGTTCCCATTTTGGAGTCCTCATTCACATTTGGAGGCCCAATATCGTTGATGGCTGTGACATTTCTTGCCCACCGATATGGCAGGAAATATTTCATTTCAGAAATGCAATCCCTTGAGAGGTGAAATTAGATGAGCTAAAGTAATGAGATTCATTTTCTTGGATGTCTTGTGAGATGCATCTCTTTCACCATAGAGACAAAGTGTAATTTTAAAAGACCTGACCCTGATGAAAATATAGAGTGAATACTTGGCATGGGGTTATGCTTTAATGGAGAAACCAGCAGGATAGTAAATCTGGTACAAAAGAGGATTCAGAACAGAGAGATGTAGATGTTCAAAAACAGAAAGAATGCTAAAATAAGTTTCCTAAACTAGAAGCAAAACAGGACAATAGAACCATAATCACTGGGACTGTCACTTCTGCACAGAAATCTTTTGCATCTCTACTGCACAAAAATCTGCAAGTTAACTGTGTCTGAGCCTTAATAAGCCACAGTGCATTCCCGTGGAGAACTGAATCCTTGGGTGGGCCTGTAGAGAAAGAACTTTCAATGAAGCTTCAGTCCCACGTTGAAAGGACAAGCAGTCATCCTTCTGCCTTGTTTTCAAGTGATGGGTAATTTTTTCTTAACACAGTCAAATACTACATACATCTCACCCTCCTTAACAGACACGAACCCAGTCTGGTGAGAGCTACTGGAACAAACAGCCATGAATGAATTTATAAAGAGCCTACAAAAATAAAAGATAGGTGTTTAAGAAGTCTGGGTTCTGCTTTAGAAACACAAGTTTATCTTTAAGAACCTAGAATTCTGATGTTGTTCCAAACCTATAGCTTTACAGATATTTTATTACAAAGTACCCTTTCTGTTTTTAGATTCATATCTAGATTTAATTAGGCCTAAATGATTCCATTACCAAAGCAGACTAATCTGGTTAAATGAAACCATAAGGGCACGTGATAATTTTTTAGTCATCTTGCTTTATGTATGTCATCACAGCCCATGAAATGTATGCTGGTCTATTAGGTTACTGAACCGACAAACCTTATTTCATGGGTAAGGGATATTCAGAGTTGGTTTAACTCTAAGGAATTTAGCCCAGTTCACATTTAAACCACTCCCCAACTGATAATAGTTTCCAAAACATTTCTGATTTTTAAGAAGCTCTTAACAGCTCATTTGTAAAACCATCCTCCATATCCAGATGGTTTTTGAAGCATCCTATTAAAGAAAAATAAAAGAAAACAAATATTATAAACAAACAAAGCCAGCTCTGAGTAGCAGTTTCCCCATGGAATTTCATTTTCTGAGAGTAAGATCATCTGATTAAAAAGCTCAAATTCTCTGAAACTTTCTATTGAAGTCTATGGCGTGTAATATGAGCACATTTCCATAGCAAGGTTATTCAGCTGTGGAAAACACAATAACTCACTTAAAGCTTTTCCTTTAAAAGTTGATGAAAGCTAAGACACCACATGTTGGTGCAGAAATGAAAAATATAAAGGTGTTTGTCACTGGCTGCTTGGCTGTGTGTGTGTTTTTTTTTTTTTCCTACTGCAAGAAAGCAAAAATAAACATTTGGGAAGGCATTGGAACTCAAAAGCATGACCAAAGCTAAGAAACTTAAGTAACTGTGTCACAGAAACATGGGAACACAGATTCTGTTGGCTAATCCAAATAGATAATTAATCGTGTTCTTGACAGTGTGGAATGTAGATTCGCTTGCTATTTGCAGAGACTAGCAATCAGGCTTTCTTGAACACTGGTGCCTGGAGTGGCTGAGAAATTCTAAGTCAGTGATTCCAAAATCTGCAGATTCTGGGACCAGTAAACTTTGAAAACAACAGTGAAAGCTAACATGGTGTTAACTTCTTATTTTGCCAAAAAAAAAATAATACTTGGGGGAGGGGAAACCTTTTTATTTACAAGTGCTGTCATTTCATGGAAGATAGGCCTTCACAGGCTAGTTCATAGTTGGATTCATCAGTGAATTTGGGGTCCGGATATCTTTGGGTAACTTCTTTCTCAAACCTTCCATTAGCCGACTAACAGGCACATTGGAGTACGTGTCATCCATGACCGATCAAAACGAATCCTACTCAAAATGATCAAAATGAGACAGGTGATTGTGACAGGGCTAGACTTTTTCTCCAGATAAGGACTTGGTTCTTGAGAGTTTTTCTTTAGGATCCTCTTATCTTAAGGAGAATTTTTTCAAAAGGTGAGGAGGTAGGAGATTTCAACATTGACCAAATTCTGCCCTGCCTAACATTTATTTATTTATTTATTCATGAAAGAAATGGGAAATTTTATTCGAGCCAAATTTGTTTGAGGATTATAACCCAGGAAGAGCATATCAGAAAGTTCTGAGAACTGTTCCCCTTACCTGCCTTGTAAACAAGAATCAAATCAATTCCTTGAATGCCTGTTACTAAGAATGCTGGGCTAAGCTTTGGGGCAAAGTTTCTCAAACTTAAGTCTACATAATTACAGCCTGAGAACCTATCAAAACAGCAGATTTCTAGGTTTCAGTGTCATAGGCTGTGAATGACAGCGATATGGCAGCACCGGAATCTCAGTTTTTAGCAAGCAGAATGTAATTGTGATAGTCCATGGACCCCCGCTTCTTGAGAAACATTGTTCTGGGAGCTATAGGAAATAACACTTCCAGTTTCAGTAATGGCACATGTATATAACTTATTAAACATTATTCTAAAAGCATCAAAAAGCTAACAAAATACTGATAAATTAACTGGGGTAAGATCCAGAAGAGAATAGAAATTGAGGCATGAACTTGGCTAATTTTGAACTTTTTTCCCTTAAGGTCATGAGCTGATTTTGAAAACAATTGAGAGGGTGAGCTGTCTTTGTAACAATCTCAGGGGACTAGGGGGACCAAAGTTGGATCAGAGGCTGTCAAGGTGGAGATCAGTAATACGTTCCCCATCACACACACACACATCCCAGGAGTAAAGGTGAATTGGAAGTGGCTTGCTTAGAGAATCTCAAATCTTGAACTAAGCCAAACCTGGAAAAAGCAAATGAACGTCCTCTCTAGAGGAAGATAACATCAACCTGGATATCAAATTATTTCTACAGATAATTTGTACACAATCAAAGATAACTAAAGCCTTAATAGACAGAAAACCATGAGCAGGAACCACGAGGAAAAAAGAACAACAAAACGGATACAAAGGGATTCCACTAGGTAAATCAAAATGATCACTGACTGTGTGAAACAATTATTATTATGTTCTGTGGGGATAGATAGATGGATATTTAAATGACAATAATACCATAAGGGTTTAGGAGGGCTTGAAGTGGTATTAAATGTTCTAAATTTCTCACATTTGGAGGAGAGGAAAGATACCAGTGAACATTAGATATTTATGAGTAAAGAATACATGCTGTAATTCTGGAATAACTACCAAAAGAATAGAAGAAGAGTACATGATTTGTAAGCTAACAGAGACTTTTTTAAATGAATAATAAGGAGACTTCCCTGGCAGTCAGTGGTGAGGACTTCACCGTCCACTGCAGAGGATGCAAGTCCAATCCCTAGTTGGGGAACTAAGATCCTGCATGCCTCTCATCCAAAATAACAAAACAGAAACCAGAAACAATATTGTAACAAATTCAATAAAAGACTATTTTTTTTAATAAAAGACTTTAAAAATGGTCCACATTAAAAATCTTTTAAAAAAGTGAGTGATAAAAATGATCAACCCAAGAGGAGGCATGGGAATAAAAATGAAAAAGAAACACAGGACAGGCAGGAAAAGAGATATATATAGTAAGATAGTAGATTTAAACAAAAATGTATCAATAATTATGCTGAATGTACATGAACTCAATTCCCCCCCCTTTTTTTGATCTGTATATCTATTTGTTTTCAGATTGTTTTCCCATATAGATTATAACAGAGTATTGAGTAGAGTTCCCGGTGCTATACAGTCACTTTCTTAAGCCGGAATACTCCTTAATGCCTTATTCCAAGTTCTTACACAGCTTGGCTATAGCATTTTACTGAGTAGATCTGTGCATCCAGTCAGTCCTTGTTGATTATTTTATGTATACTAAAGTTTATATGTTGATCCCAACCTAATTTACTCCCCCATACCTTTCACCTTTGGTAACCATAAGTTTGTTTTCTAAGTCTGTGAGTCTGATTCTGTTTTGTAAATAAGTCAATTAGTACCGTTCTTTTAGATTTCATACATAAGTGATATCATATGATATTTGTCTGATTTACTCAATTTTCCCGTGAAAAAAACAAAGGTTGTAAGATTGAAAATAAGCAAGCAAAACCCAGCTATATGTTATTTAAGGGATACATTTAAAACATAAGCATATAAGCAGATAGAAAGAAAAGAACTGACACGTACCCCACAATTGCTAACTAAAAGGAAGCTGATATAGGTATTGATCTCACCAAGCTACTCTGTAGATCCCACTTTAGGTATGATCATGGAAAACTCTGGACAAGGACAAAGCCAAAGTTCAGAGAGGATCAGGTGCAAAGCCTTCTTCCAAGGGAACAGACCCAGATCCTGACGCAAGAACTTCCTTCACTCAGAGGCAGGGAATGTGTACTTCTTGTCCAACGTGGTTCATTTTTTCTATGCACCAATGACTGCTAAGTGCCTTCCTTTCTTCTCTTTTCCAAATGGAAGTTTTCATTGTAGATAATTTGTTTTGTTCCACATTACATACTGAAAGTTGAGTCGTAGTGGGGGAGTAACGTCCTATTATTAGACAGATAGCTGGATTAGACTCAATGGAGAAGGCTGCCCATTACCCAGAGATGTTAGACTTTATTTTGTACTCAGCGAGTGGATTGTACCTTGGATTATTTTCTGAGGGAAGGGACTAATGTATTTTATGGCTGGAAATAAGGGTGTGCATGGATTTAGACGGCCAGGGGTTTAGACGTGTCACAGTTTGCTAATTATTCGTGGTGTCCATTTTCCCTTTCTGCGTTTCAATAATAGAGCCTTTCTGAGTGTGAGCTTACCACACAACTGCCCAACAACATGCTACATTTCCCATCTCCCTCAAAGGTAGGTGTGGTCATGTGATCAAGTTTGGGCAAAGGGATGTGAGCAGATGTGATGTGTATTATCTCTATAAAGATGAAGCCACTTGCCCTGATTTTTTTTCCCCCACCAATTGGGAAATGGTGGTGATTGGAACAATCGCTTCAGTGGTAACAGAGATGCTGAAAGGGACAGAACTACCCACCAGCTTAGGTTCCTGTATGTTGTGGAACAGAGCTGTCCTGGAGCCCTGGAATGTTATATAAGAAAGAATGAAAGGCCTATCATATGTAAGCTATTGTACTTTGGGGTTCCTTTGCTACAGCAACTTTACCTATACCCTAACTAATACAGAGCTGTGTTATGAAGTAAGAAAGGGGAGTTAGAAAGGTGGGAGTGAGGAGGAAGCAATTGTTTTGAGCCTTAAAAACAAGCCCAGGCATCATGAGTGGAGAGACTTGGAAAGGTCTCTCTCCTTGAAGAGAGACCAGGCAGATGGTGGTGCCACGGTGTAGCTCCTTAGCTACCTTGTGTGATGTTTATAATTCTGTATCTCTAGGCACACCTTTCCCAAGAATTCCATGACCGCATTTCCAAGGGCTGGCCAGAATTTCTCCCTGGAGGTCAAATAGGCTCCTCAAGCTCAGCCTTTCAAAGCTTCATTTTCTTCCTGTTTAAGTTGGGATGTTTGTTAAGAAAATTTTGTATATATATGTTAAAGATGTTTTATATATATATATGTTAACATTTAATTTATATGTATATATATATCTCCTGTGATAAACTATAATGGAAAAGAATATCAGAAAGAATTTACATATGTATAACTGAGTCACTTTGCTGTAGAGCAAAAATTACCACATTGTAAATCAACTATACTTCTATAAAATAAATTGTTAAAAAACTTTTTATGCTTTTCAACATCAGCCTTCACCAGGTTGTCCTCACTAGAAACTAAGGTTGCCCTGAATTCCTCCTTTGCCACCACACCCAGTTTCTCATAAAGATCTGCTACTTCCATCCTTTGCTTTCATTTTTATTTTTCCATGGCCAGTGCCTTGATTCAGATCTCCATGATCCCTTAGCTCAGGTGTTGCAGTCGCCTTGTTTATAACTTATCTCTCTGATTTCGATTTCTCCCACGCTTCACATTCCTCTCGGGGCTGTTTTTCTAAAGCACATACCTGGCTATGTCATGTCACCTGTCTATACACTTTCCTTCCATTCCTTATAAGCCAAGGAGACCAGACTTGGTGCAGATCTGGTCTCCTGTGAACTCCTATCAAGCCCCTCAGTGTGCTGAGGATCCTGAGCACACTGGGTGTTGGCAGCGTCCTCTCTGCCTGTAATGTTCTAGGCTTCTCTTCACAGACTCCTCCTCAGCCTTGGAAGCTCAGCTTAAATATGACTCATGAGAAAATTTTCCCAGAATTCTCTTGCTTAGTTGCTTAGTTATCTCCCCCACAACATTTAATAAGTGAATGAATGAATTAAAGTTTGAATACTAAGAAGTAAATCCCAAAGAATACACCCTGAAGAAAGGCAGAAAATTTCAGAAGTATAGAATTTTATTGTATTTTATACACATAACAAAAGGAACTTAAAGATTTTTTAGAGGGTTCAAGATTGGGAACTCATGTACATCTGAGACGGAAGAAAAAATATATATATATAAAATTAAATTAAATTTTAAAAAAGATTTTTTAAATTAATTTTTATTGGAGTATAGTTGACTTGTAATGTGTTACTTTCTGCTGTACAGCAAAGTGAGTCAGTTATACATATATCCACTCTTTTTTTTTTCTTTTTGGCCACAATGTGCGGCATGCAGGATCTTAGTTCCCTAACCAGGGATCAAACTCATGCCCTCTGCAGTGGAAGCACCGAGTCTTAGCCTCTGAGCTGCCAGGAAAGTCCTACCCATTTTTTTGTAGATTCTATTCCCATGTACGTCAGCACAGAGCATTGAGGAGAGTTCCCTGTGTTGTACAGTAAGTCTTTATTAGTTATTTATTTTGATATAGTACTGTGTATATGTCAATTCCAATCTCCCAATTTATCCCTCCCCTCACCCCTGAGAATCTCTAGATTTTAAAGCGCATCTAAATGTGTTTATAGATTTAAGTTCAGAGAACTTAAATGACTTTCCCAGGATCAGACAGCAGAACTGAGAACAAGACATGGATTTTCTGGTTCTGTTTCGGGTGTTGTTTTCCTACATTTTGTCATGAAAGTCCTAGAGAATCATTTTAATAGAAGGGTTTGTCTGGAAGGTTAAATTTAAAATGTAGAAGTTTTAGCCTGAGGTTGCACTTCACATCACATATGGAATGATCAAAATGTCACTGTAATTTTGTCACAGCAATGATTATCTAAGTTATGAGTCATTTTCCAAGAATCATTTTCAGTAGAGATCTCGCATATGTACCAAAGCCAGAGAACATTCAGTCTAGGGGCTCTACATGTTTGTTTTTTTTCACTCAGGGGCCCTTTCAGTCTGACTTCTCAGAATAATGTTTCTGAATGCATAAAACTTTGTACACAGGAATACAAAGGAAAACTACATTAAAAATGTGATTATCAAATTATTAAATATCACACGTGTATGATAGATGTACTTCTTTATTTAATCTATTAAATAACAAGATCTAGGAGCAGTCTAAGAACTACCCATGATTTTGAAGTGGCCATGAGTGTAAGTGACATTTCAAGGCATCTGTGACAACTGTCGTGTGATAGGAAAATACTTGTGATATCTATTGGTGACAAGTCACAGGTCCTTCCAACACAACTGTGCTTTGGTACTTATAATTGCAATTGAAGGAAACCCTTAAATTTTGTTGGAGATCACTGAAAGTGAATCTTTTCCTCTTTCAAGTTTACTGATCTGCTAAACCCCAGATTGAGAATGCCTGGGTTAATACACTCTCTTCATTTTAAAGGTGAGAAATCTTTTATGTGAAATATGTCAGATAATTCATATAAAATTAATTCAAAGAAAATCACTGATGGTGTCTATGCAATTGGCCTCTCTCTACTTAGCTGATCTCCCTCAGGGAGAGTGGGCTTAAAGGCAACTTGGAAAAGGGAAGTTACTGTCAAACCATTTCTGCCTTCTGCTCGGTGTTCTAGTCCCTAAGGCTCTCTTGGGGCAAAGGCCCTTGGGGAGGGGAGATATGAGAACCACAGGCAAATTAATATCTCAACAAATTATCCTGCCACTGTGCTAAGAACAAGAAGAAAGGTGACACAATTAATTTTTGAATAAATGCCAGCAATATGTATCCAAATAGTATGTACAAATATGGGAATCAAGTTGTATACCTGAAATTCATCTAATGTTATATGTCAATTATACTTCAATCCTTAAAAAACGAAGAATGTGACTGTAGGTTTAGGATACAAATCCATCTGAATTATATTCTGTTTTTTCGTTGTTTTGTTCTTTTTTGTTTCCCGTCTGTTTTACTGACACGTGGGCTCTCAGGCCTTGGCCCTGCTGGAAGTACTCCTACAGCCTTTGCTTCTGCTGCTGCTTCTCGGCTTTCAGGTCTCTGTGGTTATTGAGCCGTTGGCACATGCCACGTGTTTTCTTGGGCTGAAGATCCAGGGGCTTGTTCCTCTTGCCCGTATAGCATTTCCTGAGGTTCATTTTCTGAGTCTGGTTAATGATGGTGAGTACAGGCAATGGATTTGCCAACAACTTGAATCTTAGCGAGTTTGGAAACTGTGCCACCTGTCACTTTAGCCACGCATCTGGGACAGCTCTCCTTTCAACTCCGTCCTCAGCTCTTTCAGTAACCCCTCTTTTTGCAGGAAGGTCTCAGGCCTTAATCTTGGCCAGGCCTGTATAGTCTGCCTCCGCCACTTTCTCAGAGGGAAAGAGCTCTGTTTTGGTTTTTATTTACTTTTAAAATTTTGGCCGTGCTGCCCGGCATGTGGGATCCTAGTTCTCCAATCAGGGAATCAAACCTGCACCCCTCGCATTGGCAGAGTGGAGTTGTAACCACTCAACTGCCAGAGAAGCCCCTATTCTGGTTGTTTTTAATTTGACTTTTAAAACACATACATTTTGTAGGGTGTGGAGTAAGGCTCTAAAATATTTTGAAACCAAATAATTAACTAAATATGTCAAAAATTTACTGAATTCGTGTCACTACCATTGATTTATGGTGCCTCTTTTATCATGTATTAGATTATTACATGTACTAGTGTCTACTTCTTGAGCATATACATTTTAAATTCTTGTGCCACTCCACTCATGTGCTGTACTGGCTCATTTAATTACATCTCTGAAATTTGTGGTATTTGAAAAATAGTAACAATAGCAAAAAAGCAATAATACAAAAAGTATTCAAAAACGCCTGCTAAAGAACAGAATGCCGAACCTTGAATTGAACAGATATTGTCTAGAGGTCCTGAGCAGCTGAATCTTTCGAACCTTTCTAAGTGTGGACCCATGGTAAGAAATAGATTCTTTTTATTTGAATTGATCACAAGCATGCACGTATACACATGTATGCAATTCAAACAAAACTTTCTCCAGACAGACATCTCTTAATAAGTGATGGGGCCCACTGATATTTCTTATTCTATGCCATTTCAGTCCATTCAAAGAAATGCTGGCCAGTGATCTGCTATTTATGACGAAGGAATGAGTTGAAACAGTTTGATAAACATTGGACTGGATGAATTCCAAGGACTCTTGAACTCTGAGATTCTATGATTTATTTGTGGGTCATATAAATAAGTACAGTATTAGGGAGGGCAGATGTTTTCAAGACATGCTCTTATTTTATTTTTATCTCCAACTCTTTATTTTGGAAAATTTCAGAGCTACAGACAAGTTGAAAGAATAGTTCAATAAATGCCCTTTACCATTTACCAAGATTGGCAGTTGTGTTTTTTGAAACCACATTTGCTCCTCTGTCCAAACACATACACACACAAACATACACATATTTTAGGTCTGTTCTTTTTCCTTCTTCTCTGAACTTTTTATTTATACATTCCTTTCTATTTATTGATTTCTTTTTGGCCTCCTTGGGTCTTCATTGCTGCGCATAGGCTTTCTCTAGTTGCAGGGAGTGAGGGCTACTCTCTAGTGTGGAGGCTCTAGGGCTCGTGGCATGCGGAATCCTCCTGGACCGGGGACTGAACCCATATCACCTGCATTGGAATGTGGGCGCTTAACCACTCGACCACCAGGGAAGTCCTGTTCTTTTTAAAATTTGAATTATAGTTGATCTACAATATTGTGCTAGTTTCAAGTGTCCAGCATAGTGATTTTTTTTTTCAGATTATATCCCATTATAGGTGATTGCAAGATATTAGATATAATTCTCTATGCTGTACAGTAAATCTTTGTTGCTTATCTATTTTATATATAGCAGTTTTTAATCTGTTAATCCCATTTTCCTAATTTGTCCCACCCCCATAAGTTTATGGGCTTCCCAGGTGGCTTAATGGAGAAGGAAATGGCAACCCACCCCCGTATTCTTGCCTGGGAAATCCCATGGACAGAGGAGCCTGGCAGGCTCACAGTCCATGGTGTCACAAAAGAATCAGACAGGACTTAGGTACTAAACAACAACATGAATGTATTCTTCTTACTTTTGCTGAACCATTTGAAAATAAATTGCAGACATTCTGATACCACATCCTAAAATATAGTACTTCATTCAGTTTATATCTCTGAGAATAGGGATACTCTCCTCTAAAGTCACAATATTATCATATCCAGGAAATTTAACATTAATGCAACTAGTGTACAGACCACATTCACAATTCCCCAGTTATCCCCCAGAGGTCACTTTTGTTTGGCTGCACTGAGTCTTCGTTGCTATGTGCAGGCTTTTTCTCTAGCGGTGGCGAGCGGGGGCTGCTCTCTAGGTGCAGTGCACAGACTTCTCATTGCGATGGCTTCTCATACTGCAGGGCTCGGGCTCTAGAGTGTGGACAGTAGTTGTGGGGTACAGACTTAGTTGCGCATGTGGGGTTTTTTGGACCAGGGCTTAAACCTGTGTCTCCTGCATTGGTAGGCATATTCTTAACCCTGGACCACCAGGGAAGTCCCTCCCCAGATGTCACTTTTACAGCTATTTTTCTCCCAGGATCCAATCAAGGACCATGCAGTGACTCTCCCATGTGAGAGCCTAAGAACGAACTACTCAGCTGAGCCCAGTCAAGCTACAAGACAACTAAAGATAATAATGTACTTAAAATTTTTATTGACCTAATTTCAGATTTACAGAAAAGTTTCAAGAATAGTACAAAGATTTCCCAGCTATCAAGTCCCCAAATGCTTTACTATATTTGCTTAATTCTTCTCTCAATTTCTATCATCTATCACTCTCTATATTTCTCTCCCTAGTTTTTTTTCCTCAACTGTGTAAGAGTAAGTAGCAGTATGATTCTCCTTTACCCTTAAATATTTCAATGTTTCCTAAAAATGAATTTTTTTATGTAATCATGTTGTTCCTTGTTAAGTCGCTAAGTTGTGTCCGACTCTTTGCGACCCATGGACGCCAGGTGCCTCTGTCCTTCACTATTTCCTAGAGTTTGCTCAAACTCATGTCCATTAAGGTGGTGATGCTAACTAACCATCTCATCCACTGTAACCATATAAAACTGTAAAAAAGCAGTTATGTAACATTGATGCAATACTATAGCCTGATCTATATACCTGATGAAGATTTCACCAATTGTCTCCATGATGATTTTATAGCAAAAAGCAAACAGCAAAACCCCAGAAAATTCCAAGATAATGTGCTGTCTTCAGCTATCATGTATAGTTAGTCCCCTTTAATCTGGAAGACTTCCTGAGGTATCCTCCGTATTTTATAACACTGACATTTTTAAAAGAACACACTCCAGTTATTTTGTAGATGCTCCTTCCCTTGGAGTTTGTGCACTGTTCCTCATTATTAGATTCAGATCATGCATTTGGGGCCAGAACACTTCAAGAGTGATACTGAGTTCTTCTCAGGGCATCCTACCTAGAGGCACATCCTATCGACTAGACCTGTTACTGAGAATGTTAATTTTGATTGTTGGGTTAAGCTGGCACCTGCCAGTAACTATAAAGTTACTGCTTTCCTCTTTGTAATAAATATATTTCTTCTGAAGAGATGCTTTAAGACTCTGTGACTATCCTGTTACCACTTCAAATGTCACCTACTGGGTTTAGCACACATTGATAGTTCTCGTCTGAATCAGCTATTATTATGACAGTGGCCGAATGGTGATTTTTATATTTTCACCATTCCTTCTACATTTATTAGCTGACTTTCTACTGTAAGAATGATCTTTCTTTTATTTATTTACTTGTTTGTTTGTCATTCAGTTAAGTGTGGACTCATGGATCCTTACTTTATTCAATAAATTATAACTCTTAATGTTATTATTTATGTTTATGCTCAAATCGTTCCAGAGTTAGCCAGTAGGATTTCTTCAAGCTGGCTTCTGTGAACTTTTAACATGTCCCCATCATTTTTTGAGCTCTCTTTTACTTTTTAGCACAGATAATCTGCATTCAGTTTGTATTCTCCTTGCTCCAGTCATTTCTCCAAGGATTCCTTGTTCCTTTTAGTGGAGAATATTATTTGAAAGCTAAGATCTAGATCCTAGGTATGTTTATTGTTACTGGAATCATTCGTTCTAGACCATCTCAGCAGACAGAGCTGAGAAACAGATGTATAAATGTAACGAATGCATATACACAGTCACACACAACTATATCCATTTCTGCATCGATCTGATGCCTCTACTTCCCATCCAACACAGCAATGTTCAATCGACTCCTCCCTCTTTTCCATAATTGTGGAAACAGAAAAACCTGGATCCCACTATGCAGAATATATTTATTTATTGGCTTAATCATAGAAAGTAGTTTCAGAATTGTGAACTTTTCCCTATCTAAAAGAAAAACTTTCTTACTAGAGTTCAGTATTTAGGTTTAGAGTTTTTTCTCTTTAGCCTGAGGGCATGTGGTACAAATTCTGTGTCTCAAAGTTACTAGGATTAATACTCCCTCCCCAATGTTATTATGTTATTTACTTGAAAAACGCTTTAGTTCGTTGGTTTCTGTTTGTATTCAATTTTAAGGTCCCCATCAATTGTTATTTTAAGCCATTAACTTCTGAGGTGGCTTACCAGGCAGCAATGGATAACCCAGACACCCATGGCATCATATCATAGGCATAAGATGTCGGTTTGCCTTATTAACAGTGATGAAAAGTTGTATCATTTGGCTAAACTCTTGTCTACCCAATTGCTTCATTATAATTAATAAGTAATCTGTGGGGTGTCTCATCTTCTTTCTTCAATAACTCTTGCCACATGGATTTAAGACCACCATAACAATAATAATCAAGGGACTCTACTTCAGAGTTACCTTTTTCTCTGTGGAAATATCTGCCTTAATGCCATTGGAATACAGACAGAAGGTGAGCTCTGGTAACTGATTACCCAGTGAGTGGACTCCACAGCTGGCTTAAAAAGGTAGAAATCCAGGTGTGATGAAAACATTTGATTCTATTTGTAGTTCAACAGAGTCTGTGCTTAAAACAAACTCTGTGTAGGTTTGCCAGCTGGTGATTCTGACCCCAAATCATGAGATTTGGAGAAAGAAGAAAAGCAAAGAGCAGTCTTTTTATTTTAAGCTGTCAAAATGGAGTTAGGATCCAGTGCCCACTGAGAGAAAGTCTATTAAGGACCTTCTTTCTCTTTCATAGCAATGCAGTTGTTTCCTAGTCAGGATGAACATCCCACTGTATAAAACTAGTTGGGCCTACGTTGCCTTCTTGGTTCCATGTCTCCTAATTTCTGCTTTTGTGTGCTAAGTTGCCTCAGTTGTGTCCAGCTCTTTGTGACCCTCTGGGCTGTAGCCCACAGGGCTTCTCTGTCCATGGCATTCTCCAGGCAAGAATACTGGAGTGGACTGCCATGCCCTCCTCCAGGGATCTTCCCGACCCAGGTGTTGAACCCATGTCTCTTAATTCTCCTACATCAGCAGGTAGATTCTTTACCACCAGCACCAGCTGGGGAGCCCCTGATGTAAATGTAAATATGTTTGTAGTTGTATTTAGTTTATAAGGCATTGTCAAAATATTCACAGTTTAGGCACACTGAATAGGGAAGGGCAAAAAAAGCACAGCATCTCAGTAAGCACCGAAAAGAACCTAACATAGTTATAGACAAGACAGAGAATTAATTGCGCAGGCTCAGTGTCACCGCCATCATCATCATTTTTAAAAGTAGCCCTTGAATTGGGACTTCCCTGGTGGTCCAGTGCTTAAGAATCCACCTGCTAATGCAGGGAACATGGGTTCAATTCCTAGTCCAGGAAGATTCCACATGCCACGGGGCAGCTGAGCTCACGTGCCACAGCTATTGAAACCCATGCGCTACAGCAAGGGAAACCGCCACAGTGAGAAGTCCACGCACTGCAACTAGGGAGTAACCCCTGCTTGCCACAGTTAGAGAAAGCTGGAACAAAGTAATAAGGACCAAGCGCAGCCAAAACTAAGTAAACACATTTTTTAAAAAAGGTGGCACTTGGGACTTCCCTGGTGGTCCCGTGGCTAAGACTCTGCCCTCCTACTACAGGGGGCCCAGGTTTGTTCCTTGGTCAGGAAACTAGATCCCACATGCAACTAAGACCTGGTGCAGCCAAATAAATATATAAATATATATTTCTTTAAAGTGCTACTTGAATTAACCGACAAGTACCTAGGATTACCAATGTTGCTAAACTGCGGTAAGAAAAGGACTCCTGCAGTGAAACTGTGCTAACATTATAAAATACTTTGAAATTTCTCTTTGTATAAACTGTAGTTTTAAAAAAGAAGACAAAAAATATTTTATTTTCTATTATTACATTTTCCTGGCCTTGCTACATGTGGGATCCTAGTTCCTGGATCAGGGATCAAACCACAGCCCCTGCAGTGAAAGCGTGGAGTCTTAAGCACTGGACCACCAGGAAAGTCCAAGAAAAAACATTTTAAAATCAGGTATAAGTCCACCCATAGGTAATGGTAAACATCTTTGTTTATATCGTTACTCTTTTTCTAGAATGTATATACTTAAAAATATATGAAAATAGGACTGATCTATATTTTCTTTTGTAACCTATTTTTTTCTCACTTAACAATACTTTATGATCATCTTTCTACATTATCACATATTCTCCTAGGATATAAAATTAAAGGGTACCACTATATGGAAAGAATGTTGGAATAAAATTACTGACTAAACTACAAAGTTAGATATAAATGCAACTATTATTAGTGTTATTTTTATTGGGCAGAAATTCTTTGCAATTGTACTAGACCAAAATATATACAGTTTACTCACAAAGGTGGCGCTAGTGGTAAAGAACCCACCTGCCAAAGCAGGAGATATAAGAGACGCAGGTTTGATCCCTGGGTCAGGAAGATCCCCTGGAGGAGGAAATGGCAGCCCACCCCAGTATTCTTGCCTGGAGAGTCCCATGGACAGAGGAGCCTGGCGGGCTACAGTCCATGGGGTTGCAAAAAGTCAGACATGACTAAAGTGACTTAACACGCATGCACTCACCATCTTACCAATCTTTTCTTCAAGTTAACGTGTAAATAGGTAACTTCATAGAGTCAGGACCCTCAGTTCAGTTCAGTTCAGTCGCTCAGTCGTGTCTGACTCTTTGCGACCCCATGAACTGCAGCACGCCAGGCCTCCCTGTCCATCACCAACTCCCAGAGTTCACCCAAACTCATGTCCATTGAGTCGGTGATGCCATCCTAATCAATAGTAATTAACAAGTTCAAGTCACACTTTTCTTTGGCTCCACTAACCAATATGTAGCCACTAGCCAGTAGCCACACATGGCTACTGAGCACCTGATGGGGTAGTGTGACTGACCAGGAAGCTGAAGTTTTAGTTTTTTAAAAACATTTTACTCAGCTTTAATTTAAATTTAACACTGAAGCAATGTAAAATATTTTCCCATTAAATTCAACTTGGTTTCAGTAGGACTCCATTTCACTTTGTTACATCAGGTGAATATTACTGTACTGAATTCTGAGAATCGTCTCCAATATTTCATTTAAACTCCA